>UNSF01000003.1:354760-772260 GCA_900538255.1 Ulva mutabilis | reverse complement strand
CTGAACACCAGTGCCCGGCATATGGCCGTGAACAAACTGCGGCTTCCGGGGCCGACCTCCAACAACTCGGCTGAAGTCTAGCGGTCGGGGAAGACACAACGCGAATCCGGCCCGGTCGGAGAAACTTGTTTGATTGGGTGCCTACTGGCGGTCAAACCGCCACGGGGCAGCCATGGGGAAATAACCGCAAGCCGCGAGGGCGACGGCTGCAAACGCACACCCGTCCGGGTCCACATCTCATGCATGGACGGTTTTCATTGGAAGCGCGCGCGCGTGCGCAAGCACCAACAACTGCGCCGAGTCAGGCAAACGGATAGAAAGTGCTGCCTGGTCGGACAGAACTCCTGGAGGTGGTCGGCAGGTATGACCCCTGGCAGGGCGGCTTAGGGCGGCATGTGGCTGAGGGGGCGCACCGCAGGGGTGGAATGCGGCGCGCGCGAGGCGGTTGGTGTGGCCGGCGAGCGTCGCGAGGCACGCACCGTCCATGTTCCACAGCTTGGCGGTGCAGTCGGCGGAGGCGGTTGCGTATGCAAGCGTCGCGGTGTCCGCCGCGCCGCCGTCGCTGGCGGGCGCGAGCGCGTGGGGGTGCCACCGAACGTCCGTGCACCGCTGCTCGTGCGCCTGCGGCCGCACAGCATGGTCGTTTGCACGCGGTGTAGCACGCGGTGGTGGGGTGGGCGCAGGTTGGAGGGGGGGGGGCGGCAAACCCCTCGATTCAGCGTGCCATGACGGTTGGCTGCTTTCCGGCGCATATCAGGTTGCGCAAGCGCAGCCACAGCGGCAGGCACGGTTTGCAGAGCACGCACAGCATGCGCAGCACGCCATTCGGACACGCATTAACTCATGGTGTATGTTACCCCATATGGGATATCTGACATGAATGGGTGCGGCCAAGCAAACATTCATGGGGGGCACACGCATGCACAGGTGTGTGCTGGGCATGCTGTGCGTGCCGTGTCGCACCTGGGACACCTTGAGCTTCTGCAGCTGGTCCTCGAGCGTCCAAAACGCGACGATGCCGTCCCAGTCGCCTGTGGCCACCGTGCTGCCGTCCGGGGACACGGAGCACCCCTGCAGCGGCCGCCGGCCGCCGAGCTGCGAGCTCGTGTTGACCAGCCGCGAGGCGTCGCCGACCACCAGCCGCCGCTCCTCCGCGGCCGCCGTGCCGCCATCCTCCGCGGCCGACCGCTGCGCCTCGAGCCGACCATGCGCACGCTGTGCGGCGTAGGTGCACACCCTCCTGCACACCACGGAGCACCAACGCTCACCTCCTTGCTGCATGCATGCACCGGATCCCCTCCTGTGACCGGCTGGTGTCTAGTTTATTACACACTCTCAGCACAATCGAGATTCATTGTAATCATGTCCGCCAGGCTGGACAGCACGCAGCAAGCAGCATGCATGCCGTGGCCTGTGCCTCAAGCTGATCAAGCCGGCCACAAGCACATGGTGTCCCCGGTCACGAACGGCCCGGTAGTGGCGTACATGCATCAGGGGGATGCATGTGATGCTGATGATGCTGATTGGGGGGGGAGAGGTCGTTCGCGCACTTGCGTAGCTCCAGGAGAGCTTCCGGGCCTTCCGTGAAGAACCGCTCCGTTTGCACGCGCTTCTGCTCAACCTCGAGCTGCATGACGCGCTTCAGCAGCTCCGTGCGGGCGTCCTCCGACATGGTGGCCACGAGGGCGCGCAGCCTCTCGCGGCGCTCCATCGCGCGCTCGCCGAACAGCGTGACCGGCTCCGCCTGCCACCGCAGCCACGCCCGCACCTCGCGGTCGTCGGTCGGCACGACCATCATCTTGGCGCGCCGGCGGGCCTCGGCGGAGGCCTGCGCCTCGGCTTGGATGGCCTGGGCACGCCGGGCCGCCTCCGTGTGCTCTCCAAACTCAACTGCAAGACAAAGAACTCGTCTGCAAGACACATGAAAACTCGACTGGAAGACACCAGAAGCTCGTCTGCAAGATGCATGGAACCTCAACTGCAAGACACAGGTAAAAAAACTCGACTGCAAGACACCAAACAAAGCAGAAATTGTTTGCTTGCGTGGGGTGGACACCCACAGACACCACTCTCTCATGCACACAGGCACCTGCTGCTGATGTCATGAGTGTTCGAGTGAGGTCGTAGCTAGGGTGATGCCGGTGCTCTGGCTGCGTGGGAGGTGCACTGCATGATGGCATGTGTGGTGGTGCACTGCATGACGGTCACGAGAGAGTTGGTGTCAAGGCTTCCGCCACCCATCAGGGAAGGAGCAGTGTGAGCAGGCCAATGCGGCAAGATTATTCATTATGGCATCCGTTGTGTGGCCCTGGCGTGTGTGTTGTGCTGTCAGGATGCAAAGCTAGACTGACAGTTGGAGGCAGGGCTTCCAGGCAACCCGTGCGCGCAGACGGGACACCGTTGCCTCCTTTCCTACTCTGCCACAACAACAGTCAAGTGGTATGTTGTCACTGATTCATTGTTTCAGACCCGATCGCTAGCTGCCATACGGCGTGCTCTGAGCCCGAAGTGCTCCGCGTGAAAGTCTCTTGCAGGAATCGGCGAAGTATGGGACGCCATGATGCGCTATATTGATGCACTTGTGCCTTAATTAGCCCCGGCGTGAATCGGTGCCATCTGTGGATCTCTCGGCATCCATTCAGCATCGACGTCTACACTGCAACGCGAGGCACGCACCGCCCTCCATGGCGTTGTCTTCATGAGCATCCATCACTGACTAGTTCATATATAATTGACGAACTTGTGCCGAAAGGTCGTGAAGAGGCATTAATACATGGTCATGCACTGACTTGAAAATGAGAATGCCGCCAACGATCGCGATGCTTAGCCGTGGACCACCACGATGGGGCTGACAAACAGCAAAATAGGTGCTACATACATCTATGCCATTGTTGCGAAAGTCACTGCTGTGATAATGAATGCCTCACTGAAATTCACTGTCTCTGCATGAGAGAACACATGCCGTTGCACACGTAGCCACACACACTGCCTTGCGTTGGCGACAGCTAAACGTCTGCTAACATGTAATGACAGTCAGACGTAACACATGTTCGCCAAAGGGTGACCATCAGGGCGTATTACTCTGCAGATCACCAGTTGTCACTTTCGGAAAGCAGGCTAAATGAAGTCAAATTTGACTTGCAGAGTGCCTCATGTGGCACCCCTGAAGGAATACGTGAACGGATCTATTGGTATGACAAATCACAACACGTCTCACACACTGTCGACCCCTTGCAATAGTCGGCAACTGGGCGCTCATAAGCACATAGTCGTATGCGACTGTATCTCAAGCTCAATCGTAGACGACAACTGGTCAACTATACAGCAGGATCCCAGAGGGGTCATTATCATTATACTGGATGTACAGAAATCATGCTTCACACTGTTTCGGCGGCCGGCGCCAGAAGATACCACTCTGAAACGCTCCGCGGCGTGCCTACACTCCAGGGCAGCGGCTCACCCCGCTCGCGCCCGGTGCTCACATCACGGGCTCACGTCAGGCGCCCACCCCGCTCCCCCCACGGCTGTCACTGTATGCTCTCTCTATTGAACCTCTGTCCCTCACGAGACCCTCTTGGTCTCCAGACAGGGTCCACCGCCATTGCTCAATCTGGCTGTGGCTGCAGCTCACCTGGATTTCCTCACACCTCTCTAGCCGCGACACGCCTCTCCTGCGCACATGCAGCAGTAAATTTCAGCATGCTGCAGCATTCGCGCTGAGCGCATCTTTCACTGCCCACCCCCCCCCCCCCCGCGGTTTTGAACCCCTCCCACTGCGGCAGCTCCACACAACCCCCCGAAAATCCCGTCCTGATTTGCAGACGAGCCCCAACAGACGCTCGTGCAAAGCTCTGCATCACTCGCCCGGCATGTCGCCCTCAGCAAAGTTCTCATACAGCTCCTGCTCCATCGCGCGGCCGTCGCGGGCGCTCCACTTGAGACGGAAGAAAGCCCCTGTCTGCGTGACCACCAGTAGCCGCTCCTCGTCGCCGATGAACCCCGCGTACGCGCGGCCCGGCTCGGGCAGTCTGAACTGCGCGAAGGACCACTCGGACGAGAAATACGACGGCAGCGGAAGCAGGCCCTGCATGCATGCGTCGACCGTCAATGGCATATATCGTATACGACGGCAGCGGAAGCAGGCCTAGGCCCTGCATGCACGCACCTCCCATTCATGTGTCGCGAGTTGCGCGCATCGCCAGTTACTGTCCTGTGCGCGTCGGATGCTCAAACGACAGATCAGTGGCTGCTCACAAAGAGAGTGCCAATACATTGCGTGTCAAAATACACAATACACAGCGCACGCACGAAGTCAGCACATCTGTGTGTTTAAGTCTGCCTCGTAGTGCCGGTAACGCGACAAACAAACTGCAGGGCATGATCTCTGCCTCATTATTCATCTCGGGTGGCAGTGCTTGAGGCACGCTTGACAGTTGTGGGTTTCCAGAACTGCAGCCTCGGTCGCCAGACCCGACAGGCGCCCCTGCCAGAGGCGCTGGCCGCCTGGACCACGTGTGTGCTGTGCAACACATCACCGTGCGTCCGGCTCCGACATGCGTAAATGGGCAGTCGCCTCAGTTTTCCAGCTGCAAATGGAACTGGCTGTGTGCAATGTCCGCCTGCAGATCCGCGGCAGGACACCTGCCTTACCCATTCTCTGCAGTGTGGCATCGCACCCACCTCACGCTCACATTTGCCCATGCAACTGATCACGTCTGTGGCGAGGGCCGCGTCAGTGCACAGTCGCACGTCAGTGGGCAGCGGCGCACCTGTGCGATGTTCAGCCACGACCCCGGGTTTGTCCGCGCGTCACCGCTCGGCGACCCCGCGCCATTCTGCCCCTCCCCTCGGCCCGCTGGCACCACAGCCGCCGCCGCCGCCGCAGCGGCTCCGTTGGCACCCTCCCCAGCCTCCCGCAGCGAGAACACATGCACCGTGTTCTTGTCGCTGGTCACCGCGAGCCAAGAGCAGGTGCGGTTGAAGGCAAGGTGGTACACCTCCGCCGGGTCGGTACCGCGGCGCAGCTCTTGGAGCTTGGCACCGCTGGAGGTGTCAAAGACGCGCACGAGCGTGCCCTTCTCCGAGGCGGTGGCGAGGCGGGAGCCGTTGAGGGAGAGTGTGAGGGCGGCTACGGGGGTGTTGTGGGCGTCGATCAGGCGGAAGTCTCGCCGGTCCATCAACTCGACCCGCACCTGCAACAACACTCTGCTGACTGCAACGACAGTTTACTGAAGAACTGCTGATGTCCACACAATTGATGATCATGCGATGCTTCTCGGAATTCAGATGACAGTGCCATTGGTCGGATTGAGGTGTGCCGCCAGCTGAGAGCGAGATCATGGCGCAGACTTGGCGGATTGTGCCTGGGACCACATGCACGTCTTTAAGACTGCCATCGAGTGGAGTGCAGGATGCTGATCACTGTGACACGCCAGCTGCACGTTTCGCTGATTGAATTTGCTCCGCGGTCGTGCAGCGGTGGCTGCTTTGCCTGGTTGGACAGAATTTGGTACACTCGATTCCCTCGGTTCTAAGACCAAATCGCTCAGTAGGTAGCAGGGAGGAGAGGACGTTTCATGTGGTAGGTCGTGGTCAGTGTTCAGGCATCAACCCTATCGGACAAGCGTTCCAAGCAGGGCCGAACATATGCGGAGTTGTGAGCGGCACGCGTGCTGCAATCTAGCCTCAGGCGTCTCCACGCCTTTACACACATGGGATGAGTGATGACCAAGTGCTGTACATGACGGTCATCATGCATGTGATCAAAGCGCGTTGCATCTTGCTGGTCACTTGTGCCTGAACCTACCTCGTGCCAGATAGACGCGACCAACCAGTTACAAGCAGCTCGAAGACACACACACACACACACTCGTGAATCGGGAGGATGAGACACACGTATCATACAGAGCCACATGCTCTGCACTTGAGCGGTTGGAGGTATTGGCATTGTGCAGGGACAAGAAGAAACACACCTGGCCAACATGGTCGCCTGGACAACATATATGATGTCCCGACAAGAAGAAACACACCTGGCCAACATGGTCGCCTGGACAACATATATGATGTCCCGACAAGAAGAAACACACCTGGCCAACATGCACGCCGGGACAAGCAACCACTGTGTGATCCACTTGGGAGGACACTGCAAGCAAGCCATTGCCATTGTGTATCGTCTCCCATTGGTAGATGAGCCTCAGGTCTGCGAAGTTGTAGATCAGCACTCGGTGGTCCAGTGCCACTGCAATCCTGTCCCTTCGCAGCTTCACCGCCCGAACCTGGACAGACAAGATTGAACGATCTGCTTCAGTCCACGGGCAGCAGCGACAGTTTGTGCAGTCACAGACACAGACGTAGCATCAGATCACGGTTTCAGACAATTGATGACAAGGCTTCATAAGTGCGCTGCGGAGCGCTGTAAATCCGCGCGAGGAATTTTCGATGTGATTGGCATGTGCTCCATTTCAAAGGGTGCTTGTGAGGTGGGTGTCAATCAATGGGAGCCAAAACAGCATGTAAGGATGCAGGTGGATGTGGTTAATGCCTATGAGAGTCCAGCTGATGATGTACTACCATAATAGACATAAACCAGCCAGAGACTCTGCGTGGAGATCCGGGAGACCATGTCCCAGCTCTGAATGAGCCCTAAAACCACTACAAACCCGGTAGAATATTCCACAGGGCTTGTGGAATCCGCAGGTACTGAAACCTGCCACACGTTGCAGCCACTGTCCCAAGATGAGGTGTGCATTACATTTGAGATGTTTGGCTGTCAGGTACACAAGCTATGTGGTCGCATGAGATGTCCAAGCTCGAGTTGAATCAACTTGCAGTAATGCCTCTGTGGCGGTAAGCCAGTCGTTTCTGAAAATACATTGAAGCAGGACCGGGCAATAACAAAAGCCTCCAATTGGAATGGAAATGCTCATGCAGATGAGACTGGCTACACTACAATGGGTGCAGTGACCCGGGAAATGGTCAAGGCATTGCAGCTGTCAACTCTTGTCATTACAATCAGAATTCAAAGACACTTCGCACATGCATCACCTGGATCAGGCATGTCCCACGTGCTAAAGGATTTTTCAAAGCTCGAGTGATGCGTACTCATTGGGTGAGGCTGTGACAAGTGAACAGCTGCACAAGCTGCAGCTCTTTGCAGAGTCGTGTAGCAAAACGATGACGCAAAAAAATCGGTGTGTGTTGCGATTGAGTTATCAATACCATTATGAGGTATGGATTAGTTAGATATCCATGTGGAGCGCACAACAGCTGAACAGCAGAGAGGCAATCGGATCAGATCAGGCTCATAGAGTTGAAGCAAAGGACAGTGTAAACAGCGTGCAGCTTCACTGTAGCGGTTGCACTATGCTCCATGGCGAGATATTGCGCCCACTGAATTAGACCATGTATACAGAATGTGCAGACAAGTGCAGCACCTGATTTCTGAACGTCAGCTCTCCTATACACCGTCCCTGATGATCATCCCAGATCATAACCTGCACCATGAGCCGCTCAGCATAGAGCCCAAATGAGCTTCTGATTATCTGCATGATATCCACTGAGAGGTCACCTTGTTGCACGGGAATCGTGGATGCGGGCCTCCTCCAACGAGCGCGAATATGTTGCACCGAAACAACATCTCCACAATCCCAATTCCTGAGTCTGGGCCATCGAACTGTCTTCGGAACTGCACAGACTAGTCAGCCCTGCCAGGACAGTCCAATTCAGGAGACACTGTTCGTTTGATTGGCAACATTCAACGATTCATACCTGTTCACTGAAGGGTTGTGTTGTAAACACCCGAAATCCAGTTGTTTCTCCAACCGCGAAGCAGTCGTTGTCCTGGTTATACCCGACGTGCAAGATGGATCCTGCGCTGGCCATAATACCCACACGCGATGATTGTTTGCTGGCCTATGTCAAGATTCCAGCGCCAAAGTGCGGCCGTAGGCTCAATACAGCAAAGCGGATGCAGCGTTTGCAGGCGGAGTACATGAGGGTTCAGGTCGTCAATCGATTCGCTACTTTGGAACGGCATTCACACCGTTTCTAGCAAGATCATATCCAGGCTAATTGGACATAGGTAGCCTGGTGTTTAGATCCATGTGTAAATCTGACGGTGTCAGGAACACGCGTTCGTCATACGCTGGACATGCTCCAAGTGAGGCGCGGTCCGAGGTTGCAATGCAAAAGCTGTTCACAGCTATCCAATGATGTTTGTACCACACGCCAGACGACGTCAGTCACAGCTGCAGTTGGACGTGTGCAGCGTCACTCTGTGCGACACGTATACACAATGTCGCGACAAGTCGAACACTGTATGCAGCGTATCCAGAGTCGCAAGAACGACTTAGTCTGACGCCAGAGTCTAGCGTGCGCAAGCAGGAACAGACACTCAACGCCATGTGCGGGAGTCTGTGCCCTTGAGCTCCAGATTATTGTGGGGCTCACCTCAAAGGTGGCATCCATACGTGTGAAGGTCAAACACACTGCTCAGTTCTGGATGCGACACGATGGCCGCGTGTAGACATAGGTCGCAAGGGGTTGTGCATGCCTCATTTGCGAGATCCATAAACTTTGTGCGTTTTTGTGGATCTTAAGGGATACCTCGCGCCGAGGCCTTGCAGTTATTGAGTACACGTTCGTACAAACTGGTGCAGCGCCAGACAGAGTTTACACTGCCGGTTTGAATCGCAACGCCTGCTTGACCGCATTCTGACTCCAATCAGGCATGTTCATTCACATCGATGGAGAAGGGGGTCAGCTCTGGCGTCGCAAGCCATGCGTTGATGATGAGGGACACATTGTGAGCTTCACTCGTTTGAAGGACGGGACGTCTGCGACCTTTACCTGCGTGGCATTCGCGGTGAACACAAGTGACATCATTGCTGGAGATAATTCCGGGTTTTCGTGGGTAATTCGTTTGAAAGGCAACCGCTTTGCACGGCTGCCGTGTTGCGGGCCAGCTTGCAGCGCGATTTCATGTCACCCTTCCCAAAATCACGAGGCGATTGTTGGCTACTCCAATGGCCACATTGCTGTCTTTGATACTCGCTCGAAGGCAGTGACCGAGCTGCTCCGCTCACATCGGGGTGCGGTGACGGCAATTGCTTACAGCTGCTCTCAAGAGCATGTGGCCTCCATCTCACGGGAAGCACTCGTCGTCTGGAGTGCCAAGGTGCAGCCACTATCACATTGCTGTATGGTCAGCGTGCATGGTCTGAAGCAGGACCGTGGCCTGAGCACGATCTCATGTTGCTGCAGAGGTACACCAAGCTGCGCCAGATTGGCATGACCGTCTTGCCGACCGATGTCATCTTCAGCCCCCATCAGGAGACGGTCATTACTGTCACGCAGGTACTGCTCTGCTGTCTAGTCACAACCTTGCTGAAACTGCTGCAGCAATCTTCCACATTTGACTACATGCAGTGTTTGACAAAAGGGACGGTATACAGGATGGCGCACTGTCTATGTGGACTTCGCAGGGCATCCTCTCCCACCGTTTAGAGCCACCTCCAGCTGTATCGCCTACATCATACTCGCTCGCAGTTGCTCCGAACGGTCAATGGCTTGCAGCAGCTCCCTCAACGCCCCTCCTCCTCCTATACGACCTGCAACACCCTCGCCTGGTCACAGCCATGCATCCCACAAACCAGCACCCCATCCTGCAGCTCTCCTTTCTCGCTGATTCCCGTACGCTCGCCGCCTTGACCTCCGACTCCCGAATCACATTCACAGATGTGGAGACCGCCAGGCAGCTCTACTCCATCAAGCTGCCATCCCCAGCCGCTGCCATGTGCGTGGAGCGGCGCGGAAACTACGCAACTGCCGTCACAACGGGCGGCACAATCAGTCTGCACGATGTGGCTGCTATCAGAGAGGCTGTCGCCCCGCTGCCAGCTGCAGCGGAGGGGCTGCCAGTGCCTGGGGTGCTCAAGCGAACGGCTCCCGCCGCCCTCGCAACCCTCGATCTCCGGCCCCTACCACCACAGCCAGCGGCCAGAACCGGCACCACGGCCGCTGCAGGCGCGGGGACGGCAGGGCAGCGTGGCCGCGGAGCGGCGCGGGGGCAGAGCGCCCGAACCGCCAGCTGCAGCCGGAGCCGAAGCGGCAGCTGGGGCCGGGCGCGGCCGCCGCGCAGCGGGCAGCGTGCTGCGTCGACTGGCAGCCGCGCCGCTGGTGCACAACACTGGGATGGTGGCGAGCGCATTGTGCGGGTGCGCTGGTCCCCTCTGGTCCGATGCATCGCCTCTGAGGGGTGCCTGTCAAATTTGATCAAATGCCGCCATGCAACATGCATGCATTTGCACCCCATTCCTATTGTTACATGTACCCTCAGCACCTCCCTCGCATCGGTTGTCCAGATGCTGTTCGGCCGTAGCGCACACCACGCAGAGCTTCACTCCACCATTGTCAAGATGTATTACTTGTTTAAAACAGCCACTTGCACCTCGCAAGTGCACGCGGTGGCCCTCGCCCTCCGGCTGCTGTACAGGGGCCACTGTACAGCGACCGATAGGTTGCCTCCAGATTGTATTCGAGACAAAAGCAGTGCGTGCAGCCGTCATCGCTGTCGCCGGGGGGCACGCGCCGTCCCCGTAGCCGCAGTGCTGGCAGCAGCGCATCCCCACGTCGCGCCGCGCCGCGCCGCTCGGGCAGCTCCGGGCCCGCGCGGAAACCGGTGTCCTTGACCGTGGGATCCACGGTGCCGCCGCTGGCCCTGCCGATGCTCAAGAAGCTTCTGGTGGCTTCCGGAGAGTTCCCACCGCAGCACCGCCCGGTGATTTGGGCGTTTCTGCTGAAGCTGCCCGACAACGCGGCGGCGTTTGAGCGGCTGCGGGCGCGGGGCGCGCACGAGTGTGTGCTGCAGCTGGAGGAGAAGTGCGGTGCCTCTGCTGTTCCCCTTTCTTCTGTTTTGCTTTTCTTGTTCTGATATGTAAGATATACTGTGATAGATCAAGGCCTCAGCGGTATGAAGGGAAGACAGCACAGAACAATTCTGATGTGTGTGCACTGCCGCATGCAGCGGATGCCCAACACACTTCTGAGCCTGCAGTGGCCCCATTCGAATGAATACGGCGAGTACGATTTGTATGGGGATCGCGGTTGGCTTTGCTGTGCAGCTGCCTTAGTGCTGGCAGCAGCGCTAGAGTGCACGGCCGACGCACAGCCTATGTGCCCGCCCACGCACCGGCTGGCCACCTGCCTGTGGATGCAGTTCCAAATGACCACAATCACAGCCTACGTTCTGCCTGATCTGTTGCACACACAGGCCTCGTGCAGCGTGCTCCATTCCTTCGGCGCCCCTGAGGCCATGCTCTATCTCAGTACAGCCGACGAGTGCCCCCGTGTGCATGCCATCTTGTTCATTGTGTCCTGGACTGTGCATGCAAGTCATGCCGTCCAGAACACATGCGCGCAACGCAGTACTCGTGTCAACAACATCCCTTCCTATCTACACGCACCCATGTGATCACCCCGACCGCCTCATGCATGCGTCGCGATGCCACATGCATTCGCCGCAGCGCAGGTACCCCCTCCAGGACACCCGCCTGCAGCAGCGACTCGCAGCGCTGCTCTCCCAGCTCGCACACTGGTGCCCCCTCTTCGCAGAGGTCTCCTTCCTCCCCTCCGTCGCCTTCCCCCTCCTGAAAGTCTTCCGCCCCGCCGCCGGGGCTGCTGCCAGCAGCGTTGCCGCCGCTGCGTCAGCGCCGTTCGAGGCCGCGGCAGCGCTCCTGTGCAACTGGGGCCGCCACTGGTTCATCGCGTTCCCGCACCCGCCGCTGGGCCTGCTGCAGCGGCTGGAGGCGGTGCTCGCGGTGCACGACGCGGAGCTGGCGGTGCATTGCGCGCGCTGGCCGGGGGGCACGGCCGCGGTCGCCTGGGAGCTGATGTCGACGCTGATGACGGACGTGCTCGACCGCTCCGAGTGGCTGCAGGTGCGCTCAGCCGCACTGTGAGTGCATGCAGTCTGAACCACCGCATGAGCAGCACATGCTCATGAACGTATGGGCACAATGTCGGGGAGACCTGCAGCGCCGTGCTCATTCAATCTGCTCTGTGATGCTGAAATGCACCGCGGTGCGCCGCGGGCGTGAGCGGGCACGCATGGCGCACATGCATGCAGGTTTGGGATCATGTCCTGTGCAATCCTCCCTGGTTCTACCCATACGTCGTGGTGTCCTACCTCATGTCCGTCCGCGTCGCCATGCTGCGTGCTGACCGCCCCGCCGCGTGCCCCGTGCTGCGCTCCCGGCCGGCCACCCTCAATGTCACGCGGCTGCTGCGGCGCGCCGCGATGGCGCTCGAGACGACGCCGGCAGACGCGCGCGTGCCGGAGGAGCCGCTGCGGCCGCTGCCGGCGGGGCCGGAGTACGCCCCCTTTGACGGGGGCTACCCGCCGCAGGCGCTGCAGGCACAGCGCGGGGACCGCGTGCGGCTGCTGGGGCAGCGCACGGCGATCGTGGAGCGGCGGCGCACGCTATCGGAGCTCCAGGTGGGGCTCCGCCAATCTCCAGGAATTATCATTCATGCATTTCTTCTCTTGTCTGGCGGCGCACGCTGTCGGAGCTCCAGTGTGGCGCCCCTATCCTCAAGAGGTCAGCCGCAGCACAGCCTCAGCACACGAAGAGCACAGCCTCGGCTGGGCCCAGCAAAGCCGCTCGCGGCAAAGCGCACAGCACGCATGCAGGACCGGGGGCAGCAGCTGGCGACAGACACGGCGGTCATGCTGCGAGAGCGGGAGCAGCTGGCGGCGGTCGCGGTGGAGCGGCGGGACGCGCTGCGCACGCTGGAGCTCCGCATGGCGCGCGAGCGTGCTGTGCTCGAGGCGCAGTCCAAGGCCGAGCGCCTGCGGCAGATCTCGCTCCTGGAAGACCAGTACTCGTGCGCCCTCCCCGCGTCACGCAGATCTGCGCCGGTGCTTGTGATTTACTTGTGAAATCAAAACTTGATGTTCTCCGGTTGTAAAATTGATGGTGTTTCCGGCGGGAAACCCCGCCCCCCGGGCGGGGTAGGAAGGGGGTGCAGAGCTTGGGGCACCTGGTGTGCGTTGGAACGCGTAGTCACTCGGCAGGGACTTTGTTTAATGTTCATGACGTAAGGTGTTCCCCGACGTTGTCGTGCATAACAAGTGGTCGACGCGGCAGGGTAGTTCCCGGCCACGAGCAGCACACGGGCTGACATGTGGGGAGGCTTCCGCCCTACAGCCCGGCCGTGGGTCGAAAACATGCATCACAGCTCTACTCTCACACTCGCTATGCTGACCTGAAGAATGATTGCACCTGTCGCGGTGTGCCAGCCTGCTCTGGAGTATATCCAGACTCTTTCTGCTGCGCCCGATATCAGACATCAACTCTCACCTGAGCACGTTGAGGAGTTTCAGCGTTCCGGTGTGAAGTCTGCATCAGCTATCATGCTGTGGACGCTGATCGGAGCATGCATGTGGCATGCAGGATGCACCTGCAGCGCACGCGGCAGGAGATGCGGGCCGAGGTGGCGACCCTGGAGGAGAGCCTGGCGCGGCGTAGCGCGCAGCGCGCGGCGGAGATGCGCGGCCGTGAGCAGGAGGAGGCGCTGCGCGCGCTGGAGTTTGAGGCGCGGCAGCGCATGTGGGCGATGGAGCAGGCAGCGGCGCGGGACGCCACGCTGGGCAAGCTGCGTGCTGAGGTGGAGGCCAAGGAGGCGGTGCTGGACGCACAGCACCAAGAGGTGCGGCTTTTGTGGCTGCCGCGCTGCTGTGCCGTAGCCCGCTGGTCTGAGCGTGCTGCGTGCTGCGGACGCTTTGTGACTAGGCTTGTTGGGTGCTGCGCTGCCTGCCATTGGGGCGGGTGAAAACAGCAAAGATGTATGCAGTGGCGGTCGCTGAGGCATCGCGCCGTGTAGTTAGCAGGACTTGCGTGGCATTGTCGGGGAGCAAGGTTGATGAGAGCTGCAGGGGGTGAATCAGGGCATGCAAAGCCAGAGGACTGGTGCACGAGGTGTTGAATTCTGGATCGTGGAGATGTGGGGTGAGCATGCAGGCGCTGGCAGAGATGGCTGCGGCGGACGAAAGCATGGCGCTGCAAGCACAGCACGACGCGGCGAAGAACGCACGCGTCGCCATGGCCGCGGAGGCCGCCCGCGCCGCCGCCGAGATCGACGCCGCGCTGCTGCGCCGCGAGCTGCAGCAGACCGCCGCGCTGCGCGCTGCGGCGGCGCAGCAGCGGCTGCGCGCGCTCGCAGAGCGCGCAGCAGCCGCCACGGCGGCCGCCGTGGCGACGGAGCGCGACACGCGGCGCGGCGCGGCGCAGCGGGCCGGCGCAGCTGCGCGCGTGCATGCGGCGGCAGACGGTGCTGTGGATGCGTCGGGCATTGCAGCGCGGGAGGAGGGTGTGGAGACGGAGTTGGAGCAGCTTGCCAGAGGTGCGGAACCTAACCCTTGTCATGATTTGCATGTTTGACTGTCCCGGTGGCCTTGTCAGGTTGTGCCGTGTCCACGAGTGATCTTTGCCATGCCGATGAGCCGGTCGTTCGCGCCGTGCTACCTGGCACAACTGCACACACACAGCTGCGGTCACATCAGAGAGCATGCAAAACTGTGCATGTTGAGCACTGCAGCGGCTCCATCTCGGCTGCCGCATGTTTTTCTCATGGCCGCTCACGTGTGTCGCTGCGTTTCCCTCACCCAGCCGCACACAGCACCCCGCTCCCACAGCATGAGCAGCGTTCGCTGCGCAAGCTCTAGCACATGGTAGAGCAGCAAGGTGGGTGATCCAAGGAAGCAATGATGAATTGATGAGCTCCCACAGGTAACCACAGGTGTCATGGGCATCGCATCATCTATGGCTGGTGGACTGTGGTACTCCACCTTCGCTCAGGTTTCACCGGTCCCGGTGAAGCTGTTCATCTCTCACGCCACACAGCACGCAGAGCATTTATGTGGACCCACAGCTTGCCCAGTGCGATGGCGAAACAATCAGCTCCCACAGCACACAGCATGCAGAGCAGCGGGAGCGCGAGGCCATCCTCCGCGATGTCGAGCTCGTGGAGCAGGAGGCCGAGGCGCAGGCGCTCATGCTCGAGGCGCGGCACGCCGCAGCCGGCCGCGGCGCTGCCGCGGACGACGCGGCGCACACGATGCTCCGCGAGCTCCGCGCTGAGGTCGACCGCACGAGGCTCGCCAAGGCGGAGCTGCGGGCGCAGGAGGAGGAGCTCCGGGAGTACATCGCGGCGCTGCGTGGGGAGGCAGAGGCGGAGGAGGCGGCCGGGGGCGGCGCTGCCGGTTTGCATGCGGCAAGGGACTCGGCGGCGAGTGCTGTGCTGCGCGACGTGTCCAACTCATCTGCGGCCGGTGTGCTTGCTGCCCGGTGGTTGTTGTCTGCTTGTCTGTCTGCCGGACTGGGACCCCATGTGTGTTTCGCTGTGCGGGTCCACACCCGAATACTTGTGGCACCCCGTGTGTGGATGTGGATCGCTGAGGGTGTTTTGCTTGAATGGCGCCTGAATGTATACCCCTTCGTGCATTGCATTGCACTACCAGGAATATTCCGCCAACACAGGTGCATAAAGGTTTATCTGCTGGGCACAGCATGGTCTGAGCGCGGTCGATGCACTTCACGCTGCAGGAGGTGGCCACAAGCGCGTGGGCGCAGGCGACCATGATGGGCAGTCTTCCCATGATGGGCAGTCTTTGGCTTTGGTCGTGGCCAAGCCGCAGGCCCACAGCGATGCATTCAGCTCCTCGAATGCTGCCCAGTCAGAGGCCCAATCTGCCGTGCAACAGTCTGCGTCTTCAGAGAGCCATGGTGGGACCGCGCTAATCGAGGCGGTGCCCGAACTGGCTCGCAAAGTGCGCGCTGTTGTGCTGGAGCGCGGCGGGGAAGCTTCCGGAAGCACCTTTTCGGCAGGGTCAAGGGACCATGACGTGCCGGCAAGGAGTGCTGTTGACTCTTTGTGCTCAGGCAGCCTGCCGGAGCTGGCAAAGGTGCTGCAGGCAAAAGTGCGCGAGCTGACGCGCATGCATGAGGCGCGTGCATCATACACCAGCCCGCGCCACACAGATCGTGACGCGTCTGGAAGCACAGCGTGCGGCGCAGACACACCGCAGCACCTGAAGCGCAGCGTCGCTGCAGCGGACGCCTCGTCAGTGGGTCTCGACGCTGACTCAGCCGCCGTGCGTGTGGACATGCATTGCGTGGAGGAAGGTGGTGGGCAGCGTGCTATGGATGTAAGGACAGAGGACAGCATGCATCTCACACCACCGGCACTCTCTGCGGATGTCACAGGCGAGGCGTCTGGGAGCTTGCTGGGTGAACTGCGGTCGCCAGGGTGGGAAACGGTCAGTGGGAGGCCGGGGGGCTGGACGCAGAAGGTCCCGCGCGGCGCCCTGACGATTGGGGAGGCAGATGAGCGGACTCGGCGTGGCGATGCCGCGGCAGTGCATGCGATTATTGACGGCCTTGCCACGGGTGCTGGTGCGGCTTCCGGGGACAGCGGTGGTGACGGCGTGTGCGCCGCGGCTGCCGCTGATGCAGATCGGGCGTGCAACGAGCTTGCGCCTGGCGTCGCGGCGGAGCTTGCAGCACAGCTGGCCGGGATGATGGTGGAGGAGGAGCCGTCGGCGGCGGCGGCGGCGTGTGACTCATCGCCTTCGGAAGCGGTCAGCAGGCTGCGCGGCGGGCCGGTGGGAGATGACGCGGGGGAGGCTGCAGAGGCGGTCGCGTCGGGTGCAGGGGCCGGGGCAGAGCGGCACATGCTGCGCCAGGAGCTGCGGGAGGTCAGGGGACTCATTGCGGAGATGCGGGAGATGCGGGACGCGGTCGCATCCGGGAGCTTTTCGCAGCCTGTGCAGGCCGACCCGGTGCGTACCTCGTGTGCATGTCCTTCATGTCCAGTTCGGCTTGTCCGATGGCAACGCATTGCTGCTTGGCCGTGTTGCAGGTGAGTAGCAATTGGTCTTGGCGGTACTGCTGCATGGTCTGCGCGCTGTATCGATGTATCAGCAAAGCCTGCATCGAAACGGTATGCAGGCTTGTACAGAAGGCACCCGCTCGCCTGCTCCTGTCGCTGTGCCTGGTGTATGTGAGTGCCGCGATCGCACAAAGTGGCCGGTGGTGACACTGACGGCGTGACGAACAAGCACAATATTTTAGGGATGTGGCACATGTGGTGCAGAACCAGAATAACTGCGACGAGGTAGTGGGCGCAGCAGCTGCGGCGGCAGCTCGGGCGCCGCGGCCAGGTGTGGCCCCCGGCTTCCTCGCACCTGGATCGCGCACCGGCCGCGGCGGCCACGCGTTCTTCGTCGGCGGTGCCACGACACCACAGCAGCGCCGCGGCCGCGCCTCACACAACCTCGGAGCCGGGGCGGCCGCCGGCGGCCACATGTTTTTTGTGGACATCGCCGACGGCCCGAAGAAGCCGCCCCCCAAACCTCCGCAGCCGGGCTTCATGCGCAGCACGGAGCGGCGACTGCACATGCATGGCCAGCACAGCGCATCCCCGCTGGCCCCCGCGCCGCCAGAGTCTGCCTATTCCAGCTCCCTCACGCCAACAGCCGAGTCTTCTGGCGCGAGCGCCGGGCGGTCGCTGGGCGAGGTGTCCTCAAGCGACGGCGGCCCGTGGCGGGCACAAGTGACCACGCCGGTCCTGCGTCCGTGGCAGCGGCACACGCGTGCTGCGGCTGCGCACGCTGCCGCTGCCGGCGCACAGCACCACGGCCGCCGCGCCGCAGCTGCTGCGCTGACCGTATCACCCTCAGTGCCGGGTGCGGCGAGTGCTGCAGCGGCGGCCGCGCCGGAATCCCCGGCGGCCAGCTCGTCACAGCAGCCGGGGGCGGCAGCAGCGCGGGCGTCGGAGGAAGTGGTGGCGGTGAGTGGCATGCTGGCGGCCGGGCAACGTGGGGCGCTGGATCTGAACATGACGTTATCGCCGACAGCCTTTCAGGCTGAGATGTGGCGTTCCAGCTCAGCGGCGCCACTCGAAGCTCAATTGGCTGCAATTGCAGTGGCAGCTGACCCTGAAACAGGAGGGGTCATAGAGTGGGGAGCAGGTCGGCTTGAGAAGGCACAGCATGCAGCAGCACGGCAAGGGTCGGCAAAGCGTGTAACAGCGCAGCAGCCGGTTGCACAACATGCAGCAGCACGGCCAGATGAATTGCAGGTTGCAAGAGCAGAACGTGATGGAGTAGGCCATGGAAGAGTGAAGGCCGCGTCACACGAGCCGGCACATCGCCAGGCGGCAGAAGCGAGTAGAGCGTCACACGAGCTGGCACAACAACAGGCTGCAGAAGCGAGCAGAGCAGAATCTTCCACAGAGCAGCGCGCCGCAGCACAGCGTGACGCAGCTGAGCGCCACACGGCACAGCATGCAACTGCGCGGGGCACAGCGGCAGATGTTGAGACAGCACAGCATGGGGCAGCACAGGCTGAGCGTGCCAAGCGCTCCACAGCGTGGCGCGAGACGGCAAATCCTGACCGAGCAGATCACTCAGCATTGAAGCGTGCAACAGCAGGCCATGAGACTGCACAGCACGAGTCGTCAGCGCAGCGTAAACCGGCCAAACCAAACAGATCAGAGCAGCTGGATGAGGAAGGTGCAACTGCAATGTTGCAGGCAGCACAGCTTGGGACCGCAGACGACGCGGAAAGGGAGCGTGCATACAGACCACAGGTAGCAGGGCCAAGTGTGGCGGCACAACACAATGCCGCAGCGCGCAGCGCTGCGCAAGAGACGAGAGCGTGGCGGCATTTGGACACTGAGGGTGGTGATGCTGCCTTGGCCCCTGTTGCGTCACAGCCAGAATCAGGGCTGTCGAGGGACGAGCATTCTGACAGTCAGTCTGAAACCGTGCGAGGTGATGCGAGCCTGCAGCCGCTAGTGCACAACAGGCGCAGCACATCTGAGGGAGGCGCGGCGCAGGCGGGAGCTGGCGTGCGGGTGGGGGCGAATGAGGGGGCGCACAGGCGAGAAGTTCCAAGTGGGGGGCGGGAGCAGCTGCCAGGGGTGGGGCAGGGCATGGATGAGACGGCACGCATGCTGGCGGAGCTGGTCGCGGAGCACGAGGGTAGCCTGATGGACACAGCCCACAGCGAGGGCGGCACGGCGGCGGGTGGCGCAGGTGATGCCGGTACGGGCGACGAAGCGGTAAGCACGCATGAGGCAGCTGTGCTGCGCGCTGCGGCACGAGCGGCGGTGGGCGGCCCGGTCGAGACGGCGGTGTCATCACAGCAGGGCTCGCCGGCGCCGGAGCTGCATGTGGTGACAGGGGTCGCAGCGGGGGTCCGCGGCCTACCGGATGAAACCATGCATGGTGGGACTGAGCAGGGTGTGGCCATGCCAGTGGGGCGCGAATGCGCAGCGGGCATGGGACATAGTGTGAGGCCAGGGCAAGCTCGCAGTCGGTCACGCAGTCCGAGGGTGCAAGCTTCGCACCGGGAAAGCTCGCCGCGCGGCGCTGACCTGGAGCAGCTCATGGCTGGCCTGCGCGCGCAGCTGGCATCGTTGCCGATGTCCCCGCGCAGCGCAGCAGACCGCCGCCGTGACGCGTCGCGCAGCACGGCCAGCGCGTCGCCGACGGCGCGTGCGGCCGACCGGTCGCGGTCGCGCTCCCCCCACACAGCCGCGCTGTCACCTATCTCAAGAGATATGCCTGCATCTAACCGCTCACGCTCCCCCCGCACAAGCGCTCTCTCACCTGCGCGGCACAGCTCTGGCTCTGCGCCGACCTCCCCCCGCGCTACAACAGCCCGTCCACCAGCCCGGCAAGTGAGCACACAGCGCAGCGCGCGCAGCACATCCCCACGCGACTCTCCCATGCAGCCGAAGACAAGACGCTCCGTCACACCCCCACGCCACAGGGCTCCCGTCACCAGCCCTAGACACGCTGCTGAGGCTGCAGCAGATCAGGGCAGCACAGCAGAACCGCCCTTAGCACGCAGCAGTAAGCACACAGCACAGAATGCTCCAAGCAGGAGCCGGCGCCCCAGCCCGCGGCCGGCCCCGGATAGTCGAGCCACAGCTGCCCCGGACCCGGGTGACCATCCCCACACCGGGCAAGATGCCAGCCTTCGCCACATGCACGAGCACCCGCAGAAGCTTCCAGATGCTCCTCGTGCACCGCGTGGTGCAGATGTTGCCGATGCGCATGGCGTCAGCCTCGCAGCGTGGGATATGCAGGGCCTCACAGCACATGACAGCCCATCCCTCAGCATATCATCGCTCGAGAGCCGCTCTGTCTCGTTATCTCGCGACAGGCTCGTCGCTCCGGACGACCCCCGTGGCGCGAATTCAGCCGAGTCCCGGGATCCGGGCGCACCCTTCACGAGGTCCACGCTCCACACGAGCAGCGTGCTGCGCGATTCGATCGCGATGCCGGTCGTGCCGGAAGACTCCGCACTGGACGCGCCGGTGCAGAGCCCCGTGCGTGAGTTCCTCGCGCGCAGCAGCATGAGCGGCGGCGGCGCGCATTTCGGCAGCACAGCACGCCGCGACGCACGCCGCACTGCGCTGTTCGCCTCGCGGCCCGCGCCCCGCTCCGACAGCGACACCACCGTCGCGTCCACCGACCGCCGGTCGCTCAGCCTCCGGGGCAGCGGCGTGCTTCGCATGGACCACTCCACCTTGCACTCGCAGGGCAGCACGTCTGTCGTGAACTCGTCCGATTTTCACAGCGCGCACGCCGGTCGGGAGCTGCGGCCGGAACCCGGCTCGGCACCCGTGCCGCGCGACAGTGCTCGCACGTCCGGCAGGGCACCCTTTGACGTTGGCCACAGCACCGCGCCGGCCGGAGTCCTCGACGTGCTGGGGACGCCCCCCGGTGGCTACAGGGGTGCAGACAGCGCGACGACTGTGACACATGGCAGCGGTGGCAGCGGCTGGACGGCGAGCGCAGCGGGCGCGCGTGGGAGTCCACGCCGCGGCGTGCTGGACTCAGACGGCAGCAGCGTCGACCTGCCGGCTCCCACGCTGCGGCCGAGCAGCTCCCGCGGCGCGCCGGTCCTCGTCAGCATGTCATCGGTGTCCAGCGACGCTGCAAACCCTATCAGCACGCCGAAGAAGAAGCAGCGGTGCGCGCCTGCTTCACAGCCTTGGGCCGCTCACGCTCATCTGCCACATACTTCCAAACATGCACAGCCTGCACTTGAATCTGCGTTCAGACACTCGCGGCCATGGCTGCAACGAATTGCGTGTTAAGCACACGCCTCGCACACCCGCCCATGCAGACTTGATCCAGCGCTTGCATAGGTGCCGTTCGCATCTTCCTGCCGCCCTTTTGCGAAATTTCGCCCACCGTCTTGCATGCACATGAATGCGGCATCTGCACTGAACGTTTGCTTGGTGGCGTCTGCGTCCTGGCTTGCCGGTTGAAACGCATTCTTGCTGTATCACCAGCATCCATGTGGACGGCATGTATCATTTCACTCCCAGATTCGTGACCCGCATGTACCCATGCTTCGATCTGGGTGTGAAAGATCATGATGCCATGCTCCGCACTGTGGCACAGCACCAGGCGGGCATGCATGGTAATGCTCAACTACAAACAGCCGCGGCCAAGCCTGCCCACAGCGGTGCACGACGTGACCTGAAATTTTCACAGCGACCTGCAATTGGACCTGCAATCTGTCCTGAAGTTGTTCACCTGCTGCAGCTGCACTCCTGAGTCCTCTGCGGCTGACATCAGCCCTCTCGACGCCAACACCGCAACGAGTATCGCCTCTGCCGCCGCTGCCGGCCCCCTGGACGCGTGGCCCCGCCCGCCCAACCCCACCCTCTCGCCGCTCACCCCCCGCGGCGCCTCCGGCCTCCTGCGCACGCCGCCACCGGACACCGGCCTGACCTTCTCCCCCTCGTTCACCAACGCCACAGAGTCCCTCGATTTCACGGAGGGCTTCCCGTCCGACATCCTCGCCACCGGGGGGCTGTCATGCATGCCGGACTTCGCGGTCGCCAACGGCTGTCCGGCCTCGTGCGCGTCGCCGCCGCCCCCGCTGTGCGAGTCATCGCCCCTGATGTGTGACCCGTGGTGCATGCCAGTTGGGTCGGACTACTGTTACAACGAATGCCACAACGAGTGTGTCACTGACTGGCACTGCTGCTGACACTGGGAGCAAAGGTACCGTACCAGCCCTGGTGGTGGCAGGCCAACTCGACGAGAACCATATCATTCCCATGGCTGCTGGTGAACGATTGCTGCAGACCAGCAGCACATGGATGCCGGGCCGCTGCCACATGGTGGTTGCGTCAAGGTGCTGTTGTGGCGTTGCTGGTGACTGGTGACGACAATGCTTTTTGTGGTGGTCAGACCGTGAGCCAACCCCGCGATGTCCAACAGCTGGCTCAGACGCAGAATGACAGCTGTGCTGTGGCCAGGCGTGGTGTGTGGCGCTTGTGTGTGCTGCTCTGTAAACCAGTGTGTGAAGCCTGATGCTGTTGATTATGTCCTGTGTTTTGGAAGCTTGTGGCTGTGGTCAGTGGCAGTGATAGCCTGGTGTGCACTGTGGTATGGTGGTGGTCTGGTGGTGCTTGCATGTATGTCAAATCAACGGCATCTGCAGCAGTCAGCAGATGAATAGATGAGGGCTGTGCTTGAGGAGTTCACCAGGACGTCACCGGGACGAGATATCGCAGGCTGCCTCGTGGCTCGATACCATAATGTGCTGAAAATTTGCTTGTGACGTGCTTGCCAGGGCTGTTGTGGCCCCGATGAAGGCCACCCAGGCTGGCCTTAGCATGGCTGGCAAAGCCGCAAATAGGCATGGGAAGTACGTACCACAAGTATGTTTCAATGACAGAAAGCAGACAACTGAGTAGCGTCTGTTGTCATGATGATCTGTAAGGAGAATTTTGTGGTCTGGCAGAGCAGACACCAGCGTTGGAACGTTGCTGGGACATTGCATGTCCAGCCTGTCCTACCATGATGCTCCCAGTTGCTGTTGTTGTAGACGCATTGAGTTGATATACCCGGGTACACCTTTCCCCCTTTCCAACAGCTGCGGTAGCAAGGTAAGTTGGTGGAGCATGTTATGGTGCATGGTAAATCAATCATCACGTGCACTTGATCCCCTGGATAATGTTGTGCAGCCTCCTTAAACACAGATTGTATGCAACACACCCCGTGCAGATGGAGGTGATTGCAAGCACTACAATCACTGACATCCTGCAGACAGCCCCCGAAACACCTCGGTGCATGTCATTTTATCGGGCTGGAGTACCTGAGAGGCATGGAAGACTGACTTTGTGCAGTGATCCGCCGTCTGCTGTCACACACATTAGCTGCTCAAGGACGCTGGAAGCAGGTTGCAGTGCACAGCCCATGCACGCCCTACAGGCATGCTGCAGAAGATGCTTTTCCGGGGCCATTGCTCGGGACATAAGCCACATTCTTTGGCCTCGTGTGGTGTGCCCTCTAGGTAAGCTGAGTGCTGTTCCAACTGGGACTCCCCAGGGCAGACATGAGTGATGGTGGGCTGGGACAACTGCTTCTTGGCAGTCGCGCACACAGTATGCAATCGGGCTCTGAGAAGGTGCACGCCACATGAGGCATTTTCAAGGCACATGATGCAATATTTCAGGGGTATGAGGCACCTTTTCGGCTTCAACGTGCCGAGTTGCCACGCCCTTGTCGCAGCTGTGCCGCGATCGAGTCGGAATGCAAATGGGTCACCGGCAATGCCATGGCTGCAAAGTACTGCGAATGTGAATATACGACACTATCAGCTACTCACCCGTACGGTTGAAATGTAAGTGATCAGCTTTGGCGAGCACATGCTAACTCACGGGTAAGCTGCACGACACTCGCATGGAAGTCTTACACTGGATGCATGTGGTGGACGTCTCCGTGACGTGATTCAAGCAACTGATTTGTTAGGATGAGGTACGTTTGCGTATCATGCGCACTTTGGCTTTGGAGGTAAGCCGACTGCGATGTTTGCGGGGCAGTACACACACATCGGCGGTCGAGCGTGACGTATTGTGGTGCAGCGGGTGCGCACCACGCATCCTCTCCGCGTCGCAGACTCTGGTGGACCACATTGAACGAGTCTCAGCACAAACGTCACCTGTCGGACAGCACTGGCATTTAATGAGTCGCGGTGCCGCTTTCAATTGTTCACAACTCACATCGTATTCACTGTCACGAGACCACTATTCAACAACAGTCTTACAACAGACTGTGCCGCTAGTGTCGATACAACTCGCATCACAGAGACGTCAGACGAGCATATTTGTCCTATTTCTGATACTCTTTTCATTTTGCGACTGCTTCTTTGTTCAGTCGAGGTCGGCAAGACAGGGAACCCCCGCTCGACTCTGCTCAGTGCCGAGTCGCGCTATACGTCACGAGACGAGGAACGCAGCCTGACACCTGTTCACTTGTTAAACACCATCGAATCTTACAACGATCGAGTTTTCTGGTTTAAAAGAGGTAAGCTGCCTCGCATTCGCTCTGCCTGCTCTGCAGCCAGATCTCGATATGCATCGACAAGGGAACGCACCAGCTCGGTGCTTCAACGAAGGTAGCAGAGCTTGTCAAATCTCAGCACATGATGCGTATAATCAGAGATGCTGCAGTCGTGGACAGCAGCGCGCCCATGGCGGTCTGTTGTCGGATTTTGCCCTGGTGTGTAGAATTGGTCTTGAACCTCACAAGCACCCCGCGCAGTTGTGCAATTAAACATTCCACCTGGCATGCAGACTGGTCCTTGTGACAGGGCAGCGATGTCCACTTTCCTGGCTGCTGCGCCAACTGCTCGGTCTGCTCCTGTCTCTGTCGTCACAGGCGCAGCTGCTCCCACTGCACCTTCGGGCACAGGCCTGAAGTCTGCTGCATCTAGCTATACAGATCTGACAGAAGGCCTTTCAGCCCGATCGAGCGTCGCCGACTTTGACATCACGAACGTGGCGCCCACTGGCGACGAAGCGGACAGCGACCATGCTTGTCAGGCCCAGCTCGGTTACAAAGACGAACTAGAAGTCCGATTTATATGGGATCGTGTCATCGGCAAAGGGCGGCACGGCACATCGACTCGGGTCGTGATAGATCGATTCACAGGCCAGGAGTACGCCTGCAAGAAAATGCCCAAGCAGGTCCCGCGCGACCTGTTGCCTGAGAACGCGACCAGCGAAGAGAAGCTCGACGCTGATGCGAAACAGGTTGAACATATTCGCCGAGAAATCACTCTGTTCACCAAGTTGCGGTCCAGTCTGAACGTGGCCAGACTGGAGCAGGTGTACGAGGATTCTCAGAATGTGTACCTGGTCATGGAGAAGTGCGAAGGCCCGACACTAGCCGAGGTATCCGATGAAGGTCCTGTGAAAGAGGCCGACGTGAGCGCATACATGCGTTCCGTCGTCAGGACTATCGTGCAGTGCCACGATGAGGACGAGTCGCACGCAGGCGTGGAGCCAAGCAAGTTCATGCTGCTAACCGAAGACCGCCAAAGTGCGGTCAAAGCGACGGGATTTGGCAGAGCAGGAGGTAAGACCACCGTACTCTTTGCCTGCGTACCAACTTCGTCGTTGCTCACCTCGTGCACAGGCTTGAGGCCGTGCACTGAACACATCTCGCCCGTATTTCATAGAGATAGAGAGCTCGCCCGCAGAGAGACTGGACTCGTCACCACGTCGTGAGACGTCGCCACGCCATGCAGGTCTACTAAACCGACTCACCAACATGGCCCCCGAGATGCTGTCAAAGATGCCTGCGGGCGTTGGCAAAAATGCAGACACCTGGGCTGCTGGGCTCATGGCGACCAGACTGTTGACCGAGTATTTCCCCTTTGACGATGTCCTGAGTACGCACCTCGCTTTCGCTGTGCCTCTAATTGCACAGCTGTTCTGCAGTTTCTGCTCAACACTGCTTTGAGCGCCATCCCCGCTTGTGTGGGAGAACTGCTGTGCACAGCTTGCCTTGCAGCGCCTTGCAGCTTGCCTTGCAGCTTGCCCTGCAGCACCACATGTGTGCGATGCTGGCATTGCCTTGACCGTACCTGCACCAGTCTGGCCACAAGCTGCTCCGCATCTGCTCCGCCGCACGTTCACCAGGGCCCATCGCCACGGCAATGCCATGTCATGGTTTGTGGGTTTCCAATGCGCGCCCGAGGACGCAGGCAGTGAAAAAATCAGGCAAGCGAGCATGCGTGCCACATTTGCAGGTAAAATTGTGGACAACACTGGAGTGCTGGCACCACTGGCCCCGGTCACCAGCGTCCTCGATGAGAATCCGCTGATGCCCAGTGGTGCAGCTCTGTTTGTTTCGTCCATGGTGATGCTCCTCGACTTTTCGAGGCCCAAGTGGCAGCCAGTGACCACCCAGGCCAAAGACTTTATCGTGAGATGCCTCGACATGTGCGTCTCCTCCACCCCCTCCCTGTGACTGGCTCACTGCTGCTTGTTGCTGGCTCACTGCTGCTTGTTGCTGGCTCACTGCTGCAGTCACCTGTTTTGCTTCGGCTTGTGTACGGCATTCGGCCATGGTCGATGTGCATGATGCATCGCCATGCTTGCTTGCCTCTGTAATGTTTCCCCCCTACACGGTGATTGCTGCAGTCACCGTGTCTGCTTGCACCACCTGTCGCGCTCGCGGCGCTCAGCAGCCCGCTAGCCTCCCCTTCCGCATGTGGATGCTGCTCAATTCAACAGCTCACTGGCGGCTGCGTTCATGTGCATCTCCAGTGCTCATGCCCAACATGCTGACTGTTGAGGGCTGCATGCACGCATCTCGGTACCTACACCCGCAAAACATTCAACCCTCATATCTGAATGTTTGGCTCTGCATTCCCAAATACAGCAGCTTTGATAGACACGTCTAAGAGCAATTGTGCGACAAGGCGGTCCACTACTTTGCAAGTCCAGGTTATGTGTGAATCCCCCCATGCACGGCCGTGCTCCAACCCACACCACCCCACAGCCTCTGCACTATCGGCGCCTCCCTGAACCCAATCGACCCTGGTTCACACCGGCATGTCACACAGCAAAACAGCTCACCACCACCACCACCGCTCTTCCACAGACCCGTCTTGCTTGAAACGCGTAAAACATGACACCCAGGCTGCTGCAGGGACAAGGACCGGCGGTGGTCCGCTGCCGAGGCTTTGACGCACCCGTGGCTGCAGCGGCTCAAGCCCCGCACGGAGGCGTCCGGTGTGCCGAGCGGCATCGTGCAGCGCATCCAGCGCTTCGGCAGCTTCAACGAGTTCAAGCGCGCCGCCCTCGAGCAGATCGCGGAGCGGTGCCTCAAGCAGTCGATGGGACTCCACGCAACCCAGGCACCCGCAGGTGCCTCGGCATCGGCCGACGCCGCCACGGCGGCCACGCCGGAGGCGGCAGGGGGCGTTGGCGGTGCCGCTGCAAGCCAGAAGAGGTCAGCAGAGGCTGCCGGGCGCAGTGTGGCAATCAGTGCGGGGGCCGGCGAGGCCAAGGTTGGGGAGAAAGCAGCTGCGAGTGCCATGGGGTCGCCGGCGGAAGCTGGCGGGAAGGTGGTGCACGGGTTTGTGGGGGAGGGGGCGAGCCTGCAGAAGGCACAGGGGCTAGTGGAACAGATGATGGCCTCGGACGGCACGGTGCGGACCTCGATGGTGTCAACTGTCACAATTGCATGTGTGCATGTACCGTTCGTTTGCGGTCTTAGCTTGTCACTCGTAGGCTTCAGTGACCTTCGATGTTGAAACTGGCTCCGAACACAGATGTGCACTGCGGGCTGTGGTGGCTGCAAGGGCGTCCGAGCGCTGACGCGACGATGCTCCTCTGTGGCGTGTGTATATACTAGCGCACGCATGGCACCTGAGCAATGCACAAAGCGGTACGTGGCAGCACCGCAACCCCAATCAGTATGCTGCGGCGGCCGCTGTTGCTTGCACGTGCACCTGAGGCAGGCACACGTGCCAGCCACCTGTTACCAACACTGCCCATGCCCAGTGTTTATCACAGCGATCGGTCTATCGCACCAGATGCAGCAGTGCAGCCGGTCGTGTCAATTCATTTTGAGTGCTTAGGGCAACGCCGGATCTTGTTAGTCATTCAAAGCCAAATCAGTCGGATCTGCTGCAGACACTTGTCAGTGCTGCATTCTTACGATACACACTGCCCATGCCGGATCGCACTGCAGTCATGGCAGCCACTCGGCCCCATTCCCATAGGCCCAGCATACCGTCTCTTTACAGATCTCTCTCTCTCTCTCTCTCTCTCTCTCTCTGTGAGGATTGGAGTATTGTTCCACTAGACCCAAAACGCGCTATTCGATTGCAGTCTACTGGTATAGCTGTGATGATTCTGGTATTTAGACACAATGTCGCGATGCACATGAGATTCATGGTATATTGTCTAAATACCAGAATCATCACAATAGCAATGCGATCCAACACTCTCCACTAACCGTTATCTCGACCCTATCCTCAGTGCATCGCAAATGCCTTCTGTGCAGCACTACAAATGGCAGCCGTCGCCAGCGTGCCGCATCGCATGTCTCCCCAGCGGCCACCGACTACCACCACATGCGGCGCATGCATGCAGATCGACCGCTTCACGCTGGGCGACGGCCTCGCGAAGCTTGGGTACGCCCTCCCCGAGCCCGACCTCGAGCACCTCCTCGCGCAGCTCTCAGCGGTGCCCGGCCTCACCACCTCCACCGCCGTGACGTCCGCGTCCCTCGCCGCGAGCCAGATCGACGCGGCTGCGAGCCTCGAGGAGTGGAAGGACATGGCCGCTGCGGCGTTCAACGCACTCGACATCGACGGCGATGGCCGCGTGCACCGCGACGAGATGGCCGCGCTGCTGGCCGGCAGGTGCCCGGAAGATGTGTGGCTCCCCCCTCCTCAGCACGCAGCCTCGTCTGCATTTGAACGCGATATCAGCTAGAGTGCAGCCAATCGTTGAGAGCTTGTACGGGTTGAACATATGTGAGTACATGCGGATGTGGATGGTGTACACAGTAGGCCACCAAAAAACACGGTGATAGGGTCACACTGCGTCTTGTGCTGACGGCTGACGTCAGTCAGACTGGGTTGCACACTAGGTTGCACAAGCTTGCCCGGCGTTGTCCGCGACCCTCCGTCATGTCTGCCGGTCGCTTGTCGCTGGTGCCCTGGTCGCTCATGCGCAACCTTTCATGCATCATCTTTTGTGCATGCATGAGGAACCGCCATAGTAGCCACCGGTTGGAACCCTGAGTCCAAGAGCCCACCATGCTGCGCCACATGCATGGCCCCCAAAGCGGGCCCGAGACATTCCTTTTCCGCACATCCCATCCCAGACTCTACCGGCGTACAAGTCAGCACCTGCCCCACACCTCGATTCCCCGCCCCGTATCTCACAACGCCGGCTGAATGAATTACATTCACATTTACTGGCTGAATGAATTACATTTACATTTACTGATGTGTGCACCCGCGGCTGCAGGACATCGAGGAAGCAGTCAACCAGGCCATTGCCGACGCCGGCCTGCCTGCCACCGCAGACAGCTTAGACTACGAGGCCTTCCTGCGGCTTCTCACCGCCGACATCAGCCCGCGCGCCAGCTCGCACAGCATGACCAAGTTCCCCTCCATGGCGCAGCACGACCCCTGGAGCGTGCCCTCCTTCTCCGGCATGCTCAAGCGTGCCTGCAGCACGACCCTGCGGCGGCGGTCGAGCACGAGTTGCGGCGCAAACACGGTGCTGCCGACCGTCGGCAATGCCGGGTCGTCGAGCGAGAGCGCCGGGGTGGGGGTCGTACCGGGGGCTGTCGTGCCGCCGCTGAGCGATGTTGTGAGCGGCGCGTTGGAGGAGGAGATGGCGAGCGCGCTGCCGCAGCCGCGGGGCCAGGCGCGCACGCGGTCACTGAGCGGCCCGGGGGTGCCATGCATGGACTCGGCGCTTGCGCACGCGGCGCTGCAGCCGGTGGAGGAGGAGGCAGCGTCGGCCGCGCCGGCGGTCGCGGACAGCGGCTTCGGCGGCGGCGGTGGTGTGGCCGCGTGCGTGGTGGATATCGGCGGCGGGGGGGATGGCGGCCGGGGCGGCGGGCGGCGGGAGATTGCAGGGGATAGTGCATGGGAGGGGGACGAGGATGATCACCTGGGGCGGAAGGGTTGGGACATGTCCCGGCTGAGCAAGGATCGCGTGCGCCGCATGTTCCCCATCTCCCCCGCCCGCATCGCCAATCCGCTCGACCGCGTCCCAGAGTCCGGCTCTGGACACTGTGGGGAGGAATCCGAGGAGGCACGTGCGCGCACGCATGCCTCTGATATGCACGCCGCGCTGCAGTGATCAAGCGGCTGCACGTGCTGGGAGTGCTGTGGCTGACGGGGCGTGGCCTGCCTGTGCCAGCCTGCAGGCCAGCTGCGCGTGGGGCCCCTGTGGATGACACTTTGGCGGTGAGGCTGGACACCTGCCCCGTGCTCGAAGCAGGGCAGAAGTGCAGCTACGGACACATGCCCCCGCTTTGCCTCGCCTGAGCCGCAGCAGTATTTGCGTAATTTAATGTAGACAAAGTGTCGCCGTGACTGCTGGTTGCAGCGCCGATAGGTGACCATGCGTGGTGATGTTGCGGTGTTGTGGTGCTGATGAGAGCCACACCCCTGCGCATGGAACACCGTCGGATGTCATGCCGGGTGTGCAGGGCACGGCGAAAGACAGGGAAGAATGCGCTGAATCGGGAAACATGATCGATTGGTCAGTCCTGGGCGGCGCGCTGCTGCATGGCACCCTGTGCCACGGCGGCCGCGCACAGCGACCATCACTGTGCATGATGATCTGCACCTGACACGTGGCAGGTGCAGATCTTTGTCGTTGTCAGGTGCAGATCGTCGTTGTCTTTGCTGATTTGATTGTGTGTGTGACTCGAGCCGGACGAGTCATGCATGCTGCAGTGCAGCCTGTGGGCAGCAGCTGCAGAGTGTGCCGTACAGCCATGTTGCTCTCTGCTACAGCTCAGCGCCTGCAGAGAGTGCTGTATTGCTCTGTGCTATATTGAAAACACTGCCGTAGTCCTCTGATGTGCTCTGTCGTGTACCCGGTTTCTGCTCAGTGTTGTGCACAGGTGCCACGGTTATGGATAGGTAGGTAGGTGACTGTGCCTCACCAGGCCTGGTGGCCGGTGTGTCCCATACCCACGTTGCTAGAGCCTGTCAAGGTTCCCTGTCAAGGCTCGTGTTTGTCTTTGTCTTTGATTCAGATGGCTGCCAGATGCCTGTGGCATCTGGCAGCCAACTAGTTGCCTGTGCATCGTTGGTGTAGTTTGGTCTGCTTTGGTGGTCATGGACGTGTAATCCTCCAAGCTGCATACTGTGCCATCTCAGTTCTCCTGTTTCGTTTGAACTTTTGTTTTGTAGCAGGCACGGCAATAATGGAGGCAGCCGTGTCAGATCTGGCTGTGCTGGGCTGCGTGCGGATTAGCTTGCATGCCATCCCTGCTGCTGGTCCAGTCGAAATCTGAATATAGATCCACGCTGCTCCCATTGTGGGTGCTCGCGTTGCAGCAAGGCATCTGTATCTGCGAGCAGAGGATTCAAATGTGACAAGCAACTCCTTCACACGCAGCAGTCAGCTGCTGTTGCACTGTAGGAGGCCGCATGAACCCCCACACCATGGACATTGTTCTATGCCGCCTGACACATCGGTCTGCTGACTTTGTCGAGGTCATCGATGAGACAGGAACGATTGTTGCCATCCCATACCGATGGAGTAGGTGGCACTTCAGCCATCATCCACTATCAGTGTGTGCTGCAGTACACTGAGCATACCCCTTGTGCACAGCTGCTGGGAAGCTCCAAAATTGCAGACACGCAACGCTCATGCCCATGTCCCCTTCAGTTCATGCTGCTGCCTGCTGTACTGTACTGTTCTCGCCGCATACAGTCGGGCTTGAATTCCGGCCTGCGTGTCTGTGAGCTTCACCACCTTCTAGCCACCTGACTCATGCATATCCGATGCGTCCACGTCGGACAGCGAGAGTCGCCGATACCGGCACGTGAGCGGGCTACACGTCCATGGGGTCTGCCTGGATGCGATCCCCGTTGCCGGGAAACAGGCGGGCGTGACATGGACAGGGCTTGCACAGAAGTCTAGCATCAAGCGACTTGCAGTGGTCCTGCACGGACGGGGCCGCTGTTGCCGCGAAGAGGTATCTGCTCTGGCCAAAAACGGCGGCGGACGCCAAAACCAGGTCGCAAACCTCGCAGAGTGATGCGCACATGAGCATGACAGCTTTGCTCCGTGCCTGACAATGTTAGCCCGACTGCTCACATACATACGCCGAATCATTAATGTTTCCAAACGATTCCACAACCATACGATTTTTCGCGCGATATCAGGATCACAGTAGCCCGACATTGCTGTACTGCGTTACAGTCGAATCTACCAACCTGCAGAATCTAGGCGTTCAGCAAGTATCGAGAGAGCGGGACGGCCACCAGTGGCTTCTGGGATTGGTGACGTGAACGGTGCGTGCCAGCCTCCTCTGTGCGGCTGGAGCGATGCGCGCGGTGTGAGTATGTCCATACCAGGAAGGCTCCTCCTCGAACGTAGCATACATCATGATGTTCCAGCATGCTATCAACACACGTACAATCTACTTCTGAGCGTCCTGAGGGTGGCTTTACGCACAGAGTGAAGATCGATAGCGGTGCCGGTATCTGAGCACTTGCTCATCCTGCAGGATTGGCGCCCCTGGCGAGCTTTTTGCAAGCCGCTGAATGTCCACAATAAGGGCACAAGCTCATTCTTCGAGGCCCGCACAGAAGCAGACTGCCGTGCGCGGCGGGAGACATCGCGCCGGGAGCTCCTCAACACCGCACGTCTCTGCCCCTTCATCCCCGAAATCCCAAGACGACGCTACCGACAACTCAGAGCAACGACAGAGCAGCTTTGAAACGTCTCAACCGGTAGTGTCGTCGTTTGATGATTCAGACTGCCCTGCGCCTCGGAGCCTCGGGTACAAGGACGAACTCGAGGTCCGGTTCATCTGGGATCGCGTGCTCGGAAAAGGCCGGAATGGGACCACTACTCGGGTGGTAATTGACAGATTCAGTGGCACGGAGTATGCGTGCAAGCGTATGCCCAAGCAGGCGCCCTCGCACCTGTTGCCGGAAAACGCCACTCCCGAGCAACGCGACGAAGCCAACGAGCTGCAGCTGCGGCACATCCGCCGCGAGATCACACTATTTACAAAGCTCAGATCCAGTCTGAATGTTGCTAGGCTCGAGCAGATATACGAAGATGCCACTCACGTGTACCTCGTTATGGAGAAGTGCAGTGGCCCATGCCTCGCCGAGATGTCCCTCGATAGCGGTGGCGAGGAGCAGGACGTCCGCAACTACATGCGGTCTGTGGTGCGCACCATCGTGCAGTGCCACGACGAGGACCAGCCTCATGCAGCCGTTGAGCCTGGCAAGTTCAGGCTGCTCAGCGAGGACCGGCAGAGCCCTGTCAAAGCCACCGGCTTTGGACGGCTGCACCCCGCCAAAGGCACGCTTCTCCGCTACCTATCCGCTATCGCATTGTAGTCTGTGTGTGGCGGATCATGCTGCAGCGTAGCCTCGTACAGGCTGGCACGTCTGCAGAGGCATGGCCCCACCCATCCAAAGCCAGACATGCTCTCATCCGTCGCCCCGCTTCGTGCATGCACACCGTTCCCCTTGCTCTTTACCCGTTTCCTTTCAGCACGTATCCTGTGCTGCCACCCAGCCTCTGTCTGCTGTTGTAGACGTGTTCTGCCACCACCAGACCAGCTGCTTGCAGACAACACTGTGCAGCCCAGCCTCCTTGCATCTGCTGGCACCGAGACATCCTGCAGCCTACCCTGTTTTCTTGACACTACCCCGAGCGATCATCAATCATACAAGGACACTGCTGCATTGTTACCAGCTCACGCCATCCACACGAGGTCACGAAGACGTCCATCTCTAGAGCCCATCTCTGGCGCAAGCCTAACACCCGCTCACATGCATGTGCAGATGCCGGCAAGTTCCTGGGCAACATCGCCAGCATGGCCCCGGAGATGCTCGCAAACGCGCCCGCCCAGATCGGCAAGAACGCTGACATCTGGGCGGCCGGCATCATGGCAACACGCCTCCTTACCGAGTACTTTCCCTTTGACGACGTCCTCAGTGCGCCCCCACCCCCCCCCCCCCCCCCCAAATTCCTGGGCCTGCGTGCACCCCCACCACAGAGGGGAAGGCCCGCTCTGCCACCCCTGCCCAACCAACCGCTCCTGTCTGTTATAGAACGCCCTCTGCCAGCTGCACCTAGGCCGTATTGTGGTGCAGCTGCTCCGTGCTGTGCCAGCTGTTGTGCAGCTGCTCCGTGCTGTGCCAGCTGTTGTGCAGCTGCTCCGTGCTGTGCCAGCTGTTGTGCAGCTGCTCCGTGCTGTGCCAGCTGTTGTGCAGCTGCTCCGTGCTGTGCCAGCTGTTGTGCAGCTGCTCCGTGCTGTGCCAGCTGTTGTGCAGCTGCTCCGTGCTGTGCCAGCTGTTGTGCAGCTGCTCCGTGCTGTGCAGCTGTGGCCCCCTGTGCCCTGTTTGCAGCTGCTCCGTGCTGTGCCAGCTGTTGTGCAGCTGCTCCGTGCTGTGCCAGCTGTTGTGCAGCTGCTCCGTGCTGTGCCAGCTGTTTGTGCAGCTGCTCCGTGCTGTGCCAGCTGTTGTGCAGCTGCTCCGTGCTGTGCCAGCTGTTGTGGCAGCTGCTCCGTGCTGTGCCAGCTGTTGTGCAGCTGCTCCGTGCTGTGCCAGCTGTTGTGCAGCTGCTCCGTGCTGTGCCAGCTGTTGTGCAGCTGCTCCGTGCTGTGCCAGCTGTTGTGCAGCTGCTCCGTGGCTGTGCCAGCTGTTGTGCAGCTGCTCCGTGCTGTGCCAGCTGTTGTGCAGCTGCTCCGTGCTGTGCCAGCTGTTGTGCAGCTGCTCCGTGCTGTGCCAGCTGTTGTGCAGCTGCTCCGTGCTGTGCCAGCTGTTGTGCAGCTGCTCCGTGCTGTGCCAGCTGTTGTGCAGCTGCTCCGTGCTGTGCCAGCTGTTGTGCAGCTGCTCCGTGCTGTGCCAGCTGTTGTGCAGCTGCTCCGTGCTGTGCCAGCTGTTGTGCAGCTGCTCCGTGCTGTGCCAGCTGTTGTGCAGCTGCTCCGTGCTGTGCCAGCTGTTGTGCAGCTGCTCCGTGCTGTGCCAGCTGTTGTGCAGCTGCTCCGTGCTGTGCCAGCTGTTGTGCAGCTGCTCCGTGCTGTGCCAGCTGTTGTGCAGCTGCTCCGTGCTGTGCCAGCTGTTGTGCAGCTGCTCCGTGCTGTGCCAGCTGTTGTGCAGCTGCTCCGTGCTGTGGCCAGCTGTTGTGCAGCTGCTCCGTGCTGTGCCAGCTGTTGTGCAGCTGCTCCGTGCTGTGCCAGCTGTTGTGCAGCTGCTCCGTGCTGTGCCAGCTGTTGTGCAGCTGCTCCGTGCTGTGCCAGCTGTTGTGCAGCTGCTCCGTGCTGTGCCAGCTGTTGTGCAGCTGCTCCGTGCTGTGCCAGCTGTTGTGCAGCTGCTCCGTGCTGTGCCAGCTGTTGTGCAGCTGCTCCGTGCTGTGCCAGCTGTTGTGCAGCTGCTCCGTGCTGTGCCAGCTGTTGTGCAGCTGCTCCGTGCTGTGCCAGCTGTTGTGCAGCTGCTCCGTGCTGTGCCAGCTGTTGTGCAGCTGCTCCGTGCTGTGCCAGCTGTTGTGCAGCTGCTCCGTGCTGTGCCAGCTGTTGTGCAGCTGCTCCGTGCTGTGCCAGCTGTTGTGCAGCTGCTCCGTGCTGTGCCAGCTGTTGTGCAGCTGCTCCGTGCTGTGCCAGCTGTTGTGCAGCTGCTCCGTGCTGTGCCAGCTGTTGTGCAGCTGCTCCGTGCTGTGCCAGCTGTTGTGCAGCTGCTCCGTGCTGTGCCAGCTGTTGTGCAGCTGCTCCGTGCTGTGCCAGCTGTTGTGCAGCTGCTCCGTGCTGTGCCAGCTGCACCGAGTCCTCGTGGTGCACCCCCCGGGGCCGTTGGCCTGCCACCCAATGCTGCCTTGCGCCCCTCCCCATGCTGTGCTTTCACCGTGATATGCTCACCATCATACTGCGCCCTCACCCTCATGCTGCGCCCTCACCGTGCTGTATTGTGCAGGCAACGCGGTGGACAGTATGGGCTTCCTGCAGCCGCTGGCGCCGGTGACGAGCCTGCTGGACGACAATCCCCTCATGCCGAGCGGCGCGGCGCTGTTTGTGTCGGCGACGGTCATGCTCCTCGACTTCACTCGCCCCAAGTGGCAGCCAGTGTCCGGCCAGGCCCGCGACTGGGTCGTAAAGTGCCTGCACCTGTGCGCCTGCCCACCTCGTGACCCTGCGCTGTCGCCTGTGGGCTGCGCCCCGTCTTGTATGTGCAGGTGTGCACAGTAGTGCGCTGCCGTTTGTTGCCGGCGGCTGCTGGTGCGTTGTGTGTGTAGCCGTTGCCGTCTGCTACTACGCCGTGGGCTGCTGTGCTGCAGTGTGACCGCTGTGCATGCTGTGCACGCGGTCATGTTTGCCAGTCTGTGCTGGGGGCCACGATGCTGCGGGTTGACCCGGGTTGTCATGCTGGGGGTGTGTGCAGTGACCAGGCGGCGCGGTGGAGCGCAGCAGATGCGCTGGAGCACCCGTGGCTGAAGCGGCTGCGCGGGGCGCGCGCGTCGGCGGACAACAGGGGGGATAAGGAGGCACGGCGGTCGACCAGCAGCGACGGGCCGAGCGGCGTCGTGCAGCGCATCCAGCGGTTCGGCCGGTTCACGGAATTCAAGCGCTCCGCGCTCGAGGGCATCGCACGCCGCTGCATGCGCCAGACGAAGGAGTACTCTCAGAGCCTCGACGTGGCCTGCTGCCGCTCCGCCTCGCATGACAGCGGCCCGGCCGCCGCCGCCGCCACCGGCGATGACGTGCAGCCGGACGACACGCAGCGGCTCGTCGTCGGCCGGCGGTCGGCCGCGGCCGTTCCGCTGCCTCCGGCCGCAGCGCAGCCGGCTGCCGCCGGCCCGGCGGTGGCTGCCGGCGCGGCCATCGGCGCCAGCAAGGTGCAGGCCAAGGTCAAGGGCGGCGCAAACCTCAAGCGCGCCAAGGGCCTCCTTGAGCACATGATGGTCTCCGACGGCAAGGTGTGCGCTGCCCATGCTGCGCATGCTCACCTGGTCCATGTAAAATCGAACCAATCACATGATCTCCCCATCATTGCCACTTGCGACTCTGATCACACACGTGCCGCATGACACACCAGAGCCTCCGTGCTGCCCTGCGCCTAGCCGCGGCGCGCTCGCTGTGATCCAATCCACCGCATGCATGCATGCAGATCGACCGCTTCACGCTGGCCGACGGTCTCGAAAAGCTCGGGTACGCCCTCCCCGAGCCCGACCTAGAGCACCTCCTCGCGCAGCTCTCCGCGGTGCCCGGCCTCACCACCTCCACCGCCGTGACATCGGCATCCCTCGCCGCGAGCCAGATGGATGCGGCCGCGAGCCCCGAGGAGTGGCGCGAGATGGCGCGCGCCGCCTTTGATGCCCTTGACCTCGACGGTGACGGCCGTGTGCAGCGGGAGGAGATGGAGGTCGTCCTCGCCGGCCGCTGCCCCGACGACGTGCGCCCCTGCTGTGCGTGCTGTGCATGATTGGAGAATTCGTTGGGGCACCTGTTGCACCCGGTGCAACGGCTGCAGCGATGGCTGCGCCGTGATACTGGCCGGTAAGGCGCACTGCGGTGGTTTGCGTACAGTGGTCGTCAGCGGACGTCTGACACGCGTATGTGCCGTGCTGTGCAGGAGGTGGAGCAGGCGATCGGCCAGGCGATGGTTGAGGCCGGGCTGCCGCCGGATGCGGTGCACCTGGACTACCCCGCCTTCATGCGCCTCCTGTCTTCCGACCTCGCAGACTCGAGCCGCTCGATCCACAAGTTTGCGTCGATGAAGGTCGGCGCGATCCTGCCGGACGGTGACACCACATCGCTCTCGGAGCTGCTCAAGCAGGCCTGCAGCACGTCGCTCATCGGTCGCCGCCGCACCAGCTACGGCCTCGATGAGGGCGCCGGCGGCTGCGGCGCTGGCGGCGGAGCTGCCGGCGCCGCCGGCGGCGACCTCAGGGGCGCGGTCGCCGCGGAGCTCGCCGCGGCAGGCAGCGGTGGCGGTGCGCGCGCGCACACGGCCGGCGCGCCGCTGGACATGAGCGACGCGTATGCTCGTGCTGTGGCTGGGGGAGAATTTACGCGCGGTGTGCTGCGGCCGGTAGCGGAGGATGCGGCCGCGGCGCCGGTGGCTGCCGCTGGGCGCCGGTACGAGCCGGAGGTGGAGATGGGCCGGGGGGGGCCGCCGGGCGGGGGCGGCCGAGGGGGCCGAGGGGTGCGGGGGAGCTTTGAGGGGTGGGAGGACGGGGACGCCAAGCCCAAGGCACTCGCTCCGGAGCGGCTGGTGCGGCCGGGCGACAAGGGCCCGAAGCTGCGCGCACGCATGTCGTCCGACGACCGCGCACCCAAGGCCCCCCCTCACACCCTCGAGTCCCTCATGCTGCAGCCTCAGTAGCTGTGGCGCCTGAGGCTGTCCCTGACATAAGGCAGACGCAGGAGCACAGCGCGCACAGCGTTGCCGTGCGCAATGTGCACGATCATGTGCTGCTGCCCCTCACCCCCCCCCCCACCCCCCCTCTCCGCCCTCCGCGCTGCAGTCTACGCCTGAGATTGGAGGTGTGCGTCAGACACGCATGCCCGATCCCAGAAGTTCAGTTTAGAGGCATGTTCAGTGGGTTCACCTGCAGGCGGGCGGCGAGGTGCACACGCACCGCTCATCACAGGCTGCAGGAAGGAGTGTTTAAAAACCTTGCCCCCCCCCCCCCCCCCCCCCCCCCGCGCCCAGACCCACCCAGTAATCCATCCTCGAGACCCCCGTGACAGGGCGGCTTGCAGCTCCAGCCAGCGGCCCGCTGCTACTCTGTGCTCCGCCTGCTGGCCTCCCCCAGCCCGCAACTTGTACGACATGAGGAGGCACCGACTTGGTCTGGCCCTCTGCAGATCTGGCCGAGATGTTCTGCTGGCCGAGATGCAAGGGATCACTGCTGCGCGTTGCAGCGCGCAGCAGCGCATGCGCAGCAGCGAACAGTGGGCCGGAGTGCATGTTATACGAGGGTTCACAGCCAGGGTGGGGGCACGCGTGGCTGGGGTAATTCACACCCAGCGCGGGTCACACTCGTGGGTCATCCTTCTGTGGGTAATACGGCACTCCTCCTGTGGCTCATAATTATGCACCTTTCATCCATGTGCTCAGAAGTATGCACCATCCCCGGAAGTGTAGTTTTCCGTAGGTGTAGCTGTAGCGTACCGTGATATACCAAATGCTTTGTTGTGGAGTACTGCCAGCGGCTGCTGGCGCAGCGGCCGCAGCACAGCACAGCATGGAGCACCGGAGGCATGGGGCTAGTGGCTTTGGAACCTGAGTTAGGCGCATGGTTTCTGTTCCTCTTCGGTTGAGCGCAGGTGGCTGGTGTTGCTTTGTAATTGTAAATGTAAATGGATTACTCTTGCACAGCTGTGCAACCAGAAAGAAAGAAAGCGGGGCCTGTTCAAGCGGGTCCAACTGGCTGCTATATGTGGCTGTTTGTCAGTTGAGTCACATATGATCTTGCGGGCAGGCAGTGAGGGGTGAGCCACATGGGGGAACACTCTTCCGGGGGGGGGCAGTATTCGCTTTTTCTGGAATAGATGCCACAATTGCTGGCTTCATGTAGCATGCCACAAAACGTGCCGCCGGGGCGAAGCAAATGTGCCAACATGTCAGCATGGCCTCACTTGGTGCTGTGCTGTGCTGTGCTGAGGCCGCTTCAAACTGTGACATCGAGGGGCTCCGATCCAGTGCACCAAGCGAATGTGCAACTAGATTCTAGACTCACATGCTACCCAGCAGATGCGAGCCGGCCAGGCGATCACCTGGCACGAACTGCGCACCCGTGAGCCGCGCTACCCTGGACATGGTCTTTCTGATCACAAACCCGTTTCCTTTCACTGTCGACGCACTGAACTCCCGCAAGGAGTTCTCAATCCAATGAGCCTTTGCTCTCTTGTTGAACGGCCCAACCAATGACACTGCCAGCGTGTTGAGGTACTGCATGGCATGCGACCCTAGTCTGCCATATGTCTCGTGCACAACCGGCACCACCTTGTACGATCCCTGCACACTCTCTTTGTACTTGTTGAGTTTGAACTGTTCGCGTACGGCGGCCGCGTGCCCCTTTGCCCCCGATGCTTTCCCCACCGCAGCCACCCCAGATGGGTGGATGAAGCTGACATCCAGCACATACACATCCACGTCCGAACCATAACAGTATATATATGCATATGCATATCATGCCGTGATCATGCCGTGATCAGAAAGACCATTTCCAGGGTAGCACGGCACACGGGTGCGCAGTTTGTGCCAGGTGATCGCCTGGCCGGCTTGCATCTGCTGGGTAGCATGTGAGTCTAGAATCTAGTTGTACGTTTGCTTGGTGCACTGAATCGGAGCCCCTCGATGTAACTGTGCATATCATGCCGTGTTGCCCCACTGTTCCTGGATTCCCTCCCAACCAACCGCATGCTGACTCTGAATGATGGGGATTTTGTGCATGGGATGCGGTTCAGGGGCGGACTTTCCCCCCGGCCGCCATTAGATGGGGAAGTGATATGTGATTGCTATGCTCGGGTGAAGCCCGGTCATGCCATGTTGTGTCGACACAATGCCGACTGCTGGACGTTGCGCCACAACATTGCCATTACGGCTTGGCGGCGTCGAGTAAGAGCGGCAGGGGTGTCCACATCAATTGAACCTGTGATGCGCAGCCTGGACAGACGCTACAGGGACGACAGTAGGGGGGATATCCTAGCAAATGGTCCGGACGTGGACGTGTATGTGCTAGATGTCAGCTTCATCCACCCATCTGGGGTGGCTGTGGTGGGGAAGCATCGGGGGCACAGGGGCACGCGGCCGCCGTACGCGAACAGTTCAAACTCAACAAGTACAAAGAGATTGTGCAGGGATCGTATAACGTGGTGCCGGTTGTGCACGAGACATATGGCAGACTAGGGTCACATGCCATGCAACTGCAGTACCTCAACACGTGGCTGGCAGTGTCGTTGGCTGGCAGTGTCGTTGGTTGGGCCGTTCAACAAGAGAGCAAAGGCTCGCTGGATTGAGAACTCGTTGCGGGAGTTCAGTGCGGCGACAGTGAAAGGAAACGGGTTTGTGATCAGAAAGACCATGTCCAGGGTAGCACGGCTCACGGGTGCGCAGTTCGTGCCAGGTGATCGCCTGGCCGGCTCGCCGCTGCTGGCCTGGCCGGCTCGCCGCTGCTGGGTAGCATGTGAGTCTAGACTCTAGTTGTACGTTCGCTTGGTGCACTGGATCGGAGCCCCTCGATGTCACGGTGCATATAGTTAACTAGTTATGAGATTCGAATTCCGGTCACGTCGATATCATGATGACAACGACGAGCTCGCTCGAGGGCGACAGCGGTGCAGGTGCCAGCGCGTGCATACGTGCAGGACGGCGCCATTCGCCACAACATTTGCAAGCTTGCAAGCTTGGAAGCTTGCGAGCTTATATAATTATGGTCCCAACACGGACGCGGCGCCGGCGCGCAGTATATATACCCAGCTGTGGCCACATGTGGGCCGAGGCCTTCAGTACTTCGCACCATGTGATTTTTCGAATTCACACTGGCAAAGCACTCATCGTGGCCAGGGGTACGCGTGGCGCTCACAGTGCACATTGCAGTGCAGTAGCCTTCATGGCATGCAGTCGCCTTCATGCATTGCGTGTGTACTGGAGGTAACAGTGCATTAAAATTGCATATACAAGTTAACAGCGGGAGTTCAGTGCGGCGACAGTGAAAGGAAACGGGTTTGTGATCAGAAAGACCATGTCCAGGGTAGCACGGCTCACGGGTGCGCAGTGCCAGGTGATCGCCTGGCCGGCTCGCATCTGCTGGGTAGCATGTGAGTCTAGACTCTAGTTGTACGTTCGCTTGGTGCACTGGATCGGAGCCCCTCGATGTAACAATACAAGTTAACACTATCTGTTGATGTTGTAATCGTTTTCGGGTGTTTCTACGCAAATTTCCCTGAGTTCATCTCAAATTTGGATGACATGGATCCGCCTCCTGATGGGGTGTTGGGGTGGTACACTGGGCAGACTGGGTGGTAGACTGGGCAGACTGGGCACAAGCTTTTCTTGTAGTGGCTCCTGTAGACTTGTTCTGTATGTATGATTACATCGCAATACCGCTCATGCTCTTGCCTGTTGACAGAATGGATTCACCCCCTTCAAGTTTGCTTAAGCGTCTTGAAAGAAGTTCCAATCAGGATCCTCTGCAGGCCCATGCCCCAGGTCCGTCAGCATGGCCATGCCTGGATTCAAAATGACAAAAAAAGGCAGCATGCACGTGCACATGAGCCATTCTGCAGCTGTCATTTTTTTTTACCCATGCACCTGCAGGCATGCATTGCAACGTAGCATGATGCCGGGCTGACAAGCCCACACGCCTAGCTGAGATGCGGGCACTAATATGTGCCTGGCATATGTGAGCCCAGTCTGCCATACTTCCCATGTACAACCAGCACGGCCCTTTACTGTTGTATGTACACTTACATCGAGGGGCTCCGAGGCAGCGCACCAAGCGAACATACAACTAGAGTCTAGACTCACATGCTACCCAGCAGATGCGAGCCGGCCAGGCGATCACTTGGCAATCACTTGGCAAGAACTGCGCGCCCGTGAGCCGTGCTACCCTGGACATGGTCTTGCTGATCACAAACCCGTTTCCTTTCACTGTCGCCACACTGAACTCCCGCAAGGAGTTCTCAATCCAGCGAGCCTTTGCTCTCTTGTTGAACCAACGACACTGCCAGCCACGTGTTGAGGTACTGCAGTTGCATGGCATGCGACCCTAGTCTGCCATATGTCTCGTGCACAACCGGCACCACCTTGTACGATCCCTGCACACTCTCTTTGTACTTGTTGAGTTTGAACTGTTGTATGTTGTATGTATGTTGTCCCTTCTCCTGCCCTATGTATACTCGCAGGACTGCTGTGGCTGAGGCCTAGGCCTGTCCAGTGTGATGTCGACTATTTATGTTTTTGACCAGGTTACGGAACCCGCCTGCAGCTGGGGATAAACCTGGAGATCTGGCCACTGGCAGTGCCAGATCTGGTTGGCACTGGAGATCACCATGCGTACGCAACGCCAGCCAGCTACAGACGTCTACCACATGAGTTGCGTCTGCACTGCAGCAGGCTCTAGATCTAGAGTGTAGAGCTCTGAGGCTGTGCACACCAAGCGCGATTGTGCAATCATGTGCTGCACAGCTGTAGCAGTGTACACCATGACTTAAAGTGAGTACCATTTACTATGGCATTTAGTGCTAGTTCGGAACCCAAGGCGCGGTGGTGGGATGCGTGACGTGGGGCCGGCCTGCACCACTGCAACCGCGGCCCCCGGTCCATCACGGCGGCCAGCGGCCGCCTACAGCACGTCCGACGGGACAGCGTGGGCAGGCACCACCGCCCGGCCTGCCAGCCGCATGCGCAGCAGAGCCGCAGCGAGGCCCTGGCGCGTCACACCACGGCACAGAGAGGTGGAGAGTTCGCACATGGCATTCTGCAAGAACGCTCGCCTGGACACGGCCCCCGACGCCGCTGTGAAGTCAGCGATCTTATTCAGAGAGGCGAACGCACCCCTGCCCACACGGCCAAACGTCTCATGCAACAGGGACACAAAGCGGCACGTGCAGGAGTGTGCGCATGCGCACGTGTGTGCGGATGCGTGGGTGTGGTTGTGTTGGTTGTGTCGGTTCGTTTCGACTTTTCGCCTGACAGTTGCTGCTTGTTGCTGTCTGCTTCGGGGGGGTTTTGGCCGTCTGCTTTCCTGCTGTTGCCCTCGCTGCCGGGCTCTTGCTTTCATCTCAACGCAGGAGCCTGGCAAGAGGGCAACAGCAAGCAAGGAAGCGACCCAACCTCTGCTTGCAAGCAGCGGTCAACGAGTGGCTGCATGCACAGACATGCCTGTTGGTTGCGCAACCAACACAACCTCACACCAGCTAGTGCTCTCCGCCACCACCAGGGCATCATGACAATAGCCACTCACCCCAACCGCATCACGAGCACCACGAACAATGCACACGATGCACACCGCCGCCAGCACCCTCACATCCCACCCTCCAATTGTCCTTGTGTATGCCTGTGTGAAACGTTGGCCCCAGGCTGGCCCAGGCAGCCATACTAGTAGTCTGCGCGGCCGCGGTGTTGCGTTCGGTTCGAGCGGTGTGTGTGTGTGTGTGTGTGTGTGTGTGTGCGCTGCTGAACATTTCTATTCCGGGTGTATGTGGATCGTGCTGGCGCGACGGGCGAATCACAGTGTCACACACCGGGCACTGCGGCATGGCCTTCTACCTTCCACAGTACACGGTGCACCAGCCGCATGGCATGCTGGCCACGGTGTCAGTCATGCATGCGGCCACCCAGGCCTTGTGGAGCATACATTTGTAACGTATCCCCTGATGGCCACGGTGTCAGTCATGCATGCGGGCAGCTGCGAAGTTTGCCATGCGCGCGCCATCGCGTGCGACGCACATGGGCATGCATGCCGCAGCATTGTGTTGCAACCTTGCCGCGCATTGTCCAGTGTTCGCGCAACCTGCGCTCACATGCCCGCTAAAATCAGCCTCAATGGATTACCTAAACCCCCACCTCCCTCCACAGCAGCAGGTGACAACCAGGATCTGACAGCCACATCACACACATAGGTGGCACAGTACATTGATGCTGTGGTGGCCCTGTCCTGTCTTAGTCAGGTTCTCACCTGGCACACGCTTCCGTGATCCAGCTCTGCTGCTGCTGGCAGCCCAGCCCTTCACCATGCCTCACCTCCACGTCTGCTGCCGGTAGATCGCCAAATCAAATGCAAATGCGTCGGAAATCACTCAGCTCATTCACGTCCGTGTCGGCGTATGTTTCACAAAGTCTGGCCGGTACCGGGACTCGTACCGGCAGTCTGGCAGCGCGACCGCCCGGGCCGCTCGGCCTCAACAGCGGCCCCTCCAGAAACGACCCAGAAGCCTTGCAGATAAGTTTGTTTTATTTTTTCACGCAGGTGGCGCGCAAGACAGCGCCTCTGGTGTTGCTATGTGGGTGCCATAGTCGCCGTGCGCTCAGGCCTACATAGCCGTTACTGCATCAAATGGAGCATGCTACATAGCTCTGGACTCACCAAGTTCAGGGCTGTCCAGCCATGCCGTCCGTTTGGCCTGGGATGCTCCCTGCAGACCTGTCGTCGTTTCGCGGGCATGCATGCAGATGCCTCTCTCTGTGCTCTCTATGCCATGAGCTCGTGTTTCAATACCATCTTACTTCATTTCCTGTGCCATGTTTAGGGATGCATGTTTTCCATGCACCCAGACCGCTTGTCACATTCTTGAAAACAAGATATATGGTGTCTGAGTGTGACAAGTTCAATATGGCCATATTGATCACAGGCCAGCCACTCTGGCCAGGTTCAATCGCATCAGTCCAACCAGGTCTAGAACTGTAGAGCTCTGTCGTACGGCCGTATACGGTCGAGGTCACTGTTCGTTGTGACACGTGGTGACGTGCCAGCTAATTGATCGGATTCGGACCAAACCACGGACCAAACCACATCCGATTTTGCGTTGTATGCCCGGGTCCAACAACACCACCTGCACCAGCACAAGGGGTGTGGTTGTGTTGGCTGTGTCGGTTCGTTGTGGCTTTTCACCTGAGACAGTTGCTGCTTGTTGCTGTTGTCTGCTTTCGGGGGTCTGTTTCCTGCTGTTGCCCTTGCTGCCGGGCTATTGCGTTCGTCTCGTGTAACACCAGCACAAGAGCTTTTGCGTGTAACACATCTCCGTGTAACACCGGCACAAGGCAGGCACTGCAGCCTGATTCGTTGGATTTTCTCCTGTTTTTTTCGCAGACTGCATCATCCACTATATGCACCTATATTTCTGTCTCTTCTGGAATATTCCGGACTAGTTTTCTCCTCGGTGCTGCTGATGCCTTGATCTATCAGACACGTTAGTACTGTGATTCGAGTCACAGATTAACACACAGCAATGCATCCCTGTGCACAGCCACCATCTGTGGGCAGTGGCCCTTCGACACAGCTGGCTTGCACTGCTAGTAGTGCACAACAAGCATCATCTGTGTTTGGCGTGTGCGTGGACTGCGCGATATGCTGCGCGATGCTGCACTCGCTTCCTGCGCTTTTTTATGTGTGTGTTTGATTGCTTTCGTGCCGGTGCTGGTGCGTTCAAGCATTTGCTCGCGTGCAGAGTGGCCTTGGGGGCTTGTGATGGTTTGTCTGTTTGCCTGTTGACTGCTCTGTTGCCTCGGCGCTGCTGGGTCCTAGATCTATCACAGTGTAACACGACAAGCATCACATGAATGCGCAGCACGGCAAACCGGCTTGATGCCATGACCCGCACTCACAACAGTGTTCAAGGTGGCATGAATCTGATTGGAGTGACGGTGGGACACCGAGGAGCCACAGCATCATGCCACACAGCATGATATCATGCCAGGTTGACCACGAAGATGGAAGGTTGGCGGTGCTGCTGCCTCTGCGTATACCCTACGCAGTTTGTGATGTGTGCTGTGTGCTGTGCTGAGTGCTGTGCATGTCATGATGCAGGCCGCAGATGCGTTGGCAGACCAGAAGACGCTGCACGTGCTGTGCACTGCGCTGCGGCGGCCGATGCATCACGCGCTGGGGCTCGAGATGCCGGCGCCGCTGCGAGGCAGCACGCTGGCGTGCGACGTGCTGCCTGCTGGGGATGCAGATCGCTTCACCCCCGCTTGGGCTGCCGAGGTTCGGACCCCCCTATCACGCTCCCATGCTCTGCGCATGTGCATGTCCGCCTATAGCTGTGTGCACATGCACGCCCTCCTGTTCGCTGCGGCCCCGCTCGCTGCGGCTGGTGAGGTGAGCATGCTTGCTGCAAGTGTACAATAATGCAATGACCGAAAGTGTACATGTGAGACGGTAAATAACTTCTCAGGGATTGCCGCATGTGGCAGAGCTCGCAGCTGGTAATTCAGTACATCAAGGCGCCGTAGACAGTGATATCAGCTCTGCAAAGTTCATGGCCATAAATTGTGTTACACTGTGACGGTACACTGTGATAGATATCGGACCCAGCATGCACACATCGGCGCACGCGGAAGCAGAGGACGTAAAACGTAGCTATGTACAAATTCGTTGTGTTTGGCGCTGGCCAGCTGCGCCACAGGCTGGTGGGTGGAGAATGGGAGCCAGTCTTCATCCAATCTAGCTGTAGGCCTGCGTGCTGTCATGGGCCTTTGGGCCATTTGTTTGCACGCACGCTGCGCATAAACACATGCAAACGTAATTTTGATGTACGGCTTTGGTGCTTGCTGCGTTCAAACCGCCTGTTGTATTGATCGATATCCTCAGCTACGCAGCTGTGCCCCCGGCATCGACTGGCAGCGCTCAGGCGCGGACGGCAACAGACTGGCTGCGGGGCAAGAGTTAAGAAACTGTTGTCATACAATGTTATTATTTGACTACTTTGAGGCCGGCAAGCTCCGAATTCGCTCAAGCCAGCCACAAGCACGGCGTGCACGTACTGCCACCAGCTCGGCAACGGCAACATTACCATTGCGAGCTGTTAATCACGCCACGCCGGCGCCAAAATTTGCTATCAATTCATGCACGTAAACGGTCTCCACTAACCGGATCCATGGCAGCATCGGAATATGGCCATTGCAGAGATCGTCAGCCTCGACCGCTGGTCATTCCACAGTACAACTTCGACGCCAAAAACATTCCAGATCATTCATCAGGTTGCACTGATGCTGGAGAGGTAGGCAGCACGACTTACGAGGTCATGTCTGGACCAAAGGCCGCTGATCGCTCGAGGCACCACGCTAGCAGCCGATACGCTCCGCACCGGGAATACACGTATCCCTCAGCCCGAATCACCGCAGAATATAACGAAAAGGACCCGTGTTAATGCTCTCAGCGAGCTGCAGCGCAATTACGCGTCGCCCGCAGCATCTGGAGCTTATCGGAATCACATCGTGACGCCAGCATTCACGCCGCGAGCCAGCATGCACATTCTACGGAGTAGTGGCTATCACTTTGCAGGTTTATGCGATGCGTGGTGATCTCTACGTTCAATGCTGGGAACGTTTTCCGGTGCATCATACCTGGACTAATCCGAAGGGGAGTATGCCAAACTCAATCCCGCTTGCAAACTCATGCTTTCCAGAAGAACATTTATGTTACCAGATCACTGACCCAATGTGCATTGTTAGGGGCAAGCTTGCAAAATCTGCAATCGAGGGAACCGTTTCGGCCCTGTGGCCCATGCAGGGGGGGAGGGGAAAGGGGGGGGGGGTGTCAAACATACGCTGGACTGACTATCACAGCTCTCGAAACCCCATGTCGCAGCTCAGCTGCTAGCTTTGCAACATGCATCCATTGACGCCTGGTCATCAGTTGTAGTTTGTGGCCCATGCATATGGGAACCCATGGATTGGATTCAGTCCAAGTGGATTCAGTGCAAGTTGGATTGGATTGTGATTATAATTGGCTTAGAAGTGACTTTTCATTTGACACAGTTTATAGCTACTGGAGCAGTGTACACCTGCAGCATAGCAGATCTAGCAAGGGCACATGCCTGAGCCAAGCTTGAACAACTGCAAGCAGCTGGAGCTTGCCAGTGTGTGCAACTGGCGCGATCAGCCTGTTTGCACAGAGCACATCATGTGTCATGGTAAGCAGCCGGCTCTGCCAGCCCCCACGGCAAAGCGGCTGTCTTGAGCATGTGCAAGTGTGTGATGCCAATTCAATGGCAATCTGGAGAGTTTTGTGGTGCCCTGGCCCTCCATTTTGCCACATTTCAGCACGTATGATAAGGTGAGTGTCAAAACACGTCAGGCCTGGTCCCCAGACTGCCTCAGCTCATTGTCTGCAATCTGTGGAACCTGTCCCCGAGGCCCAAATCTCTTGCCCATCTGCACCAGCCCAGCACTATACATGAAGCATTCTGCATCTATCATGGCCTGAAGAGCCTTTAATGCCGCCTGAGCCTCTCAAATCTATTTTGAGCTGTGCTCGATGCGCCTGCTTCACCATTCTTGTCACGACAAGCTGCTGTGTGTTCAAATTCACATTTCAATGGCATGCACTGGCGCCTTGTGACGCCATTTGCACCAGCTGTGACGGTACATAGTCGAGCCATGAGGCTTCATGAGAGACTGATTGAGATGCCAGGGTGCATGACATGGGATTGCCATGAGAGACTGATTGAGGAGCCAGCATGATTGACATGGGAATGTCATGAGAGACTGATTGAGAAATGCATCCGTCTGTGTTGGAACTGAGTCAACATCTAGAAGTATCTGGAAGTATCTGGTACATTCCAGGAGGATCTAGGATCACCTGTGTTCATGATTACGTCACCATGGAAGTGACTAGGACATGTGGTCTGGAGAGTTCGTGACGCGGAGAACTCTCTAGAGACACGCAGAGCACAAGACAAGTGCGATGTGTGCAGTAGGACATTGATTCTGCTGGGTGCCAGTACCTATATAAGGGCCGGCACATCATTGAGGTATTCACTTATGTTTCTTCTGTAACGACAGAGATCATTTGTCAACAGTCTGAACATGAGACCTTTTCGTGGACTACGTCACAGTGGTATCGATCTGGGGCTCCCATGCGGCATGAGTTCGATTTCCCTGGGCCGGGATCACGTAAGACGTGGTCATGCTCGCACGGTCCTTGTGGTCCACGAATTGGTCGGGGTTGTCTCCCCTGCGCCAAAGCGAGTCAGCCTCGAAGGGGCTCGAGGCGTAAGAGGGGGGGAGCTCTGTGATGGTACATAGTCGAGCTATGCATCCGTCCGAACATCAGACCTTTTCGTGGACTACGTCACATCAGGATGGATAAATAATCGGTTTGTTTACATGGTGGCGCGTCACCACGACCGCGGTGCACATGCAAGCGTTGCGCTGTTGTCCCGGTAGTGGATCAAAACCACTACTGGCACTGTTATGGGGTCTGGCCCACACTGATGGCTGACCATACCCCCCCCTTGTTCATGTGTTACACAGTGATAGATCTATGACCCAGCAGTGCCCTCATTGATCGTTTGTAATATATAACCTGTGGGCTGTGGGCTGTGGTTCCCAAGGGGTTCAGTTGGAGTGAGAGTGATTGGAGCTTGGGCTCTGCAACAGTCCTGACGGGCCCGGCATGCAGGTGCTGACTGCAGTCTCTGAAGATCTCGCGATGACCCTACTGCGCACCTCCCTCACCCCTACCCAGCACCACCTCACCCCTGGGCCAGCCTGCTCCCTCCGGCAACATCTCGCCATGCGCTGCCCCCAAGAGCTTTTCTGCCTTCCGCCGGCACTCCACCCCCTGGTCCTCCGTGCATGTTTCCCATGCATTGACGCTGACCACACCCTTGCCATCGACGTCTCAGATGTCGGCGGCGACAAACACGCAGTGCATCCGGCGGCCCAGTGCCTCCCCCACTTTCAAATCCTGCAGCACCTGCTTGTCGCGTACCCGGGGCTCGATGACTACATGTTTGCGGTAAACGAGTCCAAGCTGCGTGCTGTGGCTCGTGCTGTGGGCGCTCTGCCCAGCCTGGCGTCGCTGGATGTGGTGGCCGGGCAGTGCGCAGGCTTCTCTTCAGCGCTGGCAACGAAGCTTCCAGAGGCTACCGCGCTGACGTCGCTCTTGTTGGCCCATGCCCCGCCGCACGGGTGCGCGTTGGCGGATGTGGACAAGAGCTGCGCAGCTTTTGCACCGGTGCTGGCAAGCCTGCCGGCGCTGCAGCGGCTGACGCTGCGCAACACGCTGCTGCCACAGCTGCCAGCGATGCTGTCCACGCTGCGCGCGCTGCGCGCTCTGCACTTTGCGTCCACCCCCATGCCGGCCGCCCAAGCCGCGGCGCTCATGCATCAGGCGGCCGCGCTCACCGGCCTGACATCCGTGCAGTTTGAGGAGAGTGTGACTTTTGTGGCTGTTCATATTCCCGGGCCCAGCACGCACAGCAGCGACGCATCCAGCGATGAAGACCCTGCGGCCACCTCCGGCCGCGGCAGCTTTGCGCACTTGTGTTCTGCCGACGCTGCACATGCTGTGGGCGACGCGGTCGGCAGCGGCGACAGCAGCGGCGGCGGCAGCGGCGGCGGCGCTGCGTCAGATGGAAGCCCCCCCCGGACCCGGGTCTGCCTGTCGTCAGCCGGGCTGCCGCGTGCGCTGGGTGGCATGACACAGCTCTGCCGGCTGTCCTTCGTGCATGGCGCTGCCGGGGTTGACAGCGTGAGGGTTCCAAGAACCATCGCTTACATCGTCTCAAATCATACGCAGTGATAATTCTTGATGAATTTTTTAATTTTCAGCGCTCCGGAAGAGCGTGGGTCATCTGCCAGCGCCGTGGGCAGCGCGATGTTCTAATGCGTACATCGGACACAGCACCAGCACGCCGACGTGCGGGTCGTGATCAGCGATCGATATTGTTGTTTTTATGGTTTGCGGTTTCTGGTTTCTGTTACGTTGCTTCTTTCGCGCTAGTTGGCCTGGCGCGGGTGCCTGCGCAGTGTCCACTTCAAAGGCAAATAGACGCGTCCGCAGGAAGCCACGACCAAATTCTACCGTAGGCAATCCAGATAAGACCTCAAATAATGGGTTACTCGAGCTAGCAAAGCGTGGGCGGCCACGAGGCGCCGCCCAGCCTGTCGCGAAAAACAAGTAGTTTTTCCGGGAGGGTCGACACGTAGTATCCCGCGGGGCCCCGACACGCGGCGCCTGTGCGTGGCAGCTATGCATACTAGTAGTCTGCGCGGCCGCGGTGTTGCGTTCGGTTCGAGCGGTGTGTGTGTGTGTGTGTGTGTGCGCTGCTGAACATTTCTATTCCGGGTGTATGTGGATCGTGCTGGCGCGGACGGGCGAATCACAGTGTCACACACCGGGCACTGCGGCATGGCCTTCTACCTTCCACAGTACACGGTGCACCAGCCGCATGGCATGCTGGCCACGGTGTCAGTCATGCATGCGGCCACCCAGGCCTTGTGGAGCATACATTTGTAACGTATCCCCTGATGGCCACGGTGTCAGTCATGCATGCGGGCAGCTGCGAAGTTTGCCATGCGCGCGCCATCGCGTGCGACGCACATGGGCATGCATGCCGCAGCATTGTGTTGCAACCTTGCCGCGCATTGTCCAGTGTTCGCGCAACCTGGCCTATCACGCGCGCAAGCGTCAACGCGGTCTGAACAAGCACCTCGCACCTGCCAATGCATCCGAGAGTCTACACTGTTGATTTCGAAATCTGCTGCACTACGTATCGCGCGTGTGATGATCATCGCGCGCGAGGGCAATGCACGAACATCTACAGGGCGTGCACATGCCGATCGCAACATCGTTTTTGCGTACGTACGCGCGCCTTCAGCTCGCAGCTTGATCCTGGTGGCACACGTGCAGACATGAAAGAATGCGCCTTTCAGTAGCTATGTACAGGTAGAGTCGGCCTGTTGTATGTGGCATAGGGCCCGCATGTCTATAGCTAGGGATGGCCGTCGATGACATCGACTGTTTCGATCTCGCACAGCGGGAGTCAGAGCTCGGCAGATGACGACCCTTGCTGCCTGAGCGTGGCAGAAACAGGCGAGGTCACCATCCAGGGCCAGCACGAGGCCTTGGATCCGCTCTTACTCAGCCTCATCCCCGTCTTGCAAGATCTATCTCTGTCGCGGGAGGCCGTGGAACTGCCCGTGACGAGTGCCCAGTTTCGCACATGGCGGATGGCTGTCGCCGCGACGGACCACTTGCAAGATATACAGCGTCTAGACGTCGCCACCTTGACATCTGCCCTCCAGGTGTGTATGTACCTCAGTTCTGTACCATCCAGCGCTGCCTGGCCGCTGGAGCTCTGCGCCATAGCTACAGACGGCCATGATTGCCACATGTACAGTGGTGCTTCCAAGTCAACCCGCTCGAGCTCTCCGAGGGGACAGTTGCCAACACTGGCCATCGGTACTGCGACCCTAGACACACTTGATTGTATCTCTGCTGTGTCTGCTGCTAATATTGATGTAGCTGCCGGCGTGACGGAGCGGGCTTGCGCGTTTGCTTGCCCAGGTGCTATGCGCTTGCCCAGGTGCTATGCGCTTGCCCAGGTGCTGCGCGTTTGTTTGCCCAGGTGCTCTCTGCTGTGTCTGCTGCATTGCGCATGCACCCAACTTGCACTATACCTAAGTATTGCTGTTGTCTGCTTTCGGGGGTTTTGGCCGTCTAGTTTCCTGCTGTTGCCCTCGCTGCCGGGCTATTGCGTTCATCTCCACGTAACACTATACCTAATACCGCCTTCCGTCACGAACGCACCGGACTCGCAATGCCCCTGTCGCGAAGCAGCTACTCTGACCAGCATCAAGCTATCTGTGATGCAATACAAGCGTCTGTGTGCGCCGTCCTTTGCAAATCCACCTCCGACCATACGAGGCTTGCAAAATGTTGGTCCTCACTGCCACTAGCTAATCTGGACAGCAACCGCGATGCCGTACGTTCACTGCTGGCACTCTGTGTGATACGTGGATTTACTGAGAGCTTGTGCTGCCGTGATCCCAGCGCCCGAGCTCTTGGCAACCTCTTGTTGGATCCGGAATTGCGGAGCCCTGCACCAGCTCGAGTGCTCGCTGTATCTACGTGGCCTCTGGAGGCAAGATTACAATTTTTAAAGGATTGCGCAGGTTCGCCTGGTCAACGCCTGCTCCACGCCACCACACGCACAACACGCAAGTGTGTGTTGCCGACGAATCAGGCGTTGGAGCGAATCCTAGGTGTGAGTGCTGCGTACGCTGCCGGGATACAGGTCCGCGCGCAAGATGTGTCATGATATCGGCGCCAGCACTCCCACTGAGCTCTAGGCTCTGCACAGCGAGGCGTCTCAGTAACCGAACAAGCCCTCACCCCTGAACAACATTGCCGCGATCGAGCGCTGGTCGTCGGTCTGTGTCTCGTTGCTCGGGCTGCGCCGACCTGAGAACCCTTGCAAACGCTAAGGCCTGCATAGGTGTGACGGTACATAGTCGAGGTATGCATCGGTACATGTAGGTGTGACGGTACATGTAGGTGTGACGGTACATGTAGGTATGACGGTACATAGTCGAGCTATGCATCCGTCCGAACATGAGACCTTTTGGTGGACTACGTCACAGTAGGCGAAAACCAAGTTTCGTGGGCCTCGCCAGCACAGCACTGCGTCGTGGTCGACTTCCATGACCGCCGATTCATATGCATAACGTCGCCATCATCATGCATCATCTGCCAGGTCTCAGCCGCGCGCTGCAGCGCGCCACCGGCATCTTCTTGCGCTCACATGCCCGCTAAAATCAGCCTCAATGGATTACCTAAACCCCCACCTCCCTCCACAGCAGCAGGTGACAACCAGGATCTGACAGCCACATCACACACATAGGTGGCACAGTACATTGATGCTGTGGTGGCCCTGTCCTGTCTTAGTCAGGTTCTCACCTGGCACACGCTTCCGTGATCCAGCTCTGCTGCTGCTGGCAGCCCAGCCCTTCACCATGCCTCACCTCCACGTCTGCTGCCGGTAGATCGCCAAATCAAATGCAAATGCGTCGGAAATCACTCAGCTCATTCACGTCCGTGTCGGCGTATGTTTCACAAAGTCTGGCCGGTACCGGGACTCGTACCGGCAGTCTGGCAGCGCGACCGCCCGGGCCGCTCGGCCTCAACAGCGGCCCCTCCAGAAACGACCCAGAAGCCTTGCAGATAAGTTTGTTTTATTTTTTCACGCAGGTGGCGCGCAAGACAGCGCCTCTGGTGTTGCTATGTGGGTGCCATAGTCGCCGTGCGCTCAGGCCTACATAGCCGTTACTGCATCAAATGGAGCATGCTACATAGCTCTGGACTCACCAAGTTCAGGGCTGTCCAGCCATGCCGTCCGTTTGGCCTGGGATGCTCCCTGCAGACCTGTCGTCGTTTCGCGTGCATGCATGCAGATGCCTCTCTCTGTGCTCTCTATGCCATGAGCTCGTGTTTCAATACCATCTTACTTCATTTCCTGTGCCATGTTTAGGGATGCATGTTTTCCATGCACCCAGACCGCTTGTCACATTCTTGAAAACAAGATATATGGTGTCTGAGTGTGACAAGTTCAATATGGCCATATTGATCACAGGCCAGCCACTCTGGCCAGGTTCAATCGCATCAGTCCAACCAGGTCTAGAACTGTAGAGCTCTGTCGTACGGCCGTATACGGTCGAGGTCACTGTTCGTTGTGACACGTGGTGACGTGCCAGCTAATTGATCGGATTCGGACCAAACCACGGACCAAACCACATCCGATTTTGCGTTGTATGCCCGGGTCCAACAACACCACCTGCACCAGCACAAGGGGTGTGGTTGTGTTGGCTGTGTCGGTTCGTTGTGGCTTTTCACCTGAGACAGTTGCTGCTTGTTGCTGTTGTCTGCTTTCGGGGGTCTGTTTCCTGCTGTTGCCCTTGCTGCCGGGCTATTGCGTTCGTCTCGTGTAACACCAGCACAAGAGCTTTTGCGTGTAACACATCTCCGTGTAACACCGGCACAAGGCAGGCACTGCAGCCTGATTCGTTGGATTTTCTCCTGTTTTTTTCGCAGACTGCATCATCCACTATATGCACCTATATTTCTGTCTCTTCTGGAATATTCCGGACTAGTTTTCTCCTCGGTGCTGCTGATGCCTTGATCTATCAGACACGTTAGTACTGTGATTCGAGTCACAGATTAACACACAGCAATGCATCCCTGTGCACAGCCACCATCTGTGGGCAGTGGCCCTTCGACACAGCTGGCTTGCACTGCTAGTAGTGCACAACAAGCATCATCTGTGTTTGGCGTGTGCGTGGACTGCGCGATATGCTGCGCGATGCTGCACTCGCTTCCTGCGCTTTTTTATGTGTGTGTTTGATTGCTTTCGTGCCGGTGCTGGTGCGTTCAAGCATTTGCTCGCGTGCAGAGTGGCCTTGGGGGCTTGTGATGGTTTGTCTGTTTGCCTGTTGACTGCTCTGTTGCCTCGGCGCTGCTGGGTCCTAGATCTATCACAGTGTAACACGACAAGCATCACATGAATGCGCAGCACGGCAAACCGGCTTGATGCCATGACCCGCACTCACAACAGTGTTCAAGGTGGCATGAATCTGATTGGAGTGACGGTGGGACACCGAGGAGCCACAGCATCATGCCACACAGCATGATATCATGCCAGGTTGACCACGAAGATGGAAGGTTGGCGGTGCTGCTGCCTCTGCGTATACCCTACGCAGTTTGTGATGTGTGCTGTGTGCTGTGCTGAGTGCTGTGCATGTCATGATGCAGGCCGCAGATGCGTTGGCAGACCAGAAGACGCTGCACGTGCTGTGCACTGCGCTGCGGCGGCCGATGCATCACGCGCTGGGGCTCGAGATGCCGGCGCCGCTGCGAGGCAGCACGCTGGCGTGCGACGTGCTGCCTGCTGGGGATGCAGATCGCTTCACCCCCGCTTGGGCTGCCGAGGTTCGGACCCCCCTATCACGCTCCCATGCTCTGCGCATGTGCATGTCCGCCTATAGCTGTGTGCACATGCACGCCCTCCTGTTCGCTGCGGCCCCGCTCGCTGCGGCTGGTGAGGTGAGCATGCTTGCTGCAAGTGTACAATAATGCAATGACCGAAAGTGTACATGTGAGACGGTAAATAACTTCTCAGGGATTGCCGCATGTGGCAGAGCTCGCAGCTGGTAATTCAGTACATCAAGGCGCCGTAGACAGTGATATCAGCTCTGCAAAGTTCATGGCCATAAATTGTGTTACACTGTGACGGTACACTGTGATAGATATCGGACCCAGCATGCACACATCGGCGCACGCGGAAGCAGAGGACGTAAAACGTAGCTATGTACAAATTCGTTGTGTTTGGCGCTGGCCAGCTGCGCCACAGGCTGGTGGGTGGAGAATGGGAGCCAGTCTTCATCCAATCTAGCTGTAGGCCTGCGTGCTGTCATGGGCCTTTGGGCCATTTGTTTGCACGCACGCTGCGCATAAACACATGCAAACGTAATTTTGATGTACGGCTTTGGTGCTTGCTGCGTTCAAACCGCCTGTTGTATTGATCGATATCCTCAGCTACGCAGCTGTGCCCCCGGCATCGACTGGCAGCGCTCAGGCGCGGACGGCAACAGACTGGCTGCGGGGCAAGAGTTAAGAAACTGTTGTCATACAATGTTATTATTTGACTACTTTGAGGCCGGCAAGCTCCGAATTCGCTCAAGCCAGCCACAAGCACGGCGTGCACGTACTGCCACCAGCTCGGCAACGGCAACATTACCATTGCGAGCTGTTAATCACGCCACGCCGGCGCCAAAATTTGCTATCAATTCATGCACGTAAACGGTCTCCACTAACCGGATCCATGGCAGCATCGGAATATGGCCATTGCAGAGATCGTCAGCCTCGACCGCTGGTCATTCCACAGTACAACTTCGACGCCAAAAACATTCCAGATCATTCATCAGGTTGCACTGATGCTGGAGAGGTAGGCAGCACGACTTACGAGGTCATGTCTGGACCAAAGGCCGCTGATCGCTCGAGGCACCACGCTAGCAGCCGATACGCTCCGCACCGGGAATACACGTATCCCTCAGCCCGAATCACCGCAGAATATAACGAAAAGGACCCGTGTTAATGCTCTCAGCGAGCTGCAGCGCAATTACGCGTCGCCCGCAGCATCTGGAGCTTATCGGAATCACATCGTGACGCCAGCATTCACGCCGCGAGCCAGCATGCACATTCTACGGAGTAGTGGCTATCACTTTGCAGGTTTATGCGATGCGTGGTGATCTCTACGTTCAATGCTGGGAACGTTTTCCGGTGCATCATACCTGGACTAATCCGAAGGGGAGTATGCCAAACTCAATCCCGCTTGCAAACTCATGCTTTCCAGAAGAACATTTATGTTACCAGATCACTGACCCAATGTGCATTGTTAGGGGCAAGCTTGCAAAATCTGCAATCGAGGGAACCGTTTCGGCCCTGTGGCCCATGCAGGGGGGGAGGGGAAAGGGGGGGGGGGTGTCAAACATACGCTGGACTGACTATCACAGCTCTCGAAACCCCATGTCGCAGCTCAGCTGCTAGCTTTGCAACATGCATCCATTGACGCCTGGTCATCAGTTGTAGTTTGTGGCCCATGCATATGGGAACCCATGGATTGGATTCAGTCCAAGTGGATTCAGTGCAAGTTGGATTGGATTGTGATTATAATTGGCTTAGAAGTGACTTTTCATTTGACACAGTTTATAGCTACTGGAGCAGTGTACACCTGCAGCATAGCAGATCTAGCAAGGGCACATGCCTGAGCCAAGCTTGAACAACTGCAAGCAGCTGGAGCTTGCCAGTGTGTGCAACTGGCGCGATCAGCCTGTTTGCACAGAGCACATCATGTGTCATGGTAAGCAGCCGGCTCTGCCAGCCCCCACGGCAAAGCGGCTGTCTTGAGCATGTGCAAGTGTGTGATGCCAATTCAATGGCAATCTGGAGAGTTTTGTGGTGCCCTGGCCCTCCATTTTGCCACATTTCAGCACGTATGATAAGGTGAGTGTCAAAACACGTCAGGCCTGGTCCCCAGACTGCCTCAGCTCATTGTCTGCAATCTGTGGAACCTGTCCCCGAGGCCCAAATCTCTTGCCCATCTGCACCAGCCCAGCACTATACATGAAGCATTCTGCATCTATCATGGCCTGAAGAGCCTTTAATGCCGCCTGAGCCTCTCAAATCTATTTTGAGCTGTGCTCGATGCGCCTGCTTCACCATTCTTGTCACGACAAGCTGCTGTGTGTTCAAATTCACATTTCAATGGCATGCACTGGCGCCTTGTGACGCCATTTGCACCAGCTGTGACGGTACATAGTCGAGCCATGAGGCTTCATGAGAGACTGATTGAGATGCCAGGGTGCATGACATGGGATTGCCATGAGAGACTGATTGAGGAGCCAGCATGATTGACATGGGAATGTCATGAGAGACTGATTGAGAAATGCATCCGTCTGTGTTGGAACTGAGTCAACATCTAGAAGTATCTGGAAGTATCTGGTACATTCCAGGAGGATCTAGGATCACCTGTGTTCATGATTACGTCACCATGGAAGTGACTAGGACATGTGGTCTGGAGAGTTCGTGACGCGGAGAACTCTCTAGAGACACGCAGAGCACAAGACAAGTGCGATGTGTGCAGTAGGACATTGATTCTGCTGGGTGCCAGTACCTATATAAGGGCCGGCACATCATTGAGGTATTCACTTATGTTTCTTCTGTAACGACAGAGATCATTTGTCAACAGTCTGAACATGAGACCTTTTCGTGGACTACGTCACAGTGGTATCGATCTGGGGCTCCCATGCGGCATGAGTTCGATTTCCCTGGGCCGGGATCACGTAAGACGTGGTCATGCTCGCACGGTCCTTGTGGTCCACGAATTGGTCGGGGTTGTCTCCCCTGCGCCAAAGCGAGTCAGCCTCGAAGGGGCTCGAGGCGTAAGAGGGGGGGAGCTCTGTGATGGTACATAGTCGAGCTATGCATCCGTCCGAACATCAGACCTTTTCGTGGACTACGTCACATCAGGATGGATAAATAATCGGTTTGTTTACATGGTGGCGCGTCACCACGACCGCGGTGCACATGCAAGCGTTGCGCTGTTGTCCCGGTAGTGGATCAAAACCACTACTGGCACTGTTATGGGGTCTGGCCCACACTGATGGCTGACCATACCCCCCCCTTGTTCATGTGTTACACAGTGATAGATCTATGACCCAGCAGTGCCCTCATTGATCGTTTGTAATATATAACCTGTGGGCTGTGGGCTGTGGTTCCCAAGGGGTTCAGTTGGAGTGAGAGTGATTGGAGCTTGATTGGCAAGGGTGACGGCAATTGAACGTATGTTGGCAGCACTTTGTGTGTGGAATTCCATGGCCATCTGTTGTAACCATACAGGAAATTGTATGCTGTGTACTCAAAGACTTCAATTCCGACTTCAGAAGCCACTTCCGATGCCACGTCTGTTCCATGTCTGCCAGTGGCTATACCCACTGGGTAAGGCATGTCTGGCATTATCTGGTCAGCTGACCAGCTCAAGCAGCATCGCAGCCAGTTCAGGCAGCATTATAATTAATTTAACTACTTTGGGAGCACCGTCACTGCTGATGGCCACGCTGGTCGTACGCGTGATCAACATGTCAATCTACCTATTCATGACCATGCCTCGTGAGGCTTGATGCCGGTCAGAGATGTATGCTGTGATACCAGCTTACACGTGACAAGACGCGTGGGTATTACCGTATATACGCGTATACGTAGCTTGGAGCTCGAGGTTTTCTCACAAGCGTCATGACACGCGTCATATCACCAACCCCTCATGCGTGAACTTTTCACTCGCCATGCACATACGCGTCACATTGCACCTTCCCCGCATGCCGTAAATTAGTTTTGCATCGCACGCGCATCGCACGCGCGCGCGTGACAGGGCAATAATGTGCCTCAGCGATCATGCAGCTGCGAAAATTTTGACATTGGCGCAATTGCTGCGCGCAACTGTGCACCTTGCAAGCGTATGTACAGACGTCGCTCGCAGCCACAGAGAGTTGTATCGATTGCCCGAGGTCGAGGGGTTGGTATGGATGGTCGGTCGTACCAGGCCCCGTGTGTTTCATACTGCGCAGACATCGACAGCTCGTCTGACGGTACGCGCGCGCTGCCACACCGCAAGCCAGACCAACCTAGGCCAGCAGCTGCTCCACACTCGCGGCGGTGCGCATGACTCTGGCGCCGTTGCGCCTGCCTGAAGAAATGAAGCATGCCATCAATGATCGGAGACAAGCGCGCTCTGATGGCATTGTTTGATGCATTGACGCCAGTGGGAGTACTGATTATCGTGCCTCAAACTCTAGATCTGTACATGTGGCTGTTCGAAGGCTCGCGGGCCCGGAACGACAGTGCCCGGAGCGACAAAAAGCACTTAGATCTAGAGTGATGACGTTTGTAAATGGCGTTTATGGGCATCTAACGCGGTTATGCGATAAGGTCTAGAGTCTACAGATATCGATTCCCGGTAGACGTCTGTACGTCATATTCTCGCCAGTTTCTCGAGGGGAATCCCGGTTTATGAGGCAGAATCCCGTCTTACAAGTGTAAACGTCAACGGGATTCCCGGTGACCACTGGCAGGACTAGTGGCAGGTAGTCGTGCGATCCTGCAAGTGCTCGAAGGCCCCGGCGCCGATCAGGACGCATGCAAGTTCATTTCTTGCTGACGATATATCGCGATAACAGGATGCTCCTTTCAGAGCTGCCTGCAGCCGGGGCCCGCGCCGGGGGGCGTCGTAATGAGCAGCTCACTACGCATCCGTGCATAACTGTCACGGTAGGAACTTCGATGCATCTGAATTTAAGGGACGGACAACTGAGGCCTCGTGAGGCTGACCATGACCTTTTCAACTGTTCAAAGATTCAATTGCTTCAGCTGAAGCCGGTGGTCACACGAATGAATGAGTGAGTTCACGAACGAACTAACGAACGAACGATTGACTGATTGAACGAACGAATGAATGGACGGACGAGTGAATTCACAATGGCTGGCACGTGCATTCACTCGTTCCCCCAACGGTTCCCCCAATGTTTTCCCAACTGCCTGCCCGAAGAGATTGAGAGAAACTGCAATATTGGCTTAGCGAAACTGCAATTTTGATGTGAATGTAACGTATGCACGCATGCTGTCAAACAGAGTGACGCCCATAGGTGCACACTGTACACACTGTAGTTCAGCTTCTATAGTACAGCTTCAATTGCAAGTTGGGCAGCTGTGCCACAATGGCAGTGCATGTTGTGAGCACACTTACATGAGGCGCTCCACTCCAGTGCACCAAGCGAATGTACAACAAGATTCTCAACTCACATTGCACCCAGCAGATGCGGCCTGGCGATCACAGGTACCTGGTACCTGGCACGAACTGCGCTACCCTGGACATGGTTTTGCTGATCACAAACCCGTTTCCTTTCACTGTCGCCATGTTGTGAGCACATGTGTATTGGCGTACACCATATGGTGTATGGTGTATGATGCTGCTCCAAGTGTGTTACACAGTGATCGATCTAGGACCCAGCAGCAGCCGAGGCAACAGACCAGGCAACAGACCAGGCAACACAGTGCTGCTCCAAGTGCAGTACATAGCCCCAGAGCTGTGGGAAGCTGACCAGGTGACGCATCATGCACAAGACCCATAACGTACATGTAATACATTGCAGAGGTTTGCAGAGGTTTTGTCCAACCGGGGCCACCAGGCTAGCGTGCATGGGCATACTCAAACACAAGATCAAACACGAACTCATGGCTGAGCCATCTTGAACATGGGGTAGCTCAAGCTGAAACCGCCACAGCTATCTATTGTATGATAGCTACCAATACCAATGTTGCCATGTGCGCATGCATGGTGGGCCCTTCCGTGTGCCCTGCAGGGCTCTGCAACAGTCCTGACGGGCCCGGCATGCAGGTGCTGACTGCAGTCTCTGAAGATCTCGCGATGACCCTACTGCGCACCTCCCTCACCCCTACCCAGCACCACCTCACCCCTGGGCCAGCCTGCTCCCTCCGGCAACATCTCGCCATGCGCTGCCCCCAAGAGCTTTTCTGCCTTCCGCCGGCACTCCACCCCCTGGTCCTCCGTGCATGTTTCCCATGCATTGACGCTGACCACACCCTTGCCATCGACGTCTCAGATGTCGGCGGCGACAAACACGCAGTGCATCCGGCGGCCCAGTGCCTCCCCCACTTTCAAATCCTGCGGCACCTGCTTGTCGCGTACCCGGGGCTCGATGACTACATGTTTGCGGTAAACGAGTCCAAGCTGCGTGCTGTGGCTCGTGCTGTGGGCGCTCTGCCCAGCCTGGCGTCGCTGGATGTGGTGGCCGGGCAGTGCGCAGGCTTCTCTTCAGCGCTGGCAACGAAGCTTCCAGAGGCTACCGCGCTGACGTCGCTCTTGTTGGCCCATGCCCCGCCGCACGGGTGCGCGTTGGCGGATGTGGACAAGAGCTGCGCAGCTTTTGCACCGGTGCTGGCAAGCCTGCCGGCGCTGCAGCGGCTGACGCTGCGCAACACGCTGCTGCCACAGCTGCCAGCGATGCTGTCCACGCTGCGCGCGCTGCGCGCTCTGCACTTTGCGTCCACCCCCATGCCGGCCGCCCAAGCCGCGGCGCTCATGCATCAGGCGGCCGCGCTCACCGGCCTGACATCCGTGCAGTTTGAGGAGAGTGTGACTTTTGTGGCTGTTCATATTCCCGGGCCCAGCACGCACAGCAGCGACGCATCCAGCGATGAAGACCCTGCGGCCACCTCCGGCCGCGGCAGCTTTGCGCACTTGTGTTCTGCCGACGCTGCACATGCTGTGGGCGACGCGGTCGGCAGCGGCGACAGCAGCGGCGGCGGCAGCGGCGGCGGCGCTGCGTCAGATGGAAGCCCCCCCCGGACCCGGGTCTGCCTGTCGTCAGCCGGGCTGCCGCGTGCGCTGGGTGGCATGACACAGCTCTGCCGGCTGTCCTTCGTGCATGGCGCTGCCGGGGTTGACAGCGTGAGGGTTCCACCACGCTTCTTGCCGCGCCTGTGCGCATGCATGGCCGCTTGTCACGGGCTGACAGCACTGGAACTCGCAAACGCTGCGAGCGGCGCCCACAACGCAGCCGCGAGCCTGTTCTGCTGTCCACGCGATGACGCTGTGGCTATAGGCGGCCTCCTACGGCAGCTGCCGGCACTGCAGTCTCTGAGAATCGCCGGCATGCATGTGGAACCGGAAGGTGAGTGCCCTCACCCCAGGCCGCGCCATGTCGAGTATTCTATGCAACCATGTTTGGGAATCTCCGTTTTCCTGTTGTGAAATGTGCGCTGGCGTAGCGCAATCGAGATATGTGCAACATAGGCACCATATGCAGCGGTTCTCCGCTCCTACATGCATGTTTAATCGCAGCAATTGCATGCTCTTCCACTGATGCTGCAGTATACGGCTGCAGTAGCGGCCAAGGGTTGCGCCACACAGAGTTGGTGCTGCAGAGTCGGTGGCTCACACTGGGTCTCAACTTGAGACTCTCCAGTATTGCAGGCACGACCAACAGTGTGACGCAAATATAATAGGCTTCTAAAAGCCTCTGGCCTTGCGCAGAATTCAACTAAATTCCTTCCGCGCAGGTTCCCGCAGTCGCATGCGCACACATCGGCCATCCGCTGCAACTAACGGCCTGCCGTGCCTACGGTTATGAGCCTTTCAACAACTAGAATTGTTTGGATACAAGCTATTGCTTGTGCGCCGAGGCCTTTCCGTGGTTTCCTCGAACTGTGCAAGTACCTGGCTGTGCCTCTCATGCGCCTCGTGTGATGCCTCGAGTGTTTGATGGCTCCCGCGCTACTTGAACGGTTTCGCCAAAGTGGGCTGTCGGGGGTGTCGTGAGATTAAACAGACCCATGCATCAAGGGGCTCCAAGCCAGTGCACCAAGTGAATGGACAACTAGGCCCTAGACTCACATGCATGTGCATATTACAAATACCTTGTTATGTCAAACCACAACAAATCCACCAGGCACATCGTGACAGGTGCTTCTGGTTGCAGGCACGGCCGCATTCTCAGAGGGCCTCATGCATGCGACGCGGCTGCATTCACTGTCTCTCGTCGTCTTTGGCAACGCCGGCCGTGCAAGCATGCCGCGCGACGACGCGTGCCAGCTGCTGCACGCGGTGGGCGCGCTGACCAAGCTGCAGAGTATAACCCTGACGCGCATCTGCGGCGCGCCGGCGACCGCCGCAGCCACCCTGGCCGCACTGCCTAGCCTCCGGTGCGTACGGCTGTACGGCTGGGAGATGAACGGCCCCGACATGTGCATCGTGGCGGCCGCGGTTGCGCAGCTCTCGCTGCTGACTCAGCTGCGCGTCAGCGGTAACTCGCTACAGGAGGACGCGGTGGGGGCCGGAGCGCTTGTGGCGGCAATTGCCGCCCTCGGAGACCGGTTGCAGAGTCTGGACGTCGCAGGGAATGGCCTGGGGGAAGGCGGGGCCGTGCTACTGGCGCGCGCGCTGCGGACGGCGACAGCGCTGACGCGGCTGGACGTGTCGGCCAACGCGCTTGGTGATGCAGGTGCCAGTGCGCTTGCCGCAGGGCTGGGTGGCCTCCAGATCCCAGACGTTCAAGTTGGCTTGGATCAACAGACTGCGGGTGCTGCGGCGGAGCGGCGTGCTGGGCACGACACGGAGCCGGAAGTGGTGGAGGGATCGCAGGTGGAGGGGGAGGGTGGCGTAGGTGCGCACGCAAGGGAACCGAGCGGCCAAGCGCGCGTGTCACATGGACATGCTGCAGGCAGCAGCGGCGTGCGCGCGCGGGAGGAGGGGGCGGGTGGGAGTGGTCAGGGTGGCGGGGGAGCGGCAGGGAAGGCGTCGAAGGTTGCGCGCGTGGCGCCGGGAGTATGCGTGAGCGATGAGGACGTGGGGGAGGCGGGGACCAGCGTGGCACATACGCACACACCTACCGCCGGGCCGGCGGTTGCAGGCACGCCCGCGCTTCGCGCGCTCGTGCTCACAGCAAATAACTTTACTGCGTCGGGCGCTGAGACACTGGCGCGGGCGGCGCGCGAGCTTCCGTCTCTTGAAGAGGTGTGGCTACAAGGGGTGCGGCCGCCATTCAACGCCGTGGAGCTCCGTGCTGCACTGTGTGCTGTGCGGCCGGAGCTACGGTTCCATGTGTATGCGTTGGATGAAAACTAACCCAGCCGCTGTGATTTCGCAGCAGGGTTCTGTTACGGATGCGAGTTTGGTCTGACTCCCAACCCCCATGGTCTCACTCCATATCGGGACACCGTGCGCTGCGATAGTAGTCGCATCAGCTAGAGAAAGGGGGAGGGGGTTGTTTCGGCGGGGCATGGAGGGGGGCTGTTTCGGCGGGGCATGACCGACGTGCTGTGCACACGTGCGGTACTGTGCCCCATACTGTGCACACGTGCGCTGTGATGTGACTCGTGTGCCGTGACCACAGCCACAGAGTGGTGTATGCTGTGTGTAGGGTCACCAATATGTTGCTGTAGGCTTCACCCAAATCGCATCGGAGGTGTGGACTGTAGTATCGTGGGCATGAGAGAGACAGAGACTGGATGCTGCTTTCATCTTTCGGCTGTCTTGCCTTGCTATGCAGCGCTTTGTGATAGACTGTGGTACAGTTTTGAGATACGCCGGCCTAGCACCGCCATCATGCTGGGGCTGTGCAGCGCCGTCAGAGACACTGACAGCCTCTGAGAGTTGAACATCATCTTGGTCATGCTGTGATAGGTGTCTCCGTGTGGACTGCTGTGCGACATGCACGGCATGATGTGCTGTGCGTGGAATGCTGTGTGATATGCTTCGTGAGTTGCCGGCAACTGGCTGTCGCCGATAATCATGTGGCACCTGTGTTACACAGTGATAGATCTAGGACTCAGCAGCGCCGAGGCAACAGACCAGGTAACAAGCAAACAGACAGCAAACAGACAGACCGGCCACCGCAAGCACCAAGGTCATGCGCCGCACGAGCAAATGCCAGAACGAACTATCGCACGCGCGAAAGCAGACACGCACACACCACGCAGTACCATGCAGGCCACGCGCACACCAAACACACAGCCAGCACTCGCCGGGCCCACAAGCGGTCTCCGGCGCGGCACTAGCAGTCTGCACGGGCGCGACAGCGCGCGCTACGGCGATGCCCGAGGCCGCGAGGCACCGGTCTCAGGAGCAATAGCCTCAGCCAGCCCGGCAGCCCGAGCGATGTCCGGGGAGGGGCGCAGAGGAGAAACGGCGGACGTGCGCTGGGCACCTGTGTGGCACCTGTGTGGCACCTGTGTGGATCACATACATGCATGTATCAACTAGTTGGGATATACAAGTTTTGATTTCTGGGAGCGCAAAAGCCGCCTGCATACCAGTTTTCGATAGGATTACATTCAGAGAATGCTAAGAGCTTCCCCGCAGGTGATGAGGCAAGAGACAGTGACAGACATCCTTCTGCACTGTGTGACAAATTCAGTTGATGTGTGGGCGGGCTGATGTTTCCAGATGTCGGTCTGCACGCCGCTGGACGACATTGGAACCACTTACATCGATTTCATGTGAGCAGGAAATTCTCTACCGTTTCGCGCAATTGTGATTTACTCAAACGCGGCTCCGTGACACTCAAATTACACTTGCAAGTTGAAATTATGTGTAGCACAGTGTCCCCGGCCTGCATGTCACAGCACCACACTTCACGCGCGCGCACAGTCCTTTTGGCTACACCCGCCATGGCACAGCACACAGCATGCTGCTGTGCCTTCTCCCCGGCACGTGCGCAGAACGCTCACCAACAGTGCGCCCCAGGTTGCTCCTCTGTCGTGTCGTCATAGCCGGCTGACACGCAAAGTTCCGGGTGAGTTGTGGCCAGTGCGCACAGCGCGTCTGCAGCAAGTGGCAGCACATCCCCAGCACACGCCGACATCTCATCCAAGCCCACCAGCTCCTCCCACAGCAGCTCACGCAGCACGCGTTGCGCAGCCACACCTCAGCCACCGTCGCACGCGTCACCGGCGCCCCGCACATGTCCAGCACGCGCAGCAGCGGCAGCCCCGCCGCAGCTGCGTGCAGTGGTGATGCATGCAAGTGATGCATGCCGCCATCGCTAGCCGGGGCCACCGGCGACGCACATGCTGTGTGGCTGCTGTCGCTGGGCGTGCTCGCAGCGGTCGGGCTGCCATGCATGCTCGCGCCCTTGTCGACCCGACCATGATCTGCCTCTGTTCCCACTGGCGAAGACAGCAGCACAGGCAGCGCAGCGGACGCGGCCGGGGCCGGGGCCAGCTCCATCAGCCCTGCCGCGAGCTCCAGCACAGCAGCCTCATCAGAGAGGCTGCCCCCCAAGCGCAGCTCCTGCAGACCGTTCGTCTTCCGCAGAGCGCACAGCAGTGGCCGCACGCCGGCTGCGCTCAGCCGGTTGCGCCGCAGATCCAGCACCTTGAGCCCATGCATGCTGTACAGCGCACCAGCGAGCTGCTTTGCCCAGTCATCGTCAATCGCCGTCCCTGTCAGCAGGAGCGCTGTGAGCCCAGCATGCCACCCAAGCACCCACATGTGGACCGCGTCGCACTGCGTGCCGACCGGCGGCAGCCCCCACCCACTCACATCCAGCCGGCGCAGCCGCGTCATGCATGGCAGCCGCTCCCCGAGCGCCGCGGCAGCCTCATGTGCATGCATGCCGGACCACCGGCCATCGTGCGCCGACACACCGAGTGGCAGCTCCAGGGTTTCCAGCCGCCGGCACCGCCGCAAGCCGGCGCAGAACGCACGGAGGCCGTCAGCGGTTCCCGAGAGGCCGGGCAGTGCAAGGCGCGTGACCAGACCCTGCTGCCATCGGCCCTCCGAAAACGGCGTGAGGCCCGGGGCGGAGAGGTGCAGGCCACGCAGCGTGGCGGAACACAGCATGCGCGCCGCAGTGAGGAGCGACGCACTGGCGGCGGGGATGGCGGGAGTGAGGGGAAGGTGGAGGTCGAGGTGTTGGAGGCGGGGGGCCTTGGGAAGGTAGGCGGCGGCAGCCTCTGCGAAGGGCTTCAGCTGCCGGAGGCGGCCTCCTGCCGGAGGCGGCCTCCTGCCGGGGCGACAGTCACCGAGAGTGTCTGCATGCGGGAAACCGCCGACTGTCGCGCTGCAACTGTGAAGCATGCATACCGTACTCCCGCCAGACGTTCAACCCCTCATCTCCTGGTTTTTGGCTGAGCAGTCCCAAATACCGCAGCTTTGATGGACACCATTTACAAAGTAATTGTCAGATGAGGCAAATATAATATACGGGTAGACAGACAGACAGCGTTGAGGTGACAGTGGCACTGACAGCGGCAGTGATGCTTTGCAGCGTTCGGTCTGCCACAGCGCAGGGCATCAGAGCGGACTTGCCGCGTGGGAAGGGAGCCACGGCGGCGGGGGGAGGTGGGCAGCACCTTCAGACACCGCATCCGTGTGATCGCCACGATAAAGGGCGCAGCTGCGGTCGTCTGGCACAGCTCCCCCGCGTGTGCCGCCGACGCGACAAAGTCCAGCTCCGTCAGCCGCGGCAGCGCGCCCGCAGCGCACAGTACGGCCTCAACGCCGCCGGCTGGCATGTCCACGCGCAGCATGCGCAGCGTGCGCAGCATGGCGAGCTGCGGCAGCCCGCTCGAGAGCGCCCGCGCCGCCGAGGCGCCGATGCGGCAAGCGCGCAGCTCCAGGGTGGCCAGTTGCTGCCGCCCAGCGATCGCACACGCAAGCGCGCGGCCTGCGCCGGGCACAACCATGGGCACACACACGCCTGGGCACCCCCCGCCGCCACAGCGCACAGCGTCACTGCCGTGGTCTTGGCCTTGGATATACATCGCATGTCCAGCCGCCCCTCCAAGTGCCGATGCGGGCCCCGGTGCTGGCGCGGCAGCGCCAGCACCACTTCCTTCAAGTCGATACATGCTGCCATTCATGCTATTAATGCCATTCATGCATGCCGCAGCTGCAGCGGACTCGGCTTTATCCAGGGCAAACAGATCCCGAAGCTGTGGGTAATCACCGTCGTCGAATGCCAGAAAGTCATCAGGGTCGGGTAGATCGAGTGGGTTACAGGGTTGGTGCGACCGTGGCGCAGACAGACGGTGCGGTTGTTGTCCATCTTGGAAACCCTGAAGGAGGTGCTCCTGGAGCTCCATCGGGGTCGCCATTGGGTACACCAATGGTGCGCAATCGACGGTTGCGTGTGTGACCTCGCGCAGCCGCTTGCAGGGTTCCCAAGGCTGGGGCAGTCCTGGAGTGTCCACAAGCACAACAGCATCGTCCATGTGGACCTCGGCCAGTACGAGGTGGCGTAGGTGCGCAGCACACGGCAGCGCCGACGCGAGGTCCGCCACCGCGTCGCTGCCGAGCTGCGCAAACTCCAGCATGAGCAGACTCGGCGCGCAGCACGCAGCAGCGCGGCGCAGTTATCCACTTCCGGGGGGGCGTGCGGGGGCGGGGGAGGGCGGTGGCGGGGCGGGTGGGGCGGAGGGAGAGGGCGGTGCAGTCGGCGAGGAGCGGCGCGAGGAGTGGCACGGCGGGCATGCTGGGGAAGATGGAGAGGTCAAGCAGCATGGCCTTGCAGCCGGGGCGTGCTGTAGCGCTGGCGTGCACGAGGAGTGACTGCAGGGGGAGCGGCAGGGTGAGGAGGTTGTGGGGGAGCCAGGTCGGGGGCGGACTGGGGCTGAGGCTGGTGGGGGGGCCATGGGGGCGGCAGCTGGCGGCATGCATGCTGGGTAGGATTGCGGAGCGAAGGATGGCGACTGCTGTGCTTGGGGGCATGCCTGTGAGGATCTGCACGAGGAGCAAACAGTGCAGGACAACACTGTGGGTGTTGCAAATTTACAACACTGTGGGTGTAGTGCAACACTGCAACACCCACAGTTTCGTCTGCTGTCCTGCTGTTGCCCTCGCTGCCGGGCTCTTGCGTTCATCTCCGTACAACACCGTAGGTGTTAGAAATTTTGCACCATGCTTGATGAACAGGGTGCTGTGCAATGTGATCGGCTGGTTTGTGGTACCCATGCATGCGTCGCAGGCGGCACACGGTGCATATTGCAACTACTGGCTACTAGCTGTCCGACTGGCTGTGGAGATTGCAGCAGCGGTGTAGCAGCCAGAGTGGCGGCATGGCCGCCGCCGCCGCCAGACGGCAGAGCCTTTTCAACAAGCCGTGTTGAATATCAGCTGAAGTGCTTTTTATCATCACGCACTATCAAATGGTGTTGAATGTCAGCTGAAGCAAACTCCCCCCTAAATGGAATCACGGCACCATACTCCCCCGTAAACGGGGTCACTGGCAGCCGTACAATATCCGAGAACGGAGAAGCCACAGACATGGCCTTTGGGCTCAGCATCTCGAAGAAACGCAGGCTGAGACTGAAAAGTCAGCGGATGATGGTGGGCAACAGGAAGGTAGCTGTGGCGGATTCAACATCGCTCGTTATATTGGGTCCATGTCAGCGGAACCAGGCCAGCGCATCGCCCACTCAGGCCAATCACATCCTGAGCCGGTGGCGGCCGCACCTCGACCGCCCATTGCAGCGATGGCGGTTCGGTCATGATGCTCCGAGCGGCCGCATGCATGCGGGGGCTGTGGTGGAGGGGGTGCGGCAGAGGGATGCCGAGTGCGTGGTGCAGCGGAGCGCACAGCGCCGCAGCCACGCTGCCGTGCAGGCGGTCGCCGTGTCGCCGCTCTGCTAGCTGCATATATCGCCGGGACATGTTACTGCAGTGAAATGTTACTTTGGCGTGTTACTGTGGTGTATTACTGTGGCGTGTTACTGTGACGAGTTCCTGCCTTGATTTGTGCAACCTGGCCGGCTTCCTGTAGGTTCAGGAAGAGGTTTGACCCCTCGCTCCTCTAGGACTACGCATTGTATACACAGAGTGCAACTTATCGTGGTGTGCTGCCTACCTTCAGCTGCGAGTTCGAGGAACTTCTTGTGCTAGGAGTGTAGGATCTGTCGGTGCACTTGCACTGCAGGCCTGACCTTGGAGACAGGATGCACGAGTCTGACCTTGCAGACGCGATGCACGAGTCTTGTGACTTCTGCATAACAACCGGTTGTAGCATAGGAGCTCCGGTCCTTGATTCATGTGTGAGGGCTTTGAGCAAGCCTTCGTTGCTGGCTGATGGTGAATGGCCCTCATCGCTGCCCGAAGACTTGCCGGAATGCAGTCGAGCCTTCTTGCGAACTTGGTTGTCCGCAGTGCGAATTGTTCCCTGTTTTGCCATCTCCTTGCAGTTGAACGATGTCTGAACTTGCAAGATGGCGTGTTGCAACCGTAGACAAGCTACCTGAGCTTTTGCGTGATTCTTGAGTGGTCTGTGCTTCTCCTTGAGACGAATCCGAGCACTGTACAAGCACGCGAACTGGTGCAGCTTTCAACCGACCACTTGACATATATGGAGGGAGGTGCTCGCCGTGTGACAACTACATTGTCGCACAGCCAGGTGTCCCTGACGCCACAACTGAATGCGCGCGCGCCCTGGAGCTCCCATGGAGGCATGGCATGATCGAACAACGATGCAGGCGTGCTGGCACCGCATTCAACGACCTCACCACAACCCTCGCTGCCGGGCTCTTGCGTTCATCTCCGTGTAACACCACAACAATCTGCCACAGATACACGGTTTGCCAGATGCAGCGACCGAAGCTTGTAGCATGCATCACTTCAGACAGACACAGCTTAACATATGACTGAGCACTGCTGGGCAATGCCACTGGACCCAATCTCAGGATTTTTCATGCATAACAAAGACGCCCATCTGCCTGTGTGGACGTCACTGGATCTCCTCTTCATCTTCTGTTGACCCTGCCCAAACTCACTGGCATAGCTCATGCACCATTGCCTTCCCACCAGTGGCCAAAAGATGCCACTGATCATTCTGGCAGCACACACGGTCTACTGTACACCAAAAGTACTTCTGCACAGTACGTACTCTGTCTTCAGAGACTCAGATTTCCGGTTCCCTGTCTCCAGACTCAAACGACTAACAAGCGCCAAGTCAGGCTCAGTCTTTCACACCCCAAAAGCACACAGACCACACACATCAGATCTCAACAGAGTCGCCAACACCATCCTGATCAGCTGCATGCACTGGAGCGCAGGCAATGCTCCCCGAAGGTTCCACGAAACCACCCCACACCATTCGTCTGGCCACCCTGGACACCGTTATTCTGATTCTCATTCTCCTGACCAAAGCTCACACCCGACGCACCAGCCTGCCCAGCCTCCCGTCGCTCCCTCACACTGCGAGCCGGAGAACTCTTGCTCCCATCCGACCGCCCACCCTCATCCAAATCCAGCGCCAACCGGTGCCGCATCGCCGCAGCCACATCCCCGTGCACACCCACAGCATGCTCCTCCGCCCCCAAGCCTCCCCCCCAATCCCCGGTCCGATGAGACGGGGACCGCTCTGCCTCCCCCGCAGCGCGCATAGCACTGACCTCCGCCACCCACCGCTCCCCGTCCATGCTGCCCGCCCGCACCGGCCGGCACCGCACTTCGTCTTGCGCGCCAGGCTCCCAGCTGCCCCTGACCCCGCCCCGGCCCTCGCCAGCCGCATGCATGTGCAGCCGCGGTGTCAAGTCGGAGCTCGCAGACACTGCCTCACAGCCGCTTGGGGAACCCTCCTCGTTGCGCCACACGTGTCGCCGCACCTCCCCGGCCGCCGGCTCGTGCACAAACCCAGCCTGCTCCTCATACATGTGGCGCCCCTCCGCATCCCCCGCCGACTCTGCTGACATGCGGTTGCTACCCTCGCGTGCGTCCCGCTCTGTGCAGGATTCTGTCCATGCATGCATCACCGTCGCAGGGTCGTGTGCGGCCTCGGTGACGGTTGACCCGGACTCGAAGCCCCGCCCATCCATGCTGCGCACACATGTGGACACAGCACGCAGGCCCCGCAACAGCCGCGCATCCACGGAGTCGGCGGACGCACGCGCTGTCGCGGGTGGAGCTCTGAGATCCCCGGACACCTGAATTCCCTCCGGCCGCGCAGTTACTGCGCCGCTGCATGGTGCGCGCGCTGAGCCTGCTGGGGAGCCCCGGCCGCTGTGCGAATCGTCCAGGCGCTGCAGCGAGGCGCGCATTTCGGGCACATACGGTGCGGCGGTGCCGCCGGCTGCTGTTCGGTCTGCCGAGCCCAGCCAGTCACGCTCCTGGCCGATATCGGCGGAAGTGGGCCTGCCGAGCCTGCCCATTCCCACGCTGCACGGTCCGCTGCTGCTGTGCGGGGTGGAGCTGCGCGAGACAGGACCCGACGCGCTGCCACCGACACGCGAACACATCTGCGCGCGCACAGACGTACCTGGCGTCTGCAGCCGGCCGCTGCCGTGGCGGCTCACAGGGGCTGAGGCGGCCGCCGGGCTGCCTCGCTCGTGTGCGCGCTGCGCGTGAGGCGTGTCGCCCGGCGTGTGATCGCGCCGCATGGTCAGGCTGCCGTCGCTCTGCCGCTGCGCGTGCTGCAGCTGCAGCCGCGGGATCTGCGGACTCTCGCAGAGGCGGCCCCCGCGGATCTGTTGCACGCGCCGCGGGCTGTACGTCGGAGGTCCGAGGTCGGGTTCGCCGATGATGGGGCCAGAGCCGGCCGGCCACTCGGCCGGCCCCTGGGCCGAGTCATCTGCACCGCTGCTCCCGACGCCCTGTGCGGGCGCGCCCGGCCACATGGCCGGGGCACTGGCCGGGGCGCCGGCTTCGGTGAAACCACCAACGGCCTCTGTGCTCGGCTGCTGTGACAGGGCCTCCATGAGCTGGTACTCGACGTCCGCCTTGCTCTGCAGAAGCTTCCGGTTGACCGAACGCTCCACCTGCAGCTGCTGCCGGGCTTGAGCCAGCGCCGAGCGATCCTCCTGCAAGCTCCCACCCCTCGCGTCAGCGACCCAATCGATGCACGCATGAGCCAAAGGCGGGAGGACCTTTCAATATCACTCAGTACCACGCTCTCTTCGCCGCTCCCAAAGTCCATCAGAGCGGTCAGTATGGAGCTGTTTCCAACCAGCCCTGCATCGCACTGTCGACAGCAGTAACCAGGTGCTGCCGCCACTACAGTAGACTGCAACGGTGTCTAGGAGTGCGGCTGTAACCATTACACCAGCACGAATGTGGGAGATTCACCCACGGGCAGAGCCCCGCGCCATAACCCCACCCGAATGCAAGGCATGCTCTCGTAGAGACGAGGCAGCGCACCTGTGCCTCTGTACGCGTGTCAGCCACCTTCTGCTGCAGCGCCGCGATGCGCTGCTGCAGGCCGTCGTGCGCCGCAAACATCTCCGACCACTCACGCTTCATGTCCGAGCGCTCCTCCCCGATGACTCGCGCCGACGCCGCCGCCTCATCCCGCGCCGCCGCCGTCGCGGCCAGCTGTTTCGCCTGGCTCTTCAGCTGCACGCGCATCTCCTTCATGTCCCTCCTGCACGGCCAAGACCGCCATGACCCTTGCGAGGCCTCGTTCACCTTGCGAAATATCCCAACTGGGATACGATGCCGTGAGAAACCTAGCAGAGGAATGCTCCACATCGGTGCAGAGTAGGCAGGCTAGCACACATGGAACTGCTCAAGCAGGCCCGAATGTTCGCCAGTTCTGTTTTCTTGCAGCGATGCTGGTGTGGTCTCACATGGTTCGGCACGGTGTGTGGTGTTGACGCAGCGAGACAAGAAAACAGTGTCCTTGCGATGACGCAGAAGCCAGCCCCTAACTTGCTGCTGTCAAGTGTTTACCCGGGTACGGGCTGAGCACGCCCTGGCCAGAGCTGCAGGCGGCAAAAACACGGCAAAGGCGTCGAAACGGCACCGCATGCCGGGGCCGCGGCAGCCTGGTTAAGGGCATGCCACATGAAGCCAACAACTGTGGCTCATTTCCCTGAGATGGCGAGGCGTGTCCCCGAGAGAGTGCCTCGTGTGGCATGCCCCTTACCACAGCATCAAGCCTCCGCAGCGGCTGTGAACCGAAACACAACATGGCCCTGTGCGAGTGATTCAATACCTGCCGCACAGCACGACCCGTGCTGCGCTGCGGCTGCGAGGAGGGGCGCACCGGCTCGTCTGCAGAGACGCCTCCAGCTCCTTCACGCTCCCGAGGGCGGTGGCCAGGTGCTGGGAGAGCTTGTCACGCTCATCACGCGCCTCTGCGCGCTCCCTCTCCGCCTGTGCCTCCTGCGCTTTCAGCCTGGCCTGCACGCGCCGTTCTTTTAAAACACAGCTGCATGCTCGGGTTTTCTAAACAAAGCTGCAGCTGCACATGGAGTGGCGTGAGGTCATCTCCTTGTTTCCGTAGTGTGTGAAACCAGGAGAGCACGGAACCGCGCAAGCATGGCCGTAGGCCTCGCGCAGATCTGGAGCTGCACCAGCTCATGATCTGGAGCTGCAGCAGCTCATGGCAGGCGTGTGGAGGACAAACCGCTCCCAGCAGGCCCGTGGCAATAACATGTGCGGTACAGCAGGGATGCACTTCACTGGGATACATCGTGTCGGGATACACTCGGATACACCAGTGAAAGTTGCAGCTGCACATAGAGCATCATTTCAGCAGAAATATTGTTCCACACGGCAAGCAAACAGCGGCCACCCACACATGTGCACAGCACGTCGGCATTGGCTCGCATGCATGGATCTACCTTGCAGCATGTGCTGCGTGACGGGCATGCTTCGCACTGCACGCCAGGGGCGCGTAGCCCTGTGTTGTGATGACACTGCCACGCTGCTGACCGGAAGCACACGCCTGTGACCGGCGAGGTCCATGGCATGTTTGATCAGTGATGCCAGGCTGGAGCAGAGGATGCCATGCCTCAGCCGCACACGCACGCAAGAACTGCGGGGGTGGCCCGCGATTGCCAAGGCCCGTTGTGACATCATGGGCCGATGCTCAGGCGACAGGGCGCCTCGAAGCACCGACGAGAAGCGGAACGCGCGTTTCAGCAAGATGGAAAAACAGAAGACAGAAAGCCGCGTCCCGGTGCATGGGCCGTATGGGCACTCGGCCACAGCAGGCGATGCAGGTATGGATCAGAGCGTGCAGTTCAGACTGATCCTGATGTGACGCAGCAACCAAATCGTCTGGGCTAGCAGCCAAACCCTCAGCAGGGGCATGGCGGGTGGGTGGAGTGGCTGAGTCAGCAGGGCGGCTGAGTCAGCCGCGGCCGCACCTGCAGGCTGTCCGCGTGCCGCATGCTCTCCCGCTGCGAGGCCTCCACCGCAGCGTGTACCTCGTGGAACCACGGCCCCGACTGCGAGTCGACGGCGGCGCGGAGCTCCGCAGCCTCCGCAGAGAGCGCGTCGCGGCGCGCCTCTGCTTTGTTGAGCTTCACCATCAGCACCACGTTGTCCGCAGAGAGCTTCGCAACGTACTGCATATGGATATTAAGAGGCGACTAGTGCGAGGCGATCAGCAAGAGGTGATTAGGGAGAGGTGATCCAGAGGTGATTAGGGTGGTGATCCAGAGGTGATTAAGGTGGTGAGGATGCGAAGCCTGGCCGGCCGACTGGCTGGCTGTGAGTGCACATGAAGCGCATCCCCATCAGATACAGAAGAACCCCTCAACTTCGGTTGTTTGGTTGCGCAGCCCAGAGCGGCTTTGGTGGGCATTTCTGAGAGCCATTGTGCGATCAGGCGGTCGAGGCGGGGCCTCTGATTGGCAAGGACAGAGCATGCAGGGGCGATGTATTGGGATTTTGCAGAGCTATGATGACTGTGACACGAGCTGAATCATGGGCGAGCCTAGCCATTTGCTGGCAAGGATAGAGCATGCACACTGACAGCCAGACCACGCGCCACGCAAAACAGCAGACAACGCCTGTCAGGGCTAGCAAAACGATGCAGAATTGGCGAACGGGTCAAGGCTGCAGCGATACACTGCCATGTGAATCATGTTGCAGCTTGCCGCATCGGCCTAGAGGGGACAGACATGCCTGGAGAGCTTTTTCGGAGGACGCCTCCGCTTGCGATGCACGGTGCTTGGCTTCATCGAGCTCTTCGCAGGCTGCAGCTGCCTCAGCTGTTTTGGCGGTCATGTCTGCCATCGCTTCTTCGTGCTGTTGGCGCATGGCCGCCATGGAATGCTCTGCAGCTTGAGAACGGCCTTGCAGGCGGCCGATGTCAGCGTTCAGGGACTCAATGGTCTGCTGAAGCGTTCGCCGGTGTGCCTCATCTTCCATTTGCTGCACCGCGGGAGCTCTTAGGCAACAGGTCGTGTGATGAGCACTGGACAGCACAAGTAGCCAACGCTCTTCACATCGGATGTCTCCAGCACGATGCCTATTGAAAACATGTAAGCATACACATTGTGACCTTCGCCTATGTCGTCGCATGTCAAGGCTTCATCGAAGTCAATGGTGCTGCATCATCCTGCTGACACAAGCACAAGCGCATGCCATGGCATCAAGCGATCTCCTGCTTGTGGCCGCGCAAACTGTAGCTTACATGTAATGATCGACTTCGCCAGCTTGAGTCGACAGATGTATGCTGTCGTAACATACAATGATCTAGCAACGCTGTCAATTTGCAGCAGGTGCAACCACATATGGGTGTTTGACGCAAAGAAATGGGTGACAAATCGCATCAAGATGGGAGCACCTCAACGGGCAGCAACGCGCCCGGAGACAGCAACTCTCGATACACAGCGTGAGCGATCGGATTTCTGGGGTGCAGGCGGTGCAGTGCATGTGTTACCTTGTTCGAAGAATCATCAGCTGCTTGCTCGTGCTCCTGAATGACCGCCTCCAGATCCTGGATGCGATCATGGAGCATGGCATTCTGATGCCTACATTTTGTGAGGGATGTCTGCTGGGACTCCTGCTCTTGCCTGTTCACGTCCAGATCCGTTTGCATCTTCTTGCCTGTGGTCTGTAGTGTGGCCAGATGCTGTTTGAGCTCCTCGACTCCCGCCTGGGCTTTTTCAAGGCGCTCAAAAGCCCGCGTTGATAGCCGCTTCCTGGTAATTGAGGAAACATGCTACAACACATATACTGAGCGTTCGTGGTTGTGGGTTGACGGTTACGACCCTTTTCCCACAAACAACAAAAACAACCAGCATCCATCTTAATGTAGCGACATTCGAGATGTTCACTGAGGTAGTTTTACCTTGTCTGGATTGACCTCGGAGTCCAGAGCGTGCAACGAAACCTGCAGAGCTGCGGTGATGTCGTCTACATGGTCAGTGACAACGCTCCAAGCTCCAATATCTTCGGCATCGTGTGATGCATCATCTCCCGATTGAGACATCCTCCCAAATTACGCTATCCAATGCAGATAATCAACATGAAATGGCGCATGCACGCCAACGGCGGCATTTTCGCTCCCGTGGTGACAACTTTGCCGCATCACTGCACATCAATTGATCTTGACCAGCGAAGCAAATTCTCCTCTGGCCGCTAATACACGGAGCGCCAGTTGACTCAATCCCAATACAGCAGACCAGGTCCTTGCCCGCGGGACAGCCGTTACAGTAGTTGCGACACATGGCGATCGTTTGCGCTTATCGCCACCTCGTTCAAAGTGCACCATCACGCGCCCCGCGGCCGCTCTAGTTTGCGCGCATGCCTGCTTTGCCTCGTTCCTATGAACCAATTGCAGACCGAGCTCTTCAAGTTTACGCACTCCTTGATACACCAAGCTCATCTGGCTCAGACCCATGACCACTCTGGCAGCTATAGGTACGGGCACTTCTCATCTTCTGGTGCTCTTTGAAATTCAGCCCATTGCAAACAGCCATGTGCGAAGCTGCGACCGAGCGCTGTCGATCTTGCAAAGGGTAAGTTCCATGAGGGGCACATGAGGGCCGGCATTCCACATATGGCCGAAAAGTGGGTCCTAGATCTATCGCTGTGTAACACATATGGCCGAAAAGTGTGCCTCGCATCCGCGAGAGAGCGCCTCACGTTCTTGACACAAGTGCCCTATATGACATGCCTCTAGCTGGTAGACTGGTCATGAGTTGCATCACATGCTGCACGCGCAATGTAATCTCGACAGAATTCGATATCGAGGGTGCCCGCGGGCGGAACAGGCCTGCAGCAGTGCTTCTACATGATATCAGAGCGGGCATGACGATTACGGCGCTCACGTGGTCCGTGTCTAGACCCAGATTCGCCAGGGACGTCCTGGCCGTTGCAAGACGCGTCGCCCAGCAGCACGCGACTCCACCGCTCGCCTGCACGCCCCACATGGCCACAGTCTGCCGCCACGTGGCGGTAGACGACCCGGCGTTGCTGAATGCATGGTAACTCACCCTTGCCACCAAACACCAGGTGACACAGTCATTGGTGCGATCCTGTACAGTTCTCAGCAGACGCCCCTTGGCAACCCCAAGGTCATGGCACTCATGGGAAACTCCCAAGGGAAGGTGTTGAGTTGACGCCTCATCAGAGGCGCACCTGCCGCAGCAGTTCCTCTCCGAAGAGGAACTGTTTTCCCGCTAGCTGTTCAAATGGCTGTTTACGCAGTCTGCCAGCTCTGGACTTAGTGAGGCGCCTCCCCAGAGTTGGACAGCACCACCAAGGGCATCATGTGCCCAGCTGACGCGAGTCAGTTAAACCTCTGTGCTGTGCGCAAGCCCACACAGATGATCATCGGCAGAGTTGGCAGGAACTGTCAGCCTGTCGCGCCATGGTGGGCGGGGTACAAGTACACCACATTTCCACACATGCACACTGTTCCTACTGTGTTACTGTTTCTGCATGTGGCTGTTTTATTAATTGAGATTTCTTGGTCCATGGTGATCTGTGGTACACAATGTCTCATTCACTCTGCACGCCTGTGAAATGTCGCTGTGAATCTACACTGTATCGCGTTTGCCATTACTCTTTGCGTTCCCGCTGGCTAGCGTGTTCCTGCTGGCTAGCATTTGGCTATGTGGGTGGCTTGGCATCGCCTGGATCGCCCTGAGACACCTGATGTTCACTCCTAAAATCGTGGTGGAGCGAAGTACCTCAACATCATTCAGCGTGTGCGCTTCAGATGTGTGTTCAGTGAATGAAACAGTGAAATGTCAAATTGGGGCTATGCCACATGGACCAGTCAGTGTGCTGGCCGTGCCACTGAAGCGGTACACATGCACGCTAACCCGACCACCACCCCGGGCCCCGCCTGATCACAGTGTACACGCATTTCCCCTGCCGCAGACGCAAACCCGCATTGGTGCTGAATCACACATGTGGGGCATCATGTGGTCAACTATCACGTGGTGTATGCAACAAACACACAAGCAGCAAAACATTTCTTTAGCAGCAACAGTCAGCCGTCCTCCGGCATGCCACAAGAGCTTACATCACAATCATTCCACGGTTTTTAATTCCCCCTGAGTGTTCCTGACTGTCCCTGATTAAGTACATCAACTTTGAATGGATAGACACCTGAGAAAACAATGTTCTGACTCGGTGGTACATTGCTTTGCAAGGACAGGATACGCACTGTCACCAGAACACCAACTGCGAACATGATGGCCATACATCACAACCCGCTGTGGTTGTCACAGCTATCAATCTGTGGCTGAACCGCACCAAGTGCAATACCGTGGATCCCATTGCTATAGTATACATGTGTTTCTGCATATAATAGTCCGAAACGCGTGAATTTTGATCAAGCGCAGCTACTGCTGACAACGATTAGTGCTGGGTGCCTGCGACGAACACTGGCCACAAGGAAAGCGTGGACAGACAGGCATCGACCTATGCTAAATCTGCTCTGTGTTCCCCTAGTTCTGCTTGTGGTCTGTCGGCAGTCGTGCACATCACCAGCATGGACCAGGAGGCGAAACTTTTACAAACCAGCCGATTCTAAGACCAGCACAGCTCCTACCCTCCTGTTCACCCAGCCTTCATGTGCGCCATGGGCGGCCAAATCATCACTTCAGAGGATTTGCTCAGCAGCAACCGCTAGTGCCGCATGCCACTGAGCAGAGCCGCTGCCATGCATTCTGGGCATGATTTTGATGACGCCGTTGTGTCCGGACAATGCTGAGAACTTTGTATTTACGGCTGGCCTCGGCCTGCACCTGAGCTGCAAGTAGCATCGCGGCCACAACCGCCAGCAGCAGGGTGCACAGCTTGCAGGGCACACCTGCTCCAGCAGGGCACACAAGTGCAGCCGAGGCACTTCAAGCTTTCCGAGTCGTCTGCCACGGATGCAGTTGCATGCAGAATAATGGTCCGTATTCATGCGAGTCGGCTAGTGTGTAAGCAAGCTGTGCTCAGGCCGCTCGCTTGAAGCACGTGGGGAGGTCATGGCGGTGAGTGAACGTTGGACTCATGTTCACGGATGAATGCAGAACCGTTGAAGGACATCGTATGAGTCCGCAGCCACTGCAGAGGCTACGGTGTGGGTTGGCAAGGGGCGATGTGGCGGGTTGACCTTCCGGGTTGCAAAGCTGCTGAGAGCCAGAGGCGCAGGACCGTGCGATCAGGCTGGTGATCTGGAGATCTATGTGGTGATGGTTGACAAGAACAAAGAACCAAAACACATACGAGGGGATGGTGGCCGTGGTTGTGGATGGACACATATGAGGTGGCAGGAATCCTACTGCTGCATTGAGAGCGATCTGCTGGCAATCATCGCAATGGGAGGCTTGAGGAGCCGTGGCCTGAGAGCATGGCTACCTGTACAGGCATTGCTTGTGTCAGCACTGCTTGTTACACGTGCACGGAGAGCAAAGCAGCAGCCCAGCATTGTACGTTCATGGCAAAGGCAAGCATGATCAAGGCAGCTGCGCAAAAAGACGCAGAAACACAGCCACCTACCAGCACCGCAATGTCTGCCTGCCTTGTGATGGAACTACAGTTCGGCGGAGATGTAAATGACCTGACGGGCCACGGCAAGTAATTCAAGTCACACTGTACACTACTGCTGCTTGTAGATGCATGATTCAGGCCGTTCAGCCCAGCCAGGCTGGCCGCCTAGGCTGTCCGCCTAGGCTGTGGTTTGAGGACATACAATAGCATGCACACCATCATTGCAGACATGTGTACAACGGTATGTCCAACGTGAGTATGTGAGTATGCGCAGGGCTGCATATCCACTACACTTTCACTCACAGACGATTCCACAGTGCTGCACCACAGAGTATGACTTGTGATGCCAGTCAGTCGGGCCTACAGCTGTAACAATGGCCGGTCACATGTGTTTTTCCAGAAAGCGGCAACTGGTCAGCTCGCAAACAATATGTTGGCCAGTGACATGTAGCTACAGTCGTACATGGACGCGTCTTTGCCAGGAGCGGCTACGGGTTGGAAACTGGCACGGAGCCTGTGACATTGAGATGGCAACGCTTGTAGGACGTACGCGAGGCGATCGAGCTAGATCAAGCAGGACAATGCTACCACGATTTATTGTCCAAATGACCCGCTGACCGCCTGCATGTGACGCCAACGACGAGCCTAGAGCCTGCGCTATGCGTCGCTGTACGCTTTGCTCACTTGATCAGGGCAAACGAAGAGCATGCAATGTGAGGGTGAACGTCATGCAAATTATGAAGGACTAAGTATTGGCGGTGCACCTTCTATGCTTTGGAATGGGCTCGCTCACCCCGCAAACACGCGCCCGTGTTCAACGAGGGTTTCAACGGCCAGCCACCTGGGACTGCCCGTGGGTGAAATTCAAAAGCGCATGAAGTCACGCTCCAGCTGGGGCACAATGCTGCAAATGCATCAATGGATACATTTCCGCACAAGATGTTGACAAGGGTCCGGTCCGAATCGATGCGGTGCGTCCAGTCGTCGCTAGTTACAGAGCAATCCGCTCGCAATCTAGAGATATCAACAGAATGATATATGTGAGCTTATGAACGCGGGGGGCTGCAATTAATGTTGTGCGCCTGAATGCCAGGCCGTTGACATTTGGATCGTATTACAGCATGTAATGCATGGGTTTCCTGAGGTCGCGAACACGCCATGCCACACACACATGCATGCACTCGATCTGACCTGCGTGCACAGCTAGTACAGACACACACTGCCTGCACGCTGGTCTGTCGCATTTACATCCTGCACTCGAGCAGATGGCCACCATCTGACCTCTCACGGGTATGCACTGGCATTTCCGGTGATTTTGCTGTGCCAGTGCCATGCACGCTCGCATGCACCAAGCTACTTGCGCCAGCTGGCCTTCTTCTTCCGTCATGATAAAGTTAACAGTATCGTTTCCGCGTAAACATGACGGGTGCACACTGTGCCATCATTGCATGCTGTCCAACCGGCAACCCCTTCCGATCAAGTTTGCCACACAAGATGGCGTAAAGTCGTGGATCAACAGAATTGAAGATCTTGTGATCTGTGACTTTCCGGTCCCTAACAGCACGGCGCCCACCATCAGCCTGTGTATCATTTCACTTGAATTTATTACTGTACCCTCAGCCCCTCACAAAATGCTGCAACGAATCCTCATCCCTAACTCTGGCCGCACATAGGCTCTTGTTACTGTTGAGGTCAGTGCCCATCAAATCGGTGTGGCATATTCAGACTCCTCCCGCAGCCCTGGGCCCGGGCTGCCGTCTGACCAGACAGTCTGGGACACGACATGAATTAATCAATGCCAGGTTGGGCGGGCACCTTCCCATCACTCTTTGCCAAACGTCTTTTTTGCTGGGGGAGCTTCCTATCTTCCCCCACCAGCAACCGTCTGAAGGTGCTAAAGGAGCTGAACTGACATCCCATGCCATAGACTGCCGCATGTACATGCGCAGTGACCCTCTGATGCAAACAGCCAACCAGCCAGGCCAAGCACAGTTATCTCAGTCTCCCACTCCTACTCCATGCGTGCCGTGGCCGATGCTCATCTGGGTCTGGCCTGATACCCGACCGTTTTTCTTTTGTTTCCAGCAGCCTTGTGGTACCGCCTCTGCAGCAGCACTGACGCCTATTCACACAGGAGTCAACCACAGTACAACGCACGGCTGTAAAGCATATCATATTGACAAACCGCATCGTACATGCTATCAGGTGTCTCTGCCAGCCAGAGCCTGTGGCAGTTGCGGTGGGTTGACAGGCTAGCGGACCGCTTCTGCTGCAGTACAAGTTCCGGCAATTTCCCCCGCGATGCAAATTACGATGCAAGTTGCGACGCCCTCGTCCCGTGTGAGACCAAAAGTGCTGTCACAATTGTGTCCAGTGTGAAACGAAAGTGCTGTCACAATTTATGCCCGTTCAGCACCAACCTCCGGCATGGCTCTGCCTACAACTGGGCCCATCATGCTTTTGATTGGACTTTACAGTCATGTTACAGTAGATCGCTGACTGAACACCCAGTCTACAATCGCTTGGAAAACATGTACGGCTTTGCTGAGCTGGCCATTGTGCATGGCAGTGGCCAGACCGGCCCATCGCACTGTCCTGCTTCATGCATCGAAAGCTGTGTGCATCCACCATGTGCATCCGCCATAGGTCTGTAATGCCACACAAGACGATAAATCGCATATGCATGACCTTGCCTCTCTCACCACACCACTTACGTGAGTAAGTGCCCCATCCATTGCACCACGTCCAGCTTGGCTCCAATGTTCACATACACGCCTGCCGTGCCCCGCCTCCCTGCATCTGAACCGTCCCTGTCGTGCAGCCTCATGCCACTCCAGCCATTCCGGCTCTGAGGAACTCGCTCGCAAGACACCCCAGACCAGAGACCACGCCGCCCAGCGCTGAGGTGCCATGTGTGTGGACAGGTTTCCATGTACAGCCACGCCCGTATGCATCCATGTTTGCCCATGTGCATCCGCATCCACGTGCACACCCTGAGACAGCATGCGTGCGGCAGTGCGGGGCCGCTCACGCCAGCGCAGATGCAAGCGTCTGCATGTCGTCCTCGTCCAAGAAGGAGTGGCGCTGGAAGAGGAGGCGGTCGGGCGTGCCTGTGTCGCCGGTGCCACGCTTGCCAAAGGCACGGCCGGCGCCAGACCACGAGACGGGCACGACCGGAACCACGTCCTGGTCCAGCACCCAGCGGAGTGCGACTGCCTGCAAGCCCTGTGCGGTTGCACCATGCGGTTGCCACGCGACAACATGTGTACTGTGCTGAACACATGCTGAACAGTACGTGCATGGCCCACATGTGGGGGATGAGGCTGCTGGGTACCGCAGGATGCCGATGTAGTATACTGATGCAACGAATGAGCTCATACGTACATGCATGGGAGTCGTGTACGGCAGCTGGCCCACCCGGGTGCCAGTGCTGGGCGATTCGAACTGACGGCCAGACCGACAATGCTCATGCACAGGCGTTTGCGGAAGCAGCACAGTGGCGCAAATACAGGCACCACTCCATGGTATATTATGTGGCATGGGCTGATGCTTATACCACGCATTGGCTGTCACAGCTTTCAGTCGCGGCACACAACACAGGCCTACGAGGCCACATTGCCGCTGGCGCAGCACACAGCACATGCTGCCTGCGGCATAGCCACTCGACTGCCTACAGATTGACAATACTGTCCGTGCCGTGCCGCCGTTGCCGCACCTGGACTGTGACCCCATGTTTCTCCGCAACATCGGCGGCCGCCCGCAGTAGCTTCTGGAAGGCCGACCAGCCGCCGACGCCGGCCACAGCGTCCGCGGCATCAGCTGTAGACGTCAGCAGCTCGAGAGCGCGCTGCGGCTCCCCGCAGGCCTGCGGGGCCGGCAGGCCGAGGAAGGACACGTCGAGCAGGCCGTGCATGCATGCGCCGCCGCCGATGACGCGGATGCCGTGGCGGCGGCACGCGGCGAGTGCGGCCCGGCCGTCAGCGCTTACGTCAAAGCCATATGGGAAGTGCGCAAATGCGAGGCTGACACCGGCCGCGACCGCCTGCTCAATGGCCCTGCACACAGAGCGCTTGTGCGCATTCACAGCCCTTGAAGCGTTTACCGCCGCACCGGACTATGCTGAGGCGGTCTTGCACTTGTTGGATTGACGCAGTAGGTGCCCAGGACAGCAGGCGTCTCAGGGGGTGTCTCACAACGGTCACCCGCTGCACAGCGGCATGAATGTGCACGTACAACCAAATGCACAAGACACAGTCCCCACTAGGCCCCTTGCCGAATATCTCTTGCCAAACCGGCTGATGCATGGTGTGACATCCAGCATCTGGCCCGCCATACACACATGTGCTACATGCGTAGTACGTGGTAGCAGTGACAGACATCTATGCATAGCACAGCACAGCCTGCGGCAAGCCGCACCAACGCTGCTGTACGGTCCAATGCGATGCCAGGCTTCCTGCATGCCCTGACGCAGCCGCGACTGCTTGCGACCACTATCACAGTTCATTGCAGCCCTCACGGTCACGGCAACAACCGAACACCACCGACGACGCGTGCGCTGGGGTCTGGATGTATTGACCGGGCATGCACAGCAGGCAGGCGCTTCTGTCTCGCGTTACAACCATGACCGACAACCTCCACTAGTCTGGAGACCGCACCTCGCGGAGAAGCCATATACCCCGAGAGCGCGAATCTTGCGAGGCGCCGTCACCGTCACCTCCCCCGTTTCCTCATCTGTCTCGGTCTCCTCCCGGCACATGTCCCCCAGCTGCCGCAGCGCGCCCACCGCGCTCTGCCCGCTGCCCTCCCACCAGCACACCTCCACAGCATCCAGCGGCTCCGGCGCCTCCGCCTCCGGGCCCACCCCGGCCGCCTCAGCGACCCGCACGACCGCCTCCGACACCACCTCTGCCGTCACCGCAGCGCGCATCACGTTGGGCGCGATGCGGAAGATCAGCCGGGGCGCAGCGGCCGCACCGCGCTCCAGGATGTAGCGCTTCCGGAAGGTCGCGAGGACTCGCTCCGCACCGGTCGTACGCTCCGCGCCGTGTGATGCAGAGAACACAGTCGTGAGGTCCGCACGGGGCCAGAAGCTTCCACAGGCAGAGAAGGTCGTGACTCCGAGGTCAGCGGTGTCAAAGAGCGTGTTCATCCAGGGGGTCAGAGCCTGCGGGTCGTCCTGGAAGGAGGCCTTGAGGTCAGAGAAAGCCGTCTGGGCCTCCTCGAGCGCAGAGGTCGCCTCGTCGATCTTTGCTTGTAGTGCCTGCATCGATGCCGTGTTGTCTGGCCGTGGCCACTTTTCCTCAATGTCTCAAGCTCTGTGAATCCACAGCACAGCAATCGAGCATCCATGGCATGCAGGCACACACTGCTTTGTCAGATGCGGCCCAATGGACGGTTTCTGTAAAAGGTCTCCGACGTGTTCATGATTAGCGTGCTTACTGTAGTAGTGTGACAATATGCTGTGAGCCTACCATGACAAGAAGGCTATCTGCTAGTCAACACTGCGTTGTGAATGCAGATGATTGTGTTGCGACCAAGGTAATGTTCTGAATGGGCAAGGGGACCGACCGGAGGTCATGTGGCTCATTGGGCCGCTGAGGGATCTATGCATGCGGGTTGAACTCGGACTGATGCCGCTGGGTGACACAGTGAGCAATTAGCTGATGGCCAACAACGCTCAACAGTGCTACTTTGTTCGGCAGCTGCATGTCTGCGAATTTGTGGGCTCTGTGGTACAAGCATACTGCTGAGTAGGTGGAGGAGCGGGCTCGCTGCTGGTGTCTGACACTGGTCGGTAGATCCCTGACAGTGTCGCAACTGAGACTCGGCTATTTATTGCAGTGGCGCTGTGTTTGATCCTGTCTGAACACGTTCATTACGCCAAGGGGCTTATTGCGTTCAGACTGGAGCATAATGCCAGAACACATTGCAAAACTGACCCTGCGATGACAAGGAACTATCAATAACATGTTCGAGCACATGTGCGATTGAGAAGAAGAAGCGAACCTCTCGCTCCTCGTCCATTCCCTTCTTCCCATGGATTGCGGAAAGCTCCTCTTGAACATCTTTGAGCCCGAGCTTCAGCCTATTCACATCCTGCAATGCCTTGGACTTTGCCAGACGCTTGGGAAGGACCTGCAAGTACCAATGTTGTTCATTGTGTGATCCAGAACGTCTGACATTGACATCATCACCGTTGGCATACCGTATACTCTGGGGAAGAGGGATCAAAGGCAGCAATGGGCTCTTCGCTGTCTTCTGGAGCTTCGGGCTTCCAGTTTTGTTTGAGGAAATCCTGAAGAGCAGGAGGAGCATGGTCGGACCAGCTGCTCGGATCTGTCTGTCTACACACAGGCTTCACCTACACAATGCAGAACAACGCACCTCGGCTCCAGAGTCCACCCAAACAGCACCTACCACCCGCGATAGCGAAACACCCGCCACAAGCTCCACTGGTTCGAACGCTGACTCCCCATACAGCTTCGCAAGGATCGGGCATGCAGGAGGCTCAACGAAAGCTGGTTCCGCCATGTCGGTTTGCTCCGCTCCTCCGTCCTCTCCCGCGTTCTGGCCATCTACAGCAGCATCGCCAGATTCCTCTACTACCTGAGGTGTTTCAACCTGCGCAGGCGCTTCGTCAGCCATCTTGCAATCGCACGGCGGTTCACAGTCAAGTGTTGACTGAGATTAGGAGGTTCTCTGCCCAGCCTAGATGATGCGGAAAAGCACCATCACCCAGTCTTCCATATCTCCCGCATGTACTTTTTGGACTGACTGAGCTCAGCTGAGCACTGTTGGCCGTGGCTTTCGTTCGTGACCTCGCTGTTGCAACGCGTTGGCGCGACATACTGTGCCATATGAATGCGATGGCACTGTACCTCGTGTGGCCCTTGTAGCCATCTGAATCTGTCCATGGCCGTCCAGTTTCAAACAGAAAAAAGTTCAAGGCTGAAGCAGCGATGCCACTACAGCGAGATAGAGCTATGCAGGCGGTAGATGGCGGTGTCAGCAACACCAAACATACATCCTTGCACTGTTGGCAATCACACAATGCTGGACATGCTCCACAAAATAGACACAGAGCATGTGCAGGAGCACACTTGTGAAACGCACGCAACCTACAAAAGTTGCGTGCAACTTGAAAGTCGGCCTTGAGTCTAGACCGCTACAAAGTCATGCTCAAACATGCGTGCCATGTTTGACACACGCCAACCGTGTGTGATACATGAAGCATTGCCGAGGAAGGCCAATTTCAAAAGATCGGCCACAGTGACGCACGCTTCTGGCCATGTGCACACATGTTGACAATAAACAAGGTTACAAAGTGTCTCCTGGAAGATGGAGGGCTGATTCAGTGATCAGTTCGCTGCTATCGCTTCCTTTGCAGCGGACAAGACTTCTTGGGCCTGGACTTTGTCAGGAGAGTCGTCAGCCAACTCAGCCGCGATGGAATCGAAACACTGTATCAACCCATCTAGGACACCTTGGAGCGACTTCTTCGTTTCTGGGATCATCACACCGGTCTCCGACACAACGTTCTCTTGCTGCTTCAGATCGTACTCATCTTTGCCATCCTGTTTCATTTTCTCAAGCCTCTTTTTCTCGGTCTCTAGCTCTTTAAAGTAGTATAAGAACTCTTTGGTGGTCCTCTTGACAGCACCAGTCTTGATCTTCAATTCTCGTACTTGCTCGGCGGACATTGAACCCGACAGCTTCCGATCGAATGCTTCAACGACAAGATCAAACGTATACGACGCGAATTGTCTCAAAACACAAGATGTGCAGTGACAAGGACAATTTTAGTCAACGGGACCGGAGTTGTTCGGTCAACCGAGGTGCTGGGCTATCCGTCCTCTACTCCTTTGAAATTGACCGTATCCAGAAGCACGATCATATGACAGGGCGCGTTAATTAGACATATTGATATATATCTGATAGCGTTTGCACGCAAGCCGTGGGCATGCGTGGGCTACACACGAGCAGGGATAGGTCCGCACCGGTGCGCACCATCGTGGCGTGGTCACAAGTGGCAACGGTACGCTCTGTCTGGGCCCAGCTGGGTACACCGCGGTTTATCGCTCTCTTTCCATGCCAAGCAGTGCTTCAGCCTGCGCATTGTGCTTAATATTTGCTTCCAGCATCTCCAGTGGATCGGGTTTTCCTGCGTCCTGGCTGCTCTTCGGGACCTAGCCGCGTGCGTGCTCCGCCCGGCCTGCGTCTACAGTTGATCCTCCAGCTATGAACGTCAGAATAGCACAATCCCCTTCCGTCGCTCCCAGACCAGGGAATTTACGGCCGCGCACATGTGCAGCTGTGCAAGCGGATGTTCCCGAATGGGTAGCAAAAGGAATGAAACGGCAGAGGCGGAGAAAACGATCCAGCCCGGAGCCGGCGCAGCCCTCGAAGACGTTGCAGCGCACCCGGGATGAAAGTGCTCCACAGCATACTCCTTACACGATACCTCTTGACAAAGCAATTCAGTTTGAGCGAGATGGCCATGTGACTGTGAGGCAACTGTTTGATCATCGCGCAATCGCATCACTGAAACAAGCGGCACAGGAGATCATTGCTGACGGCGAGCTTGAGGCATTGCGACATCGGTGTGAAGCTCCCATGGCATGCCTGATTGGCATACAACAGATGCTGTCCAGCACTCCGATATGCCATGGCTAGGTGTCCTGCAGACACTGAAGCTGTGAGGTCTCGAGCCACCGAGGTCATCTGCCCTTACTCAACAGAGCTTCGGTGCCACAGCAGCTTTTGTTCAATATGAACAATGATGAGTCCTGTGATGATGTGCAGAGTCCGAGTGCTATGCCCCGCTGTCGACCCGGACACTGTCGAAAGCACGGAGGTTGCCATGGCAGTGCTCGAGGACTATGGAACCGAGCCCGTGGGATTCCTGCAGTTCTTTAACTCTTGGAAGACGGATAGCAGCATTCGCGACTTTCTGAACTCATCAGGCTTGGCTGAAGCTGCCACTGAGCTCCTCGGTTGCAAGCAAGTGAGGCTCTACCAGGTCAGTTCTCAGACCTCTGGCCATCTTTCCGCACACGCCGCCACGCACTATCATGCCATATTTCTGTGGGCTCTTTCTGTGCGTGTGCATGTGGGCGTGCATAGGTCTGACATGGTTTGCACAAACTCAGCACCCAGATGCCGGTACAGTGACAAAAGTGAGTAAAAAACATATCAAAAGCTGCTAGTCACGACGCTGCCTCGTCCAAATGTGCCAGAGGCAGGGCTTTGGTTCGAGTGCTAGTCCTGATGGCATGGTCAGAAATGCAGGATTGCCATCGTATTGCACAGCCTAATCGATACCGCAGTCACAACTTGCGATCGCTCCAATTGTAGCCTTTCCAATTGTGAGGGCTGTTGTCCCTGTCTGTTGTATTCTACTCAGCTGCCACACCTGCATGTCATTCCGCTCAAGCCACACCTGCATGTCACTCCGTGCAAGACACTCGGGAGACCAGCCATAACGCACACAAGAATGTTGCTCCTCGTTTTTGACGTTGGTAATTCTGAGTCATTTGACATGGCTGCAGGACTGCATTTTCTTGAAGCGTCCGGGCATGTACGAGACGAATTGGCATAGCGATGTCCGCCTCACCCCTCTAGACACCAACGATTTCATAACTTTCTGGATACCTCTGCGCCCTATCCGTGCCCAGAACGACTCCGCTCTTGAGTTTGCGCAGCGGTCTCACCGAGACATGTCTGCACTCTTCTGGCGAGACCCAGCAGACCTCGACTTCAGTGTGAGAAACTACAGACTTCAAAATACAGGTGTGGTTTCCCCACGGGAAGTGTGAGCAGCCACATCTGCACGACCCACCTCGAAGCAGCAGCAATGTACATATCTTTGTTGCGTAACGTTGCGAGCCCCGGTGACCTCTGCACGGCGTAGCCAGCCCTTGAGCTTCCGGCGTGAGCTGAGACAGGCAGTCCTGACTCATGTATGCTCGATCAGGTTAACAGGTCTAATAGAACTTGACCTGTAGACAATGCAGTTTGGGCCCATGGAGGACACAATGCTGTGGCGTGTACGCCCGGCAGGTGTCCACGGTGTGAGCGTCGAGCTGTTCGTCTTGCACCAGGTGACCCAGACAAGCACCACTGAAAGCACAAAGCTGTGGTCACGCAGAGCCGCGGCTTTGACCAGTATGTTTGGCTGAGTCGTGTGCACCTCTCTCTCAGAGCGGACCTGCTGCAGGCGCGCTAGAACTGGGAGATGTGAGCATACACCATGGCTGGACGCTTCACACCGCCCCAGGCCAGGCTCCAGGCAGCGAGGACCGGATAGCTTTCTCTGTCAGTGTCTTTGCGGATGGCGCCCGAGTGCTGGACTGGCAGAAGGATCGGACGCTCCGCAAGGAGCTCCGTGATTTTGAGGACTACGAGAGCTTTGAGAGCTGGTACGAGGACCTAGAAAAGCGCGGGTTTGCGCGGCATAAGGACATGCCAGTGTTGCCTGGTGCATGATGTGCTAACGTGTTGTGGCGACGTTCAGAGGCGCTTCAGGACTGATTTCTGGTGTATGTTGTGCTTGGCTGATTGTAAGTGTTCTTTGTCCTCTGCAAGTCTGTGTCACTTTAATGATACCACGGCTGCAGCTTGGTGATGCTGTCACATGCTGACAATATGTCTTGCTGTGAGAGCATGACAGATGCTGTCACTGTGATGCTGTCACTGTGATGCTGTCACATTCCAGCTTGGTGATGCTGTCACATGCTGACAATTTGTCTTGAAGAAAACCTGGCGTGTGTGTAACGCTGGCATGCACTGACCTGTGGGCTGGAAGGAGCAGGTCACGAGCTGGAGGGCCACATGCTAGTAATGGAATCGCAGTCATGCGTCAGACTTGTGTCCATCCGTTCGGGAATGCTTCCTTGGATTGGCACATGCCAGCTAGGCCACTGATCACAAGGAGTGGCAGCTGTATCAATCCGCCGTGGAACGAATTCCGCACGTTGATCACGATTTGGCATCCCTACCGGATCGATTGTGGAATGGATCCGATAAGGATGCTATGTTTGCAAGAATCAAATGCAAGAATATGTTGCCATGGTATAGCTAATAGGCAATGACTGTCAATTTGTACGTGTGACGTTCATGATGCAGCATATTATGGCACTAGTTTGTGTTTGGTACGGATATCAGCTTCTGGCATCCAGCAAGGACGACAGGTCTCGCTGCAGTAGCTTCAGGTGCCGCAAACGCGCTTCTAGCCACCAGCACATTTCCCATGCGCGCTTCTAGCCACCAGCACATTTCCCATGCGCAGCTGCGCGCAAGCTGCTCGTGCCTAACATTCTGTAATGACAGAGCTCTGCAGAGCCTCGCAAACAACAAGAATCCGTCGCCGCTGCAGTCAAGTCCATTCTCTCCGCTGCGAGTGTTTCCAGTGGCGTCCTTCTGAATTCCACTTTATCCAACCAGCCCGTGCGAGCTCAGCGTTGACTTCTATCAGCCATAAATAGGCACAATGGCTCTGACGGCATTTACTAGCCCAACCATGCGGCGATCGCCTGCGCCTGTGCGCCTGGCTCCCGCCGCTGCGCAAAGATCCCGGAGGTTAGACCCCTGCAAAATTCGAGGTCATTCCACGGCCATTTCGTAAGATAATTGACGAGATTTACGCATTCTTAGAGCTACGATGATTTGAGTGTAGACAGTCTGTTGTTTTGCAGGGAGTTTGTGCTGAACGGCGTCAACGTGGCTGTCCTTGGCGCGTTGTTCACGTTCGGTGCGACACCACGGCCGGACAACGTCGGGCTGAAGGACTACGGCGGCGGCGCAAAACAACTGAACCTTTGCCCGAAGACTCCTAACTGCATTTCAACAGGTGCGTGGGCACCCGCCGATGCCGCGTGCTGTTGACTTTTTTGTGGCTAAGGTGACTCAGCCTTCGAGCCTGTCTTGACTACAGCGTACTGCTGCCACTATATGCCGACTTGACACGCACGAGCGATGCCTTTTTGGGCTAGACCACAGCAACGATCTGTCGTGTAGGTAGCCTCTGGTGAGAACTTTCGTACTGATCGCGGCTGTTTCATGGTCGCAGCCATCGCAACCATCCCATGCACTCAATGCCCGGCGTCATAGATACAGTCAGACCACGGCCTCTACAGCTCTGTGTCCATACCTTGTGTGTCAGTGACGCTGTTATGCCAGGTGCCTCAGTATCGTCCGTGCTCATGAAGCCAAGGCCTGCCAACGATCAGCAACCATGTCTGCCCGGACGCTATTCGAAAGCTGGCCTATAGCAGAGGACGTCCAACATGCTTGTCGCACAATCCACTCTAGATGTATGCACAGGTGTATCTGCCTTGCACAGTGGGTGCATGATATCATAATACGTACAAGGTGCCACCTTACAATAATACATACCCGTACCTCACTGCACCTACTGCATGCTCTCTACTTGTTAAACCCATCAACTCTGGTATGTGTTTAAGCATTTCCGAATACAGCGACGTTGATGGACATGTCCGAGAGCACCTTTGATAGACATGTTTGAGAGCAATTTGGTTCGATCGGGCGGTCCATGAACTTGCACAACACGGCCATCCTGACCAGCAGGCGCCATTGCAGCTGAGGAGCTGAATGACCCCACCCACTACGTTCCTCCCTGGACGTACAACCCCGAGGAGGGCCGAGGCCGGAAGAGCCCAGTCAGCCAGGCTCAGGCGATGGAGGAGCTGGTCAGTGTTGTCAGCGAACTCAAGCCTGACAACTTCACACCCACTATCATCACCAAGAACGCAGACTACCTTTACCTCGAGTACCAGAGCCCCACGTTTGGCTTCATTGATGATGTCGAGTTCTGGTTCCCGAAGGACAGGTGAGCCTGCCTCCACCTGGTGCCCGGTCAAACTGCTCTGCTACTGCTGTGGCCCATGTTTGGAGCAAACCAGCAAGGCATGCCTCGTCTTGGATCTCCTTCGAGTCTACTTGTTGCTCCAATACACAAGTCTGAGTTGAGCACTTGAATCATGTTTGATCCTGTTGAGTTGGTGTGAGGATGCTGGTGAAGTGCAACATCATGGACATGCGTGCACGGGCGTGTCCTTAGCTGGATCGAACCTGGAACGAAGCTGTTTTGTGGCTGCAGGAAGGACGTTGTGGAGTACCGGTCCGCATCCCGTATCGGAGAGTCTGACGGTGACATCAACCGCAAGCGCATCAAGGCCATCCGGCAGGAGCTGCAGAAGAAGGGTTGGCAGTCGATCGGCTTCTAGGTCCAGCCCTAGCTGGGCCCAGCCCTAGACTAGCTCACTGCCCGGTACCGGAGATTACCCCTATGTTTTTACCTACACGGGTATGCAGCATCAGCGGTGCTCGGCCGGGCCGGGAGCCTGGCTCCTTGACGTATGTCTAGAGCTCCGTAGTGTGGGGTGCTTCTCGGGGGGCTGCAGTGCTGGCTGGCTATGCCTTCGCTGCAATGATGGTACTGCCATGAATGTGCCAGTACCTGTTCTTGATGTCCATGAGGGCCCTTATCGCATGCACACCGATGTACTTTTCATGTGCATGCGCATGTCTCTGCCAGGTGCAGCATGGATGCCTGGCCTGGTTTGTGCATACTGATGACTTGGTCACCGTCATTAGCCCAGCTGGTAGGGCTGTGCCATAGCGAAGCAGTTTAAGCAGCAGGCAGAGCGGATTGCTACGGTGTCAGGCATGTGGGCTCTGCTGTGGTAACAAGGTCGGACAATTGTAACATAACGTGGGATGTGTGCGCGCATCTGAGGTGTCCTTCCTCTGCTCGTGCCTTATGGGGCTGCACAAGCACACGACGCATTGTGGTGTGGCTTCTGGGCATCGCCCTGTCGAGCCACAGTCGGTCTGCTCAATGCTATGCTTTGCCCAACACGTACCGGCTCAGCTACCTTCAACAGAACAAGTGGAAAAATCTGGGATGGATTGCTTCGGCAGGTGCCTCATGGGATGTCAGCACAGTTGGGCTGACTCCGTGTGTTGTGGGCACATGCGAGCTGGCCTGTGGTGCATTCAGCCAGGCGCCTGCGCCCCGATTGCATGGCCTGCCTGCCAACACAAACGATAAACAGTCTCGATCACATACTCGAGGGCCTATTTTGCATTGGTCTCTTCCATGTCAGTCCACCACCGCAACAGTGTGTCAGCATGATAGCTGTCTCGCGCATCTGGCGGTCCTCTATCGCGACGAGTGGAAGCGTGATCAGTGCTAGACTAGAGATACAGACAACCTCTGCTCGACGCCTTGCGACTCGTGCTGGCCTGAACTTCAAGATCTTCAGCGCTCAAGACTGTCCGCTGTGTGACGGTCTGAAAGACAAACTAGAAGCACTGCAACAGCGCTCACAGTTCCAAGAGGATTTCTGGACAGGCATGCAGATCGAGGTGTGTTTGTATGTAACATGGACAGGTTTGATGTTTTTCCCAGCGCGAACAATCAGGCGAGCGAGAACGTGTACTCAGGTGGTAGATGTCGACACAGATCAAGAGTTGCGAGATAAATATAGAATGAAAGTCCCAGTCCTTGCATATGAGAGCAACGGGGAGTGGACAGAACTTCCGTTTCAATCGCCACGACTTCACGCCGAGGCGTTGGGGAAACGGCTAGAGAAGATCATCACGGAAGCCGACGGTTAGCTTAACATGGGGCACCAGCTCACGCTGTTTACGTGTAACAATCACACAATCAATTTATGTAAAATCACTTCCGCCTATTGTCCGTTGCCATAGGGCCACATTGGATCCACGCTAATGCCAATCGGCCACAGGTCCTCTCTGCATGGATCCTGTTGGGCAGGCGCATTCTCAATCAATCATCTGTCCATTAACTATGCTCACCCCGACCTGCGCCGAAAGCAACGAACCGGATCCCTCTTGATGACACAGCTGCCAGGCACCCGCATCTTGCCCAACACAGAGGCTCCATGCCACAGCTCTGCTTGGGGACAGCAGCTGAACAGCACGTCACTGGACCAGCTTATTGAGCTCAAAATATTGTCTTGGCAGCGTGTCTAGGATCAAGTTCACCCACATGCCGCCGTGGGTCGCACTGGGCAGCATGCTGGGTCCAAAAATTCACCGACGCGTGTTGCAAATCAGTCAACAAGCACCGGCAAGCCTGCCTCTGCTGACATACAGCAAATTATACCTCTCTAGCAATCCCCACTCAATTGAACCACTGCTACTGTACAACTCTGAATGCTGGTCGCGCGCCCCAAATACAGGCACAGAACCACACCACAGATCCGAGCAGCAAGCTGCACACTGGGCGTGCATAACACAGATGCCCTGCTAACGCCCCACCACGTGAAGCTGTATGCATTTACTGCATGCATGCAAAGTGCGCAACATCCAGGCGACCATGGCGGGGGCCCGCACTCGATGCTGCAGCAGGCGGCCGGGCCATGCGCACACACAGTGGGCAAATGCGCAGCAGCAAGCCACTGCGCTGTGCTGCGCTCAGGACCACGGCCGTCGCTGCGACACCGAGCGGCTGCGGTCCGCGATGCTGACGCGCGCTGACCGGGCGGCCGCTGGCCGTGCGACGCCAGCGCCACCAGAGCCGACGCTGGAACCGGCGGAAGCCGCACCTGCGGCTGTGCGGCGCACGCCGCTGTCGGGGGCGGCTGCGCGGGGGCGGCCTAGGGGCCCACTGCGGCTGCGGCTGCCAGGGTCGCCGGCGGCAGCGGAGGCCGCCGCGCTCTTCTGGCGACGCATGACGCTCACCCGGCGTAGATACTGCTCCTGCAGGCGAGCGTCCCCGCCTCCATCCCCTGCCTGCACCAGCAAACAGACGCAGTGTTGGATTGAGACATATACGTTACAGAGGTTCACAAGTAGGTAGAACACACAGGTATGATCCATGACGCAGTGTTGGATTGAGCACAGACCCTTCACGACCTCCTGCGCAGGGCTTTGTGCTGGGTGTACACCACAACCCCGCTCTGCCAATCATACGCGCAGCCTGGTAAGCATGCAGAGCGGCGCTTCAGACTACATATAGCTGCAGCTGTACAGAGTTTCGGCCATGGTCATAGGAGAAGAGGGCGGCACCTCGGGGGCCATTCCGGGGTGCTGCGCCTCCCACTCGCGCTCCTGAGCGTCGCGCTCAGCTTCAATCGCCGCTGCCTGGTCTTCCGCAGCAGCAGCCGACGACGACCGCCGCGTCATCGTTGCCCGTCGGCTTCCGTCGATGCCGCACCTGCCGATGCTCGTCCGCCCTCGTGCCGCTGCGGCGGCCGGTGCTGCTACCGACATGCGCCTAGACGCGGCAGCGGAGGTGGCGGCGGTTCCTGTGACCGACGCGCGGCGGAAGACGCTGGAGCCGCCGGCGTCGTTCACAGCACGCGACGCGCGGCGGCCGGCCGTGGTGTCATCGAGGCGGCCGGGTGCGGCGGCGGACGGCGCGAGCGAGCCGCGGCGGGCGGCAGCGGCGCTGAATGTGGGCTTTGCTGCAGCCGCGAAAGGTGCGATTTGCTGCAGCTGCGGCCGGTGTGTTTTGCTGCAGCTACGGCGGGGCGCGCCGGAGCCTGCGGACGAGTGCTTGAGCGGTTCGACGCGGGACGCGGCGGCAGACGGATGCCGGGCTGTGCCGGTACCGTACGACGCGCTCCGCATGCCGGCGCCGCCAGCGGCAGCCGGCGCCATTGATGCTCGCCGGTTTCGTGTGCTGCCTGCTTTTGGCGAGGAGTTTGCACGGGTCTGGCCAGCGGAGGGTGCGAGGGTCGCGCGGCGCGTTCCCGACTTGTCTGATTCACGCGACCCGCTGCGTGTGTCGGGACTGCTGCGGCGCTCCGGGCCAGCCGCAGCGCGGCGCCGCTCGCCCACCTCGCCGGTGGCCGCAGCGGCCGGCGCGGCACGCCGGACCTTCGGCGGCGACAGTGTGCGCGACGTGGGCGCCGCAGACAGAGTCGCGCGGCGCGGCGCCGCCACGGCAGCGCCGGGGCGCAGCCTGGTCGCTGCGACAGACGCCCTCCGCGACTCTGAGCTGACACGGCCTCCGCCCTCCTCTGCCGCCTGTTCCTCCTCCGCCTCGTCCTCCTCCGGCACGCTGTCGCTCCACAACGCGGCCGACTCGACCGTGCGGAGCCCGCTCAGGCGGCCGCCGCCGCCGCCACGCTCAACCGTATTGCCGGCCGGTGCCGTCTTGAGCTGCCCGGCTTGCGCCTCAGACACCACCACAGGCGCGCCTGCGGGGGGCACCGTCGCGATGCATGCATCCAGCTCCTCCCGCGGTGTCGTGCCCCGGCTCTTAACACGCTCGCGGTCACGGCTGCCACCACGCAGCCACGTGCGCAACTTGCCGCTGCCCTCCTCGCTCTCTCGGCGGCCCTTGAGGCGGCTCCAGATGCCGTTACGCGGCGTGCTGTTTGCTGTGCTGCCGGCACCATCGTGTGCCACATCAGACGCGGACCGCTCGCCGCTGTCCGTGGGGGCCGGCCCGCCGACAGGGGCAGTCTGAGCGCGCTCCTCTGGGATCGAAGGGGGGGACGTCGTGATGGCTGTGGCGGGCCGAGTGGGGAGCACGGCATGAGGGGGGTTTGTGGCCGCGACAGGGTTGTCGTTCACGAGCCATGCATAGGAGCACGTAGGCGATGCGATAAGGCCGGGGTGCGCAGAGAGCGGGCGGGGTGTGTTGCGGCCGGGGTGCGCTGGTGGTAGGCGCGCGCTGTGGCAGTGGCTGAGGGGGGCCACACTGGTCGCATTGCTCCGGGCAGATGTAGCGGCGGACAGCGGCGCAGCGTCTGCAGCATGCATGTCACATCGCAGGAGACGTAAGATCGTATGAGAGTACAAGCGGTGGCATGGAAAGGCAGCAATGCGCTCGGGAATGCGTCATGTGTTGAGCTTCGCTCATCAATCAAGTGCTGGAACTGCCGTTCCGGCAACACGTGTGCAACAGGCACCCATGACAAACACAGCAGGAAATCGACCATGTTTCCCCCTGCAGCAGAAGGGCATGGGCTGAGCACGCCGCAGCTGACGTCATGGCCCATACGATCTCTCACATGGTGTGCAGCACACGCATGAGCATGGGTACCCACAGGTCCAATCAGGCCTGATCAGGTACAGCTGCATGCATGCAAATGCTCATGCATGCGGTCAGATGGATTGCCTGCAGCAGCTGGTGTGGGTTCTATTCTAGGCTGCTCAGTGGAAACGTAAGCGTGACACTGTGCATTGTGCAAGTGGCGCTAGGTGAGGCATCATGCCGCTTGTGTGCAGGCATGTGCTGATGCTCAGCACGCCTCATGCATGCTCCATCAGCAGCACATGCGTGCTTCCGGCAGAGCATGCATGGATCACGCTCACATACCAGCCACCCCAGCCGCACCTGCGTCGCCGTCCTTTGCCGGAACCATCGCAGTCATCAGGTTCAGCTTCGGGATGCTCAACCGGCCAATCTGGCTACTGCCACCCGCAGCAGAACTTGCGGCGCTGCCCCCATCAGCCACCTCCTCCTGCCGCACATCCTCCTGCGGCCCCTCCTGCTGCCTGCTGCGCTGCTGCTTGAACGTCTCCTTGAAGCGGTGGTATGGCGACGGCGTTGTGTGCCCTGCCTCAGTCGCCCCGGGCTGCCGCGGCGTCCCCTTGCCGATGCCAAAACTCACCTGCCGGCTCGACCCCCCCTCCTCGGCCGGGCTGCCACAGCAACCCTGGCCCGTGGTAGCCGGGACCACGGCAGGATCCGCCACGTCATCGCGCGGCAGAAACCGCGGTGCCTCCTGCAGGTCTGCCGTCAGCGGTCTGTCCAGCACACACGGCCGCGCCACACAGTCCACTGCCGTGACGGCGGCTGGTGGCGGCAGCGTCGGCGACACTCCCGCGGATGCAGTCCCGGCGTCCGGCGTACAGCCGCCGCTGCTGCCCACGCTGGGCGTCACGCTGCGCGACGCGTCGTATCGGTCCGCCGACGTGGCTCCGGCAGTCCGGGGACCGCCGCTGCCGGCAGCCCCCGCCGCGGCGGAGCCGCCGTGCTGTGGATGGTGGAGCATCGGCGTGAGCTGCTCCCCGGATGGCTCATGCATGGCGCTGCGGAATGAGATCGTCGGCTCCCCGCGGCCGCCGTCCCCGGCATCGCCACTCGACGTGGCGGACGGGGGTGCGGCGTCGGCGGCAGCGAAGGGCTGCCGCAGCGGGATCGGGGTCGGCGCGTCGCTGATCGGCTCGGGAGTTGACCGGCGGGCGCTGGTGCGGCGGGCACGGCCGGTGCGGCGCGCGCTGATGATGAGCGCGCTTGACTTTTTGTACGCGGATCGCACCAGCCGGTCAATGGAGTTCCTCGGCTCTGCAGCAGCGATGGGTGCATGTGCATGTGTGTAACATGTACTACACGGAGGCAGAGCGCAGCCGCGAGGAACGCGCACGCGCAACAAAACAACCAGCGCAGGCAGCGCGACCGCCTGCACAGAACGGAGTCCGCGGCGCGAGCGCAGCATGCACAGCAGTGCTGTTTGAGACTCCAACGGCCGCAGAGCGTGTGGGGCGCCACGCGAAACACGCCTCGGGCGATAAACAAATCAGAGAGGCACGTCAGCAGAAGCAGTGCCTTAACATTACACAGGCACTGTTGCTTTCGACAGAAGGCGCATGCATGTCAGCGGCAGTGGCCGTACCGCGGTATGCAGTCTTTGGTGTCTTAGCCACCGGGGTCTCCTCGGCCTCGTCCACGCTGCCCTGCAGCGCGGACGTGATCGCCAGCGGCGCCGTCACCGGCCGCGCTGGGCCACTGCCCTGCCAGCGCGCCATCACTTCCCGCTCTCGCTCAGACCGCCGCTTCTTCGATGTCCGCGCCTCGCACATCTCGTCACTCTGCTCGTGCTCTGCCAGCGGCGGCACCGCGTCAGGCTCCGGTACTGCCCCATCCAGCACCGGCGATGGACCTTCCACCATCGCACCCTCCCCCGGCGGCCGCTCGCCGTCATCGAACGTGCTGCGTGCTGTGTACGCCTCGAACGCCCCCGGCCCGCTGTCCCCGTCACCGGCACCAGTCGTACCACTGCTGCACTGCAGCACCGCTGGGCGCTTGCCGTTGGACGCCGGCTGCCGCTGTGGCGGCGGTGGGCCAGAGAGAGCAGCCGAGGAGCCCTCAGCCACGCAGCCGGACGACCCGTCAGCAACAGCGGCTGACAGCGGCTGACTCGGCGCGTTGGTCACCGCAGCCGCCACCTCAGCAGGTGCAAGATCGCTGAAGCTGCTCTCCACTGTCGCGTAGGTCGCCACGCTGTGTCCCTCGAACCGATCGCTCGCGCGGCGCGAGCCAGCACCGCCGCACGTTGGGTTCTCGAACAAGCTGCTCCCGCGCCGCGAGTCCGCCCTACCGCCGCCGCCCTCCTCAGGCAGCACCTGGTCCGCCGCCGTGCCGGAATCCTCCGCCGGTGCCGGCGTGGCCGCCGCGCCGCTCGTCGGCGGCGTCACGTGGTCCTCTGCGGACTCCTCCCCGATATCCGACAGCATGCCGCCGGTCCGCGCGGTCTGCCACCCCGTAGCCGGGGGCCGCGTGACACCCCCCGGCGTAAGTGTTCCGCTTGCGGGCGCTCCTTCATCGTCCGAGTCCAGGAACGCGACAAGATCCGCCGAGTCACGGAACTCATCAGTGCCAACGGGTGGTGCCGCGGCCGCTTTTGGGTGGCTGCGGCGGTAGTTCGCCTTCGTTCGCAGCGCCGAGGGCGGCAGCTTTGGCCACGCGACCGCCCCCGGGCCCTCCTCTGCCACCCCCTCTGCCTCGAGGTACGCAATGAGCTCCAACGACTGCATCATTGCCGGCTGCGGCGGCTGTGGAGCTTCTGCATGCTCGACCGCGTGGCTCTTGACGCCGGTCATGGACTCGAGGCGGCCGCGCTCAAACACGGCACCCCCCGCTGTGGTGCGACGTGCGCGCGCCTCAGGTTTTACCTCCGCCTTCTCTTCTGCGGCTGCGGACCCAGACGCCTCTGCTGCTCGTGTGCTCTCCTTCTCCGTATCGGCGGCTGCCTGAGATCCGGCCGCTGCCTGGGACCCGGCTGCTGCTGAAGATCCGGCCGCATCCGCCGGTTTGACCAACTTGTCTGCTCCTGCGTCGCTTGTGCCCACCTCCGCCTCTGCGACACCGTCATCGGAGTTCTCTCCGGCGATGTAGTTGTCAAGGTCCTCGTCAAGGTCCTCCGCATCAAGGTACGCGGACGACTCCTCCGCAATCGGTGGCGGTCCCGAGCCCTTCTCCATCAATCCAGTGCCAACCGGGTCGTCAGCCTCGCCGTCCACAGTCGCCTCCGGCACATCTACGGCCGCTGGCAGCAGCGGGCCGGCCTCGCGCTCCGCACGCGCCCTCGCAGACGCGGCCGATGCCGCAACCGCGGCAAGCCGCGCGCTGCGCCGCCGCTTCGACGGCGCGAGCATGCGGCCGCCCTCCGGCGCAGCCGGAACGGCCGCTGCGGCGGCTGCGCCGGCGTCATCCGGGTCGTCGCCGCCGCCGTGCTGCAAGGGCTCCCGCGACGGCAAGCCGTCGTTGATCGTGCACATGATGTCGTTCGAGTCTGCTTCATCACGTTCGCTCTCCGTGACGATGCACGGGTAGGATTCCTGGGAAGACTCTGCCGAGATTACAGGGCTGCGTTGCCGGCCAGGCCCACCGGGCACGCATTCACCTTTGGTGGTGGTATTGGCAGCCGCTGGAGTCTTGTTGCTGTGCTCTGATGTGGGCTTGGGGGTGCTTGCGTTAGACTGCCCCTGCACGACGCGTCATAGGATGCCCCGCCGGCATGCACATAATGCTTGTAGCTAAGGGGTTCATTGCCAGGTCACCATATATATCTGGGTAGCATGTGAGTCTAGACTGTAGTTGTACGTTCGCTTGGTGCACTGGATCGGAGCCCCTCGATGTAATGGTATATATATAGTTGTACGTTCGCTTGGTGCACTGGATCGGAGCCCCTCGATGTAACAGTATATATATACTGTAACCAAACCGTGGGAGCTGTACCAGAACAGGCTCATTAACCGCGTATGACCCTACCAGTATGATCATACAGTATGTTCATACTCGTGCGTTTTGTGACTGCCGTGCACGTACGTGATGTGCTGACATGGGCCCCCTTACGCACAAGACGATGGCGCACACATCACTGGACTGCATCGCTACATGGGCCAACGATTTTGCATCAGAAATTGCACAAAACCAGAACACAATGGCTTACATGCCAGTTCCAAGTGTCTATCCACAAGACTAGCCTCCGACTACAGGCACCAGCCACTACAGGCACCGACTGCGGGCACAAGACGCGGTAACTACAGGAACAAGGCTCCGCACATACACCACCGACACAGAGCCACCAGAGTGTGCCATCACAGCACTGGATGTGTCTGAAATGCACCAGCTACCACAACAGCACGGCAGCGTGGCGCGTGATGCGGACCTGCCGTCGGGGCTTCTGGCACAGCGGCGCGGTGGCCGCCTTTGCCGGGGAGCAGCTGTCTCCCTTGGTCGGCGAGGCGTGCTCCGCGGCGCCGCGCATGGAGCGGGTCCCCATGTGCCCCGGCCCCAGCTCCAGGCCGCGCAGGCGGCTGGCGAAGGTCATGCTGCTGAGGGTCTCATGCGCGTCAGCGGCGGCGGGGCTGACCGTGAGCAGCATCACGACCTTGGCGCTGCCTGACAGCGCAGCCTGCGTGCCGGAGACAGCCTGTAAGATTGAAAGAGCGAACGCTGGCTTTAGGGAGCGGAATTTCGTGATGATTCTGGGTCTGGCCGGGTCAGGCACTCTACCACGCATCACATGGTGATCGTGAGAATGAAACGAAGAAAAGCGGGGCCTGCAGGAGGTGGGTGAGTCCAAGCAAGCAACACCAACAAGGCAAACGCATGAGCTGGAAGCATTCAATCGTGGAGATCTCAGGCCGAGATATCAGACACATTGGTTGCTGGCTACATGCACCAGACCGGGGCTAACAGAACATGCAACCGGATGATCCCGACATGGCATGGGAACCAGGCGTGACCGAGTACGGAGGCTGAGAGGGCCGCACCTGCAGGAGGTGGGTGAGCTTGGAGTTGCGGCAGGGAATGTGCTTGAGGCCACGGCAGCGCGCCTCGACGCAGTCGGCGAGCGCGGAGAGGCTGCGGTTGACACTCTGCACCTCCCGCAGGTGCTCGCCGGTCACACCGCTCTGCGACACGCGCTCGCTGCTCGCGAGGTCGGTGAACCAGAGCCTGGACACCGTCTCCACTCCCTGCACACTCCGAGGGCTCCCCTCTCATGGACACTCCCCCCTCGCATGTGCGCTGGAGATGAACTTGAGCTAAACTTGAGCTAAACTTAACACGGGTATAGACAGCATGGTGGTGTGAGGCTGCTACAGCGGGTGCGGCGCAAGATGATATGCGGAACACACGAAGTGTGTTTCTAATGCATGCCTCCCATGCATATCGAATCACAGCTGTAAACCCCCCAGCAAAGCAGTGCCGGGTGTGCCCGCCAGGAGCAGCCAGGCATGCAGATGCATGCGTAGCAGTGCGCAGGTTGCGCACGCACCTTGGTGGTGACGATGACCGTCACGCTGACGAGGCAGTGGCTACGAGAAGCGAGGCGCTCGGAGGAGGCGTCGACGCCGCGGCGCCGCGCGAAGCCTTCCCCCAGCAGCTCTGCCGCCTCGCCTGCACTGACCACGCCACGGTGCTCCGCCCCTGCACAGCACACAGCACGCATACAGCATGGCAGCGATGCAGCACAAGGCAGCAATACAGCATGGCCCGGATACAGCACAAGACAGCGATACAGCATGCATGTTGGGTGATTGGCGCTGCGAACGATATAGCATTCCTGTTGTCATTACGGCATGCCTTTTCTTCCTGCGATTGGAGCTGCAGCCGATACAGCATGCCTGTGTTCCAGCTACACCAGCCGAAGCTGAGACACCTCGTGTCTCAGGAGGGCGACCCCAACTCGTGCATCACACGAGTCAAGCTGATCGGACGTGCGGGTCGCACCAATGGCAACGGCAGAGTGTGCATCGGACCGCAGCTCCAGCTTGGGCTGGCCTACAGCATCCAACACACCGCCAGCGTCCTGAGCCGGAGGCGCGAGGAGGTCATACACCGCCTCGTTGTGGATCTCGAGCATGCTGAGCTGGACGAGCACGCTGTCGTGCAGCAGGTCCTTGGCGGCGGCGTCAAAGAGGAGGTCCATCGCCTGCGGGATGACACCGGGGGCGTCCGTAGAGCCTTGCAGCGTGTGCGTCTTGCCGGAGCATGTCTGCAGCACTGTCAGCTCGATCAGACACCGGTGATGATGTGTGATGATTTCAGGATTTAGACACTATACCACAAATCGCATGTACACTGCGATGGGCATGATATTTGTGGTACAGTGTCTAAATACCAGAATCATCATCACAGTATGGGCCGCATCGAGGCGTTCGCAGACTCGCCACTCCACACCCAGAGGAACACTGCTGGTTGGAACATGTGGGGAGATTGCGACTGTCTGTTGTGGGTTTGCGCCATCAAGCACGGTGTGCGCAAGAGTGCAGCACCGGCGCTGCATGGGATGTGTGCATGCAGAGGCAGAGGAAGCAGATCCCCATATTTGCAAGTCCAAAGCTGTGCCTATCAAAGCTGCGGAAATTGGGAATGGAAATTTGGGTGAGCCCAGAAAATCAGAGACGAGCGGTCCAATATGTGGCGGGAGTACGGTGAATGCACCTGGCCGTACGCAAGGATGCAGGAGCTGCAGCCGTAGAGGCTCGAGCGCAGCAGCGGCTTGAGCTCCTCGAAGACCTGCTGCTGGCTCGCGTGGCCCGGGAAGACGGTGTCAAACTCAAAGCGGTTCTGGCGCAGCTCCTGCTCCGGTTCGGGGTCCGCCACGTTGCCACCGGCCCTGCAGGAACCAGCAGCGCCCTTCAAGAGGAACGTCGGCGAAAACAATGTTGAGGAAGCAGCTTGATGCACTTGAGGTGCGCGTACGGTGTAGCGATACGGTGGCCGGTGTCACGGCCTGTCCAGCACGTGTCAGCCTTTTGCATGCATGCACTTCCATGTGGCGTGCACAGTCATGGATCTAGGACCCAGCAGCGCCGAGGCAACAGACTTCCATGTGGCGTGCACAGTGATGACGACACACAACCAGAGAGGTGTGCTCGTCAAAAGGACGTGAGCGGCTCTGCGTGCGCGGGACTGCAGGACCTGGAAGCGCCCGCCAAAGGGACGGGAGCCACATGGAGTGGAGCAAGATGTGGAGACGCGCGCCGGCCACGTTTTGTGTTAATATGATGAGGAGTATGCTCACAGGAGCTGCACATGGTCTTGACTGAGCTCGTGTGAACTACCACAAAGATGCGCCTGGGCGCCTCACTGAGCAGTGGACACATGTTCTGGCCCATGCCATAAGAACAGTGCTGTGTGTGCGCCACCGATGGCCCATGCCATAAGAACAGTGCTGTGTGTGCGCCACTGATGGCCGCACCAACCGTGGCGGCCTGACAGCGCCACCCAAAGAGCACGCACAGCACGGGTGATGATTTCCGGACCACATAGACATGTGTGTGTTATTCTGTGGACAGAGACATCTGACAGAGGCAACAAAACGTCTGACCTGGCAGGTGGAACGTGCTAGGGAATGGTTCGCATCTGAGATGCACACCTGCCAGCAAAAACATCGATTTTGCCCTCACCAGGCACGCAGTGCACAGCCCGCTGGCCGAGCCCGTGTTCGCCAGGCAGCTCCGGCCGCACGCGGCAGAGCACGCGCACGGCACCCTTGAGGTCGAGCAGCTGCTCCCGCAGGGCCTGGCGCTGCACAGCCTCATGGCGCTGCGACTCCTGCATCAACCATGTTTTGACCAGTCAAACACCGCTCTGCCACGTTGTGTGGAGCATGGCACTGTAATGCGTTCTCTCTTTGTGTCAAAGCATCAGTGACCAAGGCAAAGCGTCTCTTGCATGACTGTGTGGCATGCGGGTTTGAGGTCACCTACAGCCATATGACCTGGCTAGCGCATTGCAAAGCACAACGATCCAAAATCAGAATGTATTGCAGATTACACCACGCTCACAGCCCACACGGTTGCAGTCAAGCCCAGTTCGCTGTAGATGGCACAAGCCCGAGACAGCAGGAACCACTGACTGTACAGGTACATGCATGACGCACCAACGCAGTGCCTGCTACATGTACAGGCATGGCGACAGGTAGGCGGATGGCATACCTTGACGGACTCAAAGTCAGCCATGACCTGCCGCAGGGCCTCCGACAGCCGCCCCATGCGTGTCTCCATCTCATCGAACTCCTGTTCCAGGCAGGTCTCATCCATCGGCGGGCCCCAGCTGATGTTCATGCCGATGTGTGCTCCCGTCTCGGCGATCATGGCTCGCAACCTGGAAACCTGCAGTGCGGGACAATGCCAATGTAAATCGTCGCCTGAGCATGGTGCCTGCTGCATTCCCGCCGTCTCCCGCCACATGTGGACAGAGTGAGAAGCGATACAGGAGTATGCTCCGCAAAGTGGTAGAACACAAAGGCAAGCAAGCATGACGGTGCGATGTGGACGCAATGAAAGGAAATGCTTGAGATTGCTCAATTGGTCATGGCAGCACCCCTGGGCGGCACCCGTGCAAAGGGCATGTCTTGTGTGTGTACTCTTACATCGAGGGGCTCTGATCCAGTGCACCAAGCGAATGTACAACTAGATTCTAGACTCACATGCTGCGGCAGTTTTGTGTGTGTATGTATGTATGATTATTTGTATGTGATGAGCAGGTCACTGCTGCGTTCTCGTTCTCGATAAGATGCATAGACGGGACACGTGCATGAGATTGCAATGCGGGTCAGTGGCTGAGCTCAATTGAGTGATGAAGGACAGGCATCGCCGAGTGATGAAGGCCGGGATTCGCCTCTGGCTCCTGTGCAGATGCGCTACAACTGATGCTCCAGCTGCATCCAGGCCGGTCAGTGGCAGTCTGTTGCCAGATGCATTGGTGCAATATATACCAGCGGCCCTACCAGTAGCTACCCAAATCACGAATCCAGCACCAGCTGAAGATCCAGCTGGACGTCCATGTTCTGGCTGTGGGCATGACTCGATGTTTGTCAGCATTTTGTGTGTTGGTCTGCATGTGGATGAGCTGTGTGCTACCAGCAACCGCCTTCAAGAACCCTGAGCTCACGTGCCAATACAACTGACAGCCAGCAAACCATGTTCAGCCCACGTCTGGCTGCAGCTGTGCATGAGGTGTCAGCCCAAGTATGGCTACAGCTGTGCATGAGGTGCCTGCATTGGTGGATTACAAATGCAACAAGTTGAAGTTGGGACAGTCATGATCAGTTGATACCCGATGTATGGTTCATGCAGAGACAGACAAGGGTGGCTCAGGTGGACGTGACAGCTGACAAGAACACATGCACAGCCAGCATCAGTCGACCTTGCAAATACAAAAGGTTTATCGTGCATCCCAGCAAACACAAGCTGTGGCATGTTAACATCGCCTCGTGCCCACCAACATGACATCAAGATTGGTCTGCAAACATGGTATCATAAAGCATAACCTTCTTCCAAAACCCTTTATGGCTGCACATATGTGCAAGGCAATGACAGATTGCCTTTCACAGCAGCAGCAGTGGCGTCTCGCTGGTGCAACACTCAGATGCCAGAATCGGGAGATTCATGCAAAGTGACAGGCAGGACATGCAGAACATCACTCACTGTGGAGCATGCGATGCCCACCTTGGCCATGATGTCCTGAGCCATTTCATCTGTTACTTGAGCCTGCATCTCCTCAAGGTCAGCTTCATGCTGCTCCTTCTCATCATCCATGATGCGTGCATGCTCCGCTTGCAGTCCAGCAATGTCCCTCTTGCGCTCCAGCTGCACAAAGCCGCTAGTTGTATGATGTCTGCTGTGATGCTGGATGTGAGCGTTTTGGCGTGATGTGTGGTGTCATCCACATCTTGTGCACCTCGGGAAGCTTGTGTCCAGGTGACATTTCAAGAGCGATGCTATGTGCTATGTGCACTGCTCAGCAGCGCAAGCAAACAGCAAGCAAACAACATCGTGGCTACAAGAAAATGGGGTCAGTTTGCATGCATTGAATGGGTGTCACTGCATGGGCCTTGGTGGCTGTGAACATGAAGCTGCTTGCGAGCACAGACCTGGACCCTCTGAGAATACACAGTTTGTCATGCCACAGACCACTGGACACCAGTCATGTCTTGGAACAGGGGACTGTAGAATTGAACAGGGATGATGTCTGCAATGCTGCAACAGGCCCTGTCAAGGTGCACTCTGGTTGTGTGTTACACAGTGATAGATCTAGGACTCAGCAGCGCCGAGGCAACAGACCAGGCAACAAGCAAACAGACAGCAAACAGACAGACCGGCCACCGCAAGCACCAAGGTCATGCGCCGCACGAGCAAATGCCAGAACGAACTATCGCCAGCGCGAAAGCAGACACGCACACACCACTCTGGTTGTGTGTCGGCACCACTGTGCATGCCACCTGGATGTGCATGAAAAAGGCTGTGCTGACAGGCCGTGGCATCGGCCACGCATCGGTAAACCATAAGCGCACCTCAAGTGCATCAAGCTGTTTCCTCAACATTATGTTCGCCGATCGCTCCTGCACCATCGGGACACCGCTCAGGACCCCTGAACATGACACAGCATGGCAAAAATAATCACAACGCAGCTGCATACTCGACTTGCTGCTTCTTCGTGTTTCCTCATCTCTGAGCGCGACATCTCCATTCGGTTGAGCAACTGCACGCACAGTCCAAGGTTAACAATCCGTGTCTGCAGCATGCGTAAAGCATCGAACCTCACGCAGCACCTGTAACCTTATAACAGAGTACAGGATCATTTCAAGGTGGCGACATTAAGAACGTGCGCAACGAGCGCAGTCTGCCAGCGGCTAAGAGTACAGGCCTCACCTGATACTCCTTCTCTTCCAGAGCAGCGCGTGCACGAACAATCCCCTGTTGTTCCTCCTCCCTTTCATATTGAAGGAGCTGAAGCTGTTGTCTGAGTTGTTCGCATTCTGTCTTGAGCTTCTCAATTGTCGTGCAGTCGTCCTTGTGCCTGCCCATGGCAAGACAAGGCGCGGAGTTCTCATTTGGGGAAACATGCAGCAGATCTTCGGTCGAAAGATGTGAGCCGGCCTTGTTTGGCAAGGTCTTCGACTTGGACCGTTGTTTCTCCGCCAGCGGAGTTCTGACAGCGACGTGGTCGCCCATGACCGGTTTTAGCTCTACCCCTAGGCGAGCAAGACAATCGAGCAGAGACTGTTCATATGTTCAGGTGTAAAATGCGTTGTACTGGATTCACCAAACAGACAGTATGTAATGCAAGACGTTGTACACAATTGACGTTTGCACTGAGCCAGTCTGACAGGTGGCATCGTAGGACATCATTCAATGTGAGGCAGTGACTTGCAAGCGTGGGTAATGATCACGCTCTCCGCTTCGAGGCTGGTGGACTGTGGTCGACGCATTGTTGATTTGGACATCCCTGTCCCTCGCTCCCTCGACGCAACACCATTCACAGCGCGCGCTTGCACCGTTCCATGCCACCGCCCGAGGGATCGCGATACTGTCGGGGCCGACAAACCAGAGCTCTGCAGAGAGGCAGACTGAATTAGCCTCACCGCGCGCATCAATTCCTTCCAATCTGTATTGCGCAAAGATTTTTTACTGCTCAGCGTTTGTTTCAGCGTTGCCTGCCCCCTTGCTTGCTCTGACCGCCACACAGTGCATCCGCCACTGTCCGAACGCCTCCAAAATGCTGCGCAGTCTGCTCGTCTCTTCATCCAGGCTGTCAGCGGCTGCTGGCCAGAGGTGCCTGTACTCGACGGAAGCAACCACCGCGACTCTATTCCCAGGTCTGCTCCGATACCGCCATCTCTCTACGAGTCGTGCTGTTCCGTACAGCTCCTTTTACGTCATCGTGGCATCACAGGCGACGGAATTGGGCCAGAAATTGCTGACTCTGTAAAGAAGATTTTCAAATCAGCCGGCGTGCCCATCACCTGGGACGTGCAGTATGTGGGCACAGACGTGGACGAGAGGACCAACAGCATGGTCAGCCGGGAGAATTTAGATTCGGTGCTGGTATGAAATCTGCCTATTGCAGCCGTCGCGTGCAATCGCTCGTGCTTGCATGGTGATCTTCCTGGCTTGAACACTTGAATCGCCTCCTTCCCTTTGCAGAAACATGGCATCGGACTGAAGGGCCCGATGGCTACTCCAATTGGCAAAGGCCACAGATCGCTGAACTTGACGCTGCGCAAGGAGCTGCAGTTGTACGCAAACGTGCGTCCATGCTTGAGTATCCCCGGGTACAAAACCAGATATGACGACGTCGACCTCGTGACGATCCGCGAGGTACGCCACCGCAAACTCTTCTTGCTGACATGAAGCTGCGGATATTAGGCCGTCGCTTCCGAGGCTCGGGGGATTGTAGTTCGACTGAGACCTGCACACATTCCCCCTCGTTGCAGAACACAGAGGGAGAGTACTCGGGTCTGGAGCACGAGGTCGTCCCAGGCGTTGTAGAGTCTCTGAAGGTATTTTCTGCATGCTTTTCTGCTTTTTCGATGTGCTGATTTGTGCTTCCAGCACCAGTCAGCCTCCCTGTGACGACCGATGTGTAGCCAACCAGCACGGGCCAACTGCAGATCATCACGCGCCAAGCATCTACACGAGTTGCCAAGTACGCCTTTGAGTACGCTCGCGAGAACGGCCGGAAGAAGGTGACAGCCGTGCACAAGGCCAACATCATGAAGGCTGCAGACGGCCTCTTCCTCGAGTGCTGCCGCGAGACTTCTCTGGATTACCCAGACATCCTGTACAACGAAATGATCGTCGACAACACCTGCATGCAGGTATGAAATTCCCTCCTTTATTCTGTTGGTCATCCGCCAAGCGGCCTGAGCACTGGTCATGCTGCTGGTGTCACCGGTGTTTTGACACAACTCTGCCATCAGTTGTGCGAATGCCCCCATTCGAGGTGGCAATGCGGCAGCTAGATGATATAAAAGTCGTCTGTTATGAATGTTGTCTGCACCTCGCTCTGCATCCCGCACACATAAGCGCCCATCTGGATCATACCATACTCCCACAAAGCCCCTCATCTCTGAATTTCTGGCTGTGCATTCCCAAATACAGCAGCTGTGATGGACACGTTTGAGAGCAAGCGTCCGATAAGGCGGTCCATTCATTTGCAAGTATAGGGCACCATGAAAAACTCGTGCGTGCACCGTGCAGCTCGTGTCCAACCCCGCCCAGTTCGACGTCATGGTCATGCCCAACCTCTACGGCGACATCATCTCCGACCTCTGCGCCGGCCTCATCGGCGGCCTCGGCCTCACACCCTCCGGCAACATCGGCGCCGGCGGCCTCGCCCTCATGGAGGCCGTCCACGGCACTGCCCCCGACATCAAGGGCCAGGACCTCGCCAACCCGACCGCGCTGCTGCTCTCAGGTACCATGATGCTGCGCCACCTGCGCATGGTCGACAAGGCCGACCTCATCCAGGCCGCCGTGCTCAAGACGATCGCGGAGGGCAAGTACCGCACGCCGGACCTTGGCGGCACCTCCAAGACGACAGACTTCACGGCCGCGATCATTGACAACTTTGGCGCGTAGAGCGGCGCATGCGGGCGTCTCGTGAGTGTGGCCGGGCGGCCAGAGCAGCCGGCCGAGAGGCTGGTGTGTGGACCAGACGGCATGGCTGGTGACAGTGCGAGTTGATGGGTGGCAGCCGGCTGTGGGTCGTCCGGACCAGGGCCCTGCGGGGTGGGGGAGGTCTGTCGCCGATTGGCTGGTTGTCGGATTCAGGGCACATGGTCGGGCGTGGCTATGCGAGGCCCTGCTGGCATGTCTGCGTGGGCCCGCTGTGGCTTCCTGCTGCGCGCCTGGTGAGGCGGCGCGGTGCATGGGGGGGCGTCAGCTGACTGCATTCCTCTGGGATGCCGCTGTGGCGGCGGCCACTGCTGCATGAACGCCGTGCCCGTTCTTTCCATGGGTGTGTGTGCCTGGGTATGTTGGGGTACGTCAGTCAGAGCTGCCTGCTGCAAAGCAGGCAGCGGCTGTGTTCAATGGTGATTGCATGGCAGTCCAGAACAAGCCGAGTCGGGTGGCCTAGTGCGACAGGAGAGCCAGGTGTCCCTGCATGGCCTGATCTGATGGGTTGGCGACTCACAGCGTCGCTCAACCATGGCTTGTTGTGCGTGCTGCCAAATGTGTGAGGACACAGTGCATGGGTCAGTCAGATTCCAAAAGAACATATGCCAGAATTGTAACCACTGACCCGCTCGTAGTGGCAGGCACACGATGCAACGCTGTACAGAACGGGTCAAAGAGGCATGTGGCGTTATCAGTCCATCACAATCTAGCGCGGTCAGAATCTTGTGCAGTTACAATCTGGTGCTATTACAATCTGGTGCACAGTGTGCTGCTTTGTGTACCTCACGAAGCTCCACTTGCGCCACTCCTGTGTGTTCAACACTGAGGTAGAGCACAGCCTCAGTGGTCCAACTCCTTTGCACCATGCTAGAGTATTCACATCAATGGCGTGTTCACGTCAATGGCGTTGCACGTGCTTGCAGCGGGCGCTCCCCCCAGCCTGCCCTGCCATGGTCGCCCGCATTGTGGTCCACCGAACGATCCAGCAACTGAGTCAGGCCCAGTGCAGCCCTCAAATTTGATGACAATCGATGCCGTTGTTCATGAGTTGGCGACATCAGTCCATGTGAGCATGCCAAGCATGGTCCAATGACGTTGCCAGGTCCACAGTGCATGGAACTTTGTCACAGTCACCGCATGAAACCATGCTCTGCCTCCGATCCAACACTCAGTGCAGCCTCATGCAGACTATAGATCACAGCGCTGTTGAGTGCATCCTGCAATTAAACCCTTGTGCCTAAACGTAAGCCCATCTGTGCAAAGTGTCAAGTGTGCATAGCACTTGCCACACATGTCTATGGCCGAATCGGCTGTGGCAAGCAATCGAAGTCACAACTACACTTGCCCAGTCACACGCAGGAACAGGTAGCACGCCAGATATCACGCCATGCACGTACCATGACACGAGTGGTTCATGCCCGACCCGCACTGCTGCAGGCCTAGGCCGGTCATCCTACCAGTGGAGCATTTATGTAACATTTGGAGCAGCTTGCCTGTGTTGAGCGATGCTGAGCGTGGGGCTTATTCTGCATGTACATGGTGTTATGTACATGGTGCTATCCTACACTGGTATGATTCAAAGCCTGGCTTGTGTTGTAATTCAGTGGACCGCGGCCTAAGGCCTGTGGGATCCTGAGCATGTCGTAGTCATGCGCAGGGGTTGGTGCTGTCACATACCTTGCTGTCTTAGGTATCTGTCCGTGACAGCGCCTGTACCTTCAGTTGGAGGATGAATGCACGTGAGACTTTGGACAGTAGAAGAGAGAGTGATTACACTACGATCTGTAGAGCCTATATAAGCGTTCAATCAACGTCTCATACGGATACGATCAGAATCAATGTCTGCGGCGCGCAATCTTGCATGCACTGCTCGTGCATATGGTCAGCCATCGGTGCATGGCTGCCCCATAGCCACTCCGGATCAGCACCGTGAATCCCCGCATACATGGTCACCGTAGTCCTGTGTATGCCACCATGCATGGTCACCGTAGTCCTGTGCATGGCTGGATCACGACACTCCCCCTAGACTAAGCTTGTACTACCGCAAGCTGCAGTCTATCTCTGAATTTTGCCAGTGCTGGTCCTGCCAACACCTTAGTGAACATATCAGCTAGCATGTCTACCGTGCTAACCCAGCTGATAGTTAACTCATCGAGTTCTACGAACTCTCGGACCCTCAGGTCCCTGACCCTGATGTGCTTAGAGCGGTCACTAGAGATGGGGTTCACTGCTAGCAAGTTGGCACTCTTGTTGTCACCCCACAGCGTTGGCTTCACAGCCGACAAACCAAGATCAGTGCACAACTGCTTAGCCCACATCACCGCATTGGCTGCTGAACTCATAGCAATGAGCTCTGCCTCAGTTGTATCACCAGCCACAATAGTCTGCCTCTTCGAACGCCAGAACACACAGTTCCCATGCATCCGGACTACTACTCCTGACACGCTCTTCAAGCAAGCACCATTGGCGAAGTCAGCATCCGTAAATGCTTCCAACACCTCACATCCCCCATTGGAGCCACTAAAGGTCAAGCCAAAGTTTATGGTCCCTCGCAGGTATCTCAGTACGTGAAGGACACCATTCCAATGACATTTAGCACTCCCAGCCATATGCCTGGCCAGGACATTAGCCGGAAACGCAATGTCTGGACGCGACACAACTGCCACATACTGGATGCTTCCTACGGCTTGCATAAACCTCTTATGCTCTGTGCCTGTAGCCTTCGCCTGGCTAGGATCTTCCTTCAGACTAAACATTTTCTGCTTTGGTACCAACGGAGTTGGCGCCCGTCTGCACTCACTCATGCCAAATCTCTCTAGCATGTCCCTGATGCTCTTTCTGTGTGTGATGGTGATAGTGCGAGCAGTTCGATCACGTATGACCTCCATGCCCAGCACATATCCCAGCTCCCCCAGGTCACGACCCTCAAATGCCTCAAGGATCTTTCTGATGGCATCATCCATCTGCTCTCTGTGACCGAAAATCAGCAGATCATCGACCCACAGAAAAATAAGACAACGTCCTACTTTGCAAATGAACAGTGCAGGGTCACTGGCTGATCTCACAAAACCCATATTCAACAAGAGTTCTGCAAGCGCTTTGTGCCACTCCCTGGCAGCTTGCTTCAGACCATACAACGCCTTTTTCAGACGTCACACCATACCAGACCCATCGTCCAGCACCGGAGGTTGTGCCACATACACTTCCTCCTCCAGAACACCATTCAGGAAAGCACATTTAATGTCTATATGCCTCGTCTCTAGATCCTCTCCTGCACAGACTGATAACAGAGCCCTGAAGGTAGCGTAACTGCCCACAGGTGCCCATGTCTCAAAGAAATCTACGCCCTCCACTTGCGTAAATCCCCTGGCTACGTATCTGGCCTTGAAACGCTCAATTTCACCCTGTGCTCCTCGCTTGATCTTAAGCACCCACTTGCCTGTCACAGGCTTCACTCCTGTTGGGCACTCAACCAGCTCAAACACATCATGTTCTCTTAAGGAGGTCAGCTCATCGAGCATTGCCGTGATCCACTTCTCACGATGAGCGCCACGCATGGCCTGCTGCACCGTTGGATCATCTACTACGGCCTCGACCCTCTTCCTCACGGTAGCTGCACGCCTGGACTCACAAAGGCTAGCAGTAGGGCCACCGTTTGGAGTCACCTTCTGCCCCGTCGTCTTTTCTGCATCAGGAGGCACACTGTCAGCTGCAGCTGACACTCCATCAGACAAGTCACCGACGTCATTCACACCATCATTCATTACTGTGGGGCTCGCAGCATCACTCACATGCTCACGTGCTTCCTCCGGGGAAATGCGCTCAACAGCAGCATCACTCACAATTGCTCCCACAGCATGGACAGCAGGTCTTAAGACTTTGCGAATCAAGTGAAAAGGCTTTGGAACCCATCGAACCCTCACCTCATGTGGCGGATCCAGACGTTCTCCGCTGCCCCTCGCGGCACTTGGTGCTGACTCTCCCCCTGAGCCATCACCTCCTGTCGCTATTCCGCTAGGCACATGCCGTAGCTTGCCTTGCCCCTGGCCCTCAGACCCAGATATATGCCTTGGCTCATCATATCTGTCACGGTCATCACGCCCTGACACCGTGGACCCGCGGTGACTTCGGCCGCCGCCGTGACCGTCAGCTCGCACAGGTGGGGGTGGCTCACTCAGCTCCTTGCCCATCGACCGTTGGACTGGTTCCGCTGAACGTGAGCGGGATCTAGACTCAGACTCAGAGTCATCCTCACCTCCATCACTAGACTCAGTATCACTCACTTCCTCATCAGTTGGAAGCGGATGGATATCACAGTCCCCTATGTGCAACACAGCCCTATCCCTCGTAGGGATTGTCTCTGCAGGCCTGAACTCGTGGTGTAGAGGCCCAGACGGCTGGCTGCATCATAGTCCCAGTGTGCCACTGCTGCAGCATTGTCAGCCGCTGCATGATCGCAGCGCGCTGCAACCACTGCCTCACTGATCTCTGGTGTGTGCCAGCGCTCATGTCGCGCCAGCAGCTCTGCACCCAACACTCTAGGAGAAAACTCGGGCTCACCCTCAGGTAGCTCGTCTGTCGGTTTGAAACGCCTATGCAGCGTTCTGCCTGGTTCCCAGTGTTGATGGCCCAGACCCGGATGCTCCCCCTCAGCCCAATCCACATTTCTGCCCCTCTCTGGCATCATGTGTTCACGACTGGCTGGTGGACGCACTGCCCGCACACTAGTGCTCTTCACCCACTTCTTCATGTTGGGCAAGAACTCAGCTTCCGGCACTACACTGGTGTACTGATCGGGTAGGATCTCAAACTCACCCTGCTCATAGTTCTCTAGCACAACTGGGTCCGCCGTAGCCTCCCCAGCCATGTGAAATCGCTGCGCGAAATCCTTCACCAGAGCAGGTGGAGCAGCCGTGTGCCTGTACATCCGCACTGCTCCCCCATTCCCACGTTTCACGTAAACCCTGTCCATGTGAGGACCTCCACCCGGTCCCATATAGGCACCGAGGATTCCTCACGCTTCCAGGTGCCTGAAGTGCTCCCTCCTTGGATACACATACATTGGACACCCGAAAGGCTTCACCTGTGCCACCACGAGACGGAAGTCATCTTCTTTGACCTTCCTAAACCACAACAAGTATGGCACAATCTCTCTGACATTCACATTTCTCATATGCTGTGCCACAAATGCCAATTCTCTCCTGGCAATCAGCTTCTCACACAGCTCATTCAGGCTCAGCGCATGCGCTGCAGCCTTCCTGACTCTCAGCAGCTTAGCCCGCTGCTGCTCATTTGTGGACCATGGCTCAGAGCTGGTGGCAACAAGCCTGTCCTCCAGCTTCTGCTTCGCCTCCTTCCGCCTCACACCCTCCAGTGCTGTGCTCGGCGTCAGGTTGTGTGCATGGTTCACGCACATGTATGCCTCCGGCCACAGGAATGCAGGCACTGCTGCCTGCAGCAGACTCGCCCGCACTGACGTGTTCAGCACACCGATCTTTCGTTCTACCAACCCATTTGACTCATGTTGGGCGGTGTCAGTGAACTTGTGCACTATCCCCCGCCACTCAAGGGACTGAGCCAGCTGACTCGAGCTGAACTCACCTCCTTGGTCCGTGTGCAGCCTCCGCACCCCTACCTCCTTGTCATAGACAATCTGAGTGCGGATGCGTTCTATCAGAAGGCATATCATTTCCGCAGCACCGCTTTTTGACTTCAGCGGGATCACATGTGAGTGCCTGCTGTACTCATCCACTACTACCAGGATGTAGTTCATTCCTCCTATGCCTACTGGCTTTATCTGTCCAGCCAGATCCGCATGCAGCACTTCTCCAGCATACGTGGCATTCTCTGTCACTTTGCCCCCATGCTGAGCTCTGTCGCCACTTCTCTCTGTTCCGCCACGTGGCAACCATGACACTTAAGTGCTACTCCCGTAGGTTTAGGCAGCTTGAGGTCATACAGGTCTGGATTATCTGTCATCAGTTTGAGAATCCGGTTGCCAGCATGGTGAAACGAGATGTGCACCAGGAATGCTGGGTCGAGTTGGAAAGAAGATCTCTGACCAATGGGTACACCATCTACTGCAGCGACTCTCGCCTGCTCACCAACCCATTTCCTATTTCTGTGGAAAAGATTGTTAGCACTGGTCCAGTCTATCCCTGAATCTACAGGGCGCAGCTCCCACATTGGTCTGCCTGTCCCGCAATACCAGCTCATGTCAAGAACCAGAAAAGCGCCCAACCCAAGGGGTTGTATTACTTCTGGACTGTAGGACGTTGTATATATGTGTCACTAGACTCTTGAGCGCACAGTATGGCTCATGACACACCCCCTCGCTCAAGTGGCGTGACGGGGAACTGACTGATAGCAAGTCTGCGGTGAATTGCGTAGATTCGAAACCGCGACGTCCTGATCATGAGCTCCCACGGGGACGCACTACCGTCACTGCTCATGATGTTGGACAGGTAAGCTGCATGCCTCACAGCTTCTACCCAATACATTCTGTTCAACCCTGCATCAGCAAGCAGGGCGCCACGAAGGTCTGACAATGTGCCGATGGCACGCTCAGCATGCCCATTCTCCTGTGGGCTGTACCCTGACGTCGGCTGGGAATCAATTCCTCGCTCCTCAAGATATTTCTGCACCTTCTGGGAGAGAAAAACTGTGTCGCGGTCGTAACGGACAGCACCGACGTCTGCTTTGTACTTCTTCTCAAGATGCGGAATGGCCTTCAGCAGCACATCAGCCGCATCAGACTTGTTGGTCAGTGGAAGCACAATCTTGTAACCGCTGAAATCATCAACGATCACCAGGTAGTAGTGAGACCCGCTGGGCGATCTCACGAATGGACCTGCCATGTCGACATGCAAGCGCTCCAACTTGGAGGTCGCTCGCTCATGCGTGCTGGGAAAGGGAGCTCTCTTCATCTTCCCTTCCGCACATGGCGTGCAAACAGCTGTGGACTTCAGCTGCTTCTCAAATTCGTGCGCAGGAGGCAGTCCTTGCACGGTTTCGCCTCGAGACATCTTGGCAAGGGTGCTGAAGCCGGCATGACCATACCGGCGGTGCCACAGCACAGCATCTTGGACTTGTGACGCAAGCGCCGTCTCGGGCATCTGATCTGAGACCTGTGGCTCACAGTCGACTTCGTAGAGGCCATTGACATTGGTGGCAATCAACAGCTGTTTGGATTTCTTACGAAGGATGATTCTGCCTCCTCTGCCGGTGTAGGACATGCCCGCATCATCAGCGCGGCTGAGGGAGATCAGATTGTGCTGCAACTTCGGAACGAGCAATACATTCTTGAGCGTGACACGATCACCATAATGGTTGATGACCTTGACGGTGCCGATGGCAGTGACTTCTTCCGTCTGCTCATTTGCCACAGTGCATGCGGTCTTCAGCGGCTGCGCATCATGGAGATACTCAGGCCGGTTCACCATGTGGTCAGTGGTGGCGGAGTCAAACAGCCATTTGTCTCTGGCTGCAGACACTTTGCTGGTGGAAATGCAAACGAATGCACTAGCTGAGCTGGAGGCCTGGTTGGCGTTGGATCCTCGGCCACGACCTCTGCCGCCACGGCCACGGCCACGGCCTCTGCCACGGCCTCTGCCACGGCTGGAGTCATTGCTGTATGACTTCTGATCGTTTTGCAGCTTGAAACACTGCAAGATCTGATGGCCTGACTTGTGGCAATATTCACATTTTATCCGTTGCTGACTGGAATCAACTTGATATGCTCCAGAGTGTGACGTGGCACTGTGACGTGGCACGTGGCACCAGGGTTGAACAGAATGTATTGGGTAGAAGCTGTGAGGCATGCAGCTTACCTGTCCAACATCATGAGCAGTGACGGTAGTGCGTCCCCGTGGGAGCTCATGAAGGGCAAGAAGCCGGACATCAGCAACCTGCACGTCTGGGGTTGCACCTGCCACATGCGCATTCCAACAGAGAAGCGCAAGAAAGGCCAGCTCCCGGCCAAAGCGACAGCAGGCAAGTTTCTTGGGTACGATCAGCCCAATTTCAAAGCCTATAGAGTCCTCTTGCCCAGCGGCAAAGTTGAGATCTCCAGAGATGTCAGATTTGATGAGTCAGCAGCTCCAGCGAGTGATGCACGCCTTGAAGCGCTTTCAGATCTGATGGACCATGTCGCGCAACAGCAGCAGTCACCACAGCCTACAAAGCCGACTCAGCAGCCCGTGCTGCAGCCGGCTCCACAGCAGCATGCACTGCAGCCACAGCAGATGCAGCAGCTCATGGCGAGCAATCCACTGTTCGATGTTGATGAAGCAGCGGATCAGGCGCCCGCGCCAGCAGCGCCGCAGCCCAGCTCCCAGCCAACCACGCCTCGGCGCAACCCAGCGCGCAACAGACAACCACCTCAGGAGCTGTACCAGAGGTACCTTCATGGCCTGCCGCACAATGCACAGGTACATTTTCAGCTGTAGGGCTCCCTCCGGAGCCCAAGACAATGCAAGAAGCACTTGCTGGTCCAGAAGCGCCATTTTGGCGCACAGCAGCTGAAGAAGAGTTCAACTCTCTGGTGTCCATGAATGCGTGGGAGCTCATGATGGCTCCCCTAGGCTACAGAGTCATTCCATGCAAGTGGGTTTTCAAGCGAAAGCTCAACGCAGATGGCTCCATCGAGCGATACAAAGCTCGGCTTGTGATCAAAGGCTTCTACCAGAAAGAAGGGATTGATTACAATGCAGTGTTTGCGCCCGTGGTGCGCGCAAGCACAGTGCGCCTGTTCTTCTCTATCGTGGCCAGCTACGATCTTGTTTGTCATGCGATTGACATTAAGAATGCGTTCATCCAAGGAGACCTTGAGGAGCAGATCTTCATGCAACAGCCAGCTGGCTTTGCTGACAGCACCGGCCGTGCCTGTCTCCTCAACAAGAGCCTCTACGGGCTCAAGCAGGCTCCTCGTGTCTGGAATAAGACACTCTCAGCCCACATTGTCTTCCTCGGGTTCGTCCAGAACAAGAGTGACGGCGCATTGTTCATGTTGTTCTCAGAGCAGCTTGGCTTCATGCTCATCTTGTGCTACGTTGACGACATTCAGATCGCAGCCAAGAAGTTGTCCAGCGTTCAGTCCGTCAAGAAGGCAATTCTGTCCAAATTCCCCGGCAAGGATTTAGGAGAGTCGAAGTACTTCCTCCAAATGTCAATCCAACGGAACCGCCTCCAGAGGACCATTTGTTTGAAGCAGCAGCGTCACATTGAGAAGTTGATTGATAAGCATGAGCTCAAAGACGCCTGGCCTGTTTCCATTCCCATGATCTCCAATGTCTACAAGGATCCACCAGGGTCAGATGTCACAGATGTTGCAGCAGTCTCACAGTACAAGTCCATTGTGGGAGCACTGTTGCACATTGCCAACTACACCAGGCCAGATATTGCCTTTGCTGTGTCATTTCTGGCCAGGTCCACCGCTCAGCCAACATGCAGCAACTTCGCTCGGCTGAGAGATGTTCTGCTTTATCTGCATGGCACTGTCTCCTACAGCTTGTGCTTAGGTGGTTCTGAATGTGCCTTGCATGCTTATTGTGACTCTGACTGGGCTGGTTGTGTTCAGACTCGCAAATCGACCACAGGTTTTGTGATTAAATGCGGTCTAGGAAGTGTGTCATGGAAGTCCTCAAAGCAGCCAACATTGAGCCGCTCGTCATCTGAGGCAGAGTATATAGCAGCGGGAGAAGTTGCTAAGGAAGTCCAATACTTCTTTGATTTGGCTCCACAAGTGGGATTGGGGTCTACATGTATACCAGTGGGTATTGACAATCGAGCAGCGAAGTGCTTAATTGAGGACCCTTTGTCAGCTGCACGTACGAAGCACATAGAGATTGTGTATCATCATGTGAGAGAGAAGGTCCAGCGACATCAGATGAGATTTGTTCCGGTGCCAACGGCCGAGAACCCAGCAGATGTGTTTACAAAGCCATTGCCCCAACTGTTGTTTGAACGGCATCGCCAGACGCTTGGTGTTGTGCCCTAGACTACGTGGGAGTGTTGAGAGAAGCTGTCTAGTCTAGTGCTGAGTGGATAGTGCGAGTGGCTAATGCATGACGTACCAGTCCATGCTAGTTGAAGATCAGAGTTGTGATTCCGGGACGTTGAATGTATATAGTCTAGCTGTGGTTGGTGAGCATCATCGAGTGCTCACTGACTTCCCGGTTTCACGACAGGTGTGTTTGCTGGCTCACTGCATGTCAATGTCGCACCTCTGTGTAATTTCATCGAGTGCTCACTGACTTCCCGGTTTCACGACAGGTTATGGGCTTTTAACGACTCCACTGCGTTATCATGCACCCCAAGGATATTAAACTAGGCCTTGAGCTGACCCAGGCCAATGCCGTTCAGTGGTTTCAGCGCATGGAGATACTGCTTCGCAGTGTCGAGTGCTGGGACGCTGTTACGACTGGTGCTGGGGATGACCAAAAGTTAAATGACACCCGACTTGCAATTTCATGCAATGTCGGCGATGATTTAATACATGTCATAGACCCCTTAAAGCCTCCCAAAGACTCGTGGGAAGCGCTGAAGAAACAGTTCAGTGGGGTAAGCAATGCGAGAAAGATGGCTATCTCACGCAGCCAAGCTTGCTTTCGCAAGATACCGGATGAGTCGCTTGATCAGTTTCTGACCAGAGCAGAGCAGCTCCGCGCTGAGCTCATTTCAGCACAGCTGTTCAAGGAAGCAGAATTCAGTCTAATGTTCCTTGCCGCTCTAGATGAAACAGACTACATGGCCTGGGCGCAGGCGATTTCGGCCCAAAAATCGCTGCCTTCATTTGGCGACATCACTGAGAATCTACGTGGCACCTTCTATCAGAAGCTGCATGACAGCTCAGGTGCCACGTCACACTCTGGAGCATATCAAGTGTCGTAATTCAGTAGACCGTAGCCCGAAGGCACTGTGGGATCTAAGCATGGCGTAGCCGTGCGCAGGGGGTCGCGCTGTCACATACCTGGCTGGTGTACAGGCCTCCGCTGTGACAGTGCGCTCTCAGTCTTGGATTATAGCACGTGAGTCTTTGGCAGAGTAGAGTGATTACACTTTGATCAGTAGAGCCTATATAAGCGTTCAACCAAACGTCTCATACGGATACGATCAGAATCAATGTCTGCGGCACGCAATCTAGCATGCATTGCTCGTGCATATGGTAAGCCATCGGTGCATGGCGTCCCATAGCCACTCCGGATCAGCACCGTGCATCCACTCCATGCATGGTCACCGTAGTCCTGTGCATGGCTGGATCACGACACTCCCCCTAGACTAGGCTTGTACTACCGCAAGCTGTAGTCTATCTCTAAATTTTGCTAGTGCTGGTCCTGCCAACACCTTTGTAAACATATCAGCTAGCATGTCTACCGTGCTAACCCAGCTGATAGTTAACTCATCGAGTTCTACGAACTCGCGGACCCTCAGGTCCCTGACCCTGATGTGCTTGGAACGGTCACTAGAGATGGGGTTCACTGCTAGCAAGTTGGCACTCTTGTTGTCACCCCACAGAGTTGGCTTTACAGCCGACAAACCAAGATCAGTGCACAACTGCTTAGCCCACATCACCTCATTGGCTGCTGAACTCATAGCAATGAGCTCTGCCTCAGTTGTATCACCAGCCACAATAGTCTGCCTCTTCGAACGCCAGAACACACAGTTCCCATGCATCCGGACTATCACTCCTGACACGCTCTTCAAGCAAGCACCATTGGCGAAGTCAGCATCCGTAAATGCTTCCAACACCTCACTTCCCTCATTGGAGCCACTAAAGGTCAAGCCAAGATCTATGGTCCCTCGCAGGTATCTCAGTACATGCTGGACAGCAGCCCAATGACACTTCGCACTCCCAGCCATATGCCTGGCCAGGACATTGGCCGGAAAGGAAATATCAGGACGCGACACAGCAGCCACATACTGGATGCTTCCTATGTCGTGATCCAGCCATGCACAGGACTACGGTGACCATGCATGGAGTGGATTCACGGTGCTGATCCGGAGTGGCTATGGGGCAGCCATGCACCGATGGCTGACCATATGCACGAGCAATGCATGCAAGATTGCGTGCCGCAGACATTGATTCTGATCGTATCCGTATGAGACGTTGATTGAACGCTTATATAGGCTCTACAGATCGTAGTGTAATCACTCTCTCTTCTACTGTCCTAAGACTCACGTGCATTCATCCTCCAACTGAAGGTACAGGCGCTGTCACGGACAGATACCTAAGACAGCAAGGTATGTGACAGCACCAACCCCTGCGCATGACGACATGCCCAGGATCCCACAGGCCTTAGGCCGCGGTCCACTGAATTACAACATGGTATCGGTGATGATTGTGGGGATTCTTGTGATGTCTGTTAGCATGCGATAGAGTCCAGGGGGAACCTGCGGTTACGGCTGCACGCTCCGATGAGTGTGCTACACCGCTCTAGTGTATAGCCGACCGTAGAGAGACTAGAAAAGCTAATGCAGAATGCTACGGCGGAGCTGCATTATGCTTGTGTGCTGGTCTCGCAAAGAGGCCTACGGGTCTGCGTTTCCTGCGACATATGGTGGTCATGTTGCAGGACACCACCACTCCGAGACGATTCAATGGCATCTCGCCAAGGGTCTATCGGTTCTGACGGTGTGGAGGGAGCAGTTAACCTTCCGCATCATCGCACTCGCTCTACAGTGCGCCGCGAGCAGGCCGCGGAGGGTCAGTCCATGCCCCACGGGGAAGGACAAGACGCTGGGACCTACGGGTATCTCAGTGTTAACCCTCTGCAGGCCGCCATGCCGGGCAACGCTGATCCTACGGGGAATGCGGGTGCTCAGGCAGCGGTGCACGGAGCGCAGGAAGTGCCACACGTTGCCCTGACAGCATGGGCAGCGCAGCAGATACCACCTCCGATACCGCAGCCTTCGCAGGCTGCGATGTCATCCGGGGCGGCAGCAACAGCCGGGACGATCGATGTTGCAACTCTCGCGAGCGCGCTATCGCTCGTAATGCCTAAGTCTACGCCGGGAAAGTCGCTAGTAGACAAGCACAAGTTCCCGGTATGGAACCACAGATATGATCACTTTCGGGTGTTCAAGAAAGAGGTAGAGAGTTGGGCAAACATGGTGGGGGAAAGTAGCCTGCTAGTGAATGATCCACTGGCACAGAATAGCCAGGCTCATGAGTCAGTCAAGCATTGGCTATTCGTGACATTACCGAAGGAGGATAGGGATTTCGTGTCAGACTGCAATTTTGTCCATGAGATATGGGCATTGCTGCATGCCAAGTACATGCCTTCTGTCGAAGTAGAAATACAGAAGCTATACCAGCAACTCAGTGGTGCCAGGCAGGCGGGAAAGCCACTTGAGAAACATGTCAACGAGGTAGTTGGTATAGTGAACCAGATGAGGGGTCTGGGAGAAGCTGTGCCTGATCAGTTATACCGCTCTAGGCTACTGGCAGTGGACAAAGAGTATGCACTGCTGCAGCCGATGCTGCAGCAACTGCCAGTGCAGCAGATAGTGTCCACGCTGCTGACACATGCTCAGAATAGCAGCCAGTCTGCCCCATCGCGATTCCCACGGGATGATCGCGGTGGTCAGCAGAGATTTGGGGGACGAGGGTATCGTGGTGGACGCCACGGTGGTCGCCATGGTGCACCCCCAGAGGTTGCCGCAGTGGGAGCAGGGGGAGCAGATAAGCGCAAGTGCTTCAATTGTGAGAAGCCTGGCCATCTGCAGAAAGATTGCCCTTTGCTCTCCGCAGAGGTCAAGCAATTCCTACAGAAACAGGCAGCTGCAGGGCGAGGCCGTGGCAGAGGCCGCGGGGGCCCTCAGGTGGCTGTGGTAGACCTAGCGGAACTGCGAGCTGACTGTGCTGATGGGCCGTCGCCCAATATGCCATACACCTTTCTGGTGGATAGCGGGTCTGACCTGAACATATGCTTCGACTATAGCATGTTCAGTGAGATCAAGCCACCAGATATCACAGAGTGCCAGCCCTTAGACCAGGGCAGGCTTAAGATATATGGTATGGGCACTATCAGGGCGAATGTGGGGAAGTACGTGACAGTACAGGGTGAGTTGGTGCCTGTGGATGTTGAGCTGGATCATGTCTACTGGGTGCCAGCCAGCCCGATCAATATCCTATCAACGACTGTGCTGAAGCGGTCGAATGTGTACTTGCACACAGGCAAGGCAAACACAGTAGAGATGCCGGGTTTCTATGACCAAGCACAAACATTTGTGGGCAACTGTGAGCAGGGAGTTGATAGTGATGATAACCCCACATTGAGCTGGTATTGCGGGACGGGCAGACCGATATGGGAACTGCGCCCTGTAGATTCAGGGACAGACTGGACCAGTGCCAACAACCTTTTCCACAGAAATAGGAAATGGGTTGGTGAGCAGGCGAGAATCGCTGCGGTAGATGGTGTGCCTATTGGTCAGAGATCTTCTTACCGACTTGACCCAGCATTTCTGGTGCATCTCTCGTTTCACCATGCGGGCAACCGGATTCTCAAACTGATGACTGAGAATCCAGACCTGTATGACCTCAAGTTGCCTAAACCCACGGGAGTAGCGCTTGAGTGTCATGGTTGCCACGTGGCGGAGCAGAGAAGTGGTGACAGAGCACGGCATGGGGGCAAAGTGACAGAGAATGCCTCGTATGCTGGAGAAGTATTGCATGCGGATCTGGCTGGACAGATTAAGCCAGTAGGCATAGGCGGAATGAACTACGTCCTGGTAGTAGTGGATGAGTACAGCAGGTACTCACATGTGATCCCGCTGAAGTCAAAAAGCGGTGCTGCGGAGATGATATGTCTTCTGATAGAACGCATCCGCACTCAGATTGTCTATGACAAGGAGGTAGGGGTGCGGAGGCTGCACACGGACCAAGGAGGTGAGTTCAGCTCGAGTCAGCTGGCTCAGTACCTTGAGTGGCGAGGGATAGTACACACGTTCACTGACACCGCCCAACATGAGTCAAATGGGTTGGTAGAACGAAAGATCGGTGTGCTGAACACGTCAGTGCGGGCGAGTCTGCTGCAGGCAGCAGTGCCTGCATTCCTGTGGCCAGAGGCATACATGTGCGTGAACCATGCACACAACCTGACGCCGAGCACAGCACTGGAGGGTGTGAGGCGGAAGGAGGCAAAGCAGAAGCTGGAGGATAGGTTTGTTGCCACCAGCTCTGAGCCATGGTCCACGAACGTGCAGCAGCGGGCTAAGCAGCTGAGAGTCAGGAAGGCTGCAGCGCATGCGCTGAGTCTGAATGAGCTGTGTGAGACGCTGGTTGCCAGGAGAGAATTGGCATTTGTGGCACAGCACATGAGAAATGTGAATGTCAGAGAGATTGTGCCATACTTGTTGTGGTTTAGGAAGGTCAAGGAAGATGACTTCCGTCTCGTGGTGGCACAGGTGAAGCCTTTCGGGTGTCCAATGTATGTGTATCCAAGGAGGGAGCACTTCAGGCACCTGGAAGCGCGAGGAATCCTCGGTGCCTATATGGGACCGGGTGGAGGTCCTCACATGGACAGGGTTTACGTGAAACGTGGGAATGGGGGAGCAGTGCGGATGTACAGGCACACGGCTGCTCCACCTGCTCTAGTGAAGGATTTCGCGCAGCGATTTCACATGGCTGGGGAGGCTACGGCGGACCCAGTTGTGCTAGAGAACTATGAGCAGGGTGAGTTTGAGATCCTACCCGATCAGTACACCAGTGTAGTGCCGGAAGCTGAGTTCTTGCCCAACATGAAGAAGTGGGTGAAGAGCACTAGTGTGCGGGCAGTGCGTCCACCAGCCAGTCGTGAACACATGATGCCAGAGAGGGGCAGAAATGTGGATTGGGCTGAGGGGGAGCATCCGGGTCTGGGCCATCAACACTGGGAACCAGGACGAACGCTGCACAGGCGTTTCAAACCGACAGACGAGCTACCTGAGGGTGAGCCCGAGTTTTCTCCTAGAGTGTTGGGTGCAGAGCTGCTGGCGCGACATGAGCGCTGGCACACACCAGAGATCAGTGAGGCAGTGGTTGCAGCACGCTGCGATCATGCAGCGGCTGACAATGCTGCAGCGGTGGCACACTGGGACTATGATGCAGCAAACCAGCCGTCTGGGCCTTTACACCATGAGTTTAGGCCTGCAGAGACGATCCCTACGAGGGATAGGGCTGTGTTGCACATAGGGGACTGTGATATCCATCCGCTTCCAACTGATGAGGAAGTGAGTGATACTGAGTCTATTGATGGAGGTGAGGATGACTCTGCGTCTGAGTCTAGATCCCGCTCGCGTTCAGCGGAACCAGTCCAGCGGTCGATGGGCAAGGAGCTGAGTGAGCCACCCCCACCTGTGCGAGCTGACGGTCACGGCGGCGGCCGAAGTCACCGCGGGTCCACGGTGTCAGGGCGTGATGACCGTGACAGATATGATGAGCCGAGGCATATATCTGGGTCTGAGGGCCAGGGGCAAGGCGAGCTACGGCATGTGCCTAGCGGAATAGCGACAGGAGGTGATGGCTCAGGGGGAGAGTCAGCACCAAGTGCCGCGAGGGGCAGCGGAGAACGTCTGGATCCGCCACATGAGGTGAGGGTTCGATGGGTTCCAAAGCCTTTTCACTTGATTCGCAAAGTCTTAAGACCTGCTGTCCATGCTGTGGGAGCAATTGTGAGTGATGCTGCTGTTGAGCGCATTTCCCCGGAGGAAGCACGTGAGCATGTGAGTGATGCTGCGAGCCCCACAGTAGTGAATGATGATGAGAATGACGTCGGTGACTGTTCTGATGGAGTGTCAGCTGCAGCTGACAGTGTGCCTCCTGATGCAGAAAAGACGACGGGGCAGAAGGTGACTCCAAACGGTGGCCCTACTGCTAGCCTTAGTGAGTCCAGGCGTGCAGCTACCGTGAGGAAGAGGGTCGAGGCCGTAGTAGATGATCCAACGGTGCAGCAGGCCATGCGTGGCGCTCATCGTGAGAAGTGGATCACGGCAATGCTCGATGAGCTGACCTCCTTAAGAGAACATGATGTGTTTGAGCTGGTTGAGTGCCCAACAGGAGTGAAGCCTGTGACAGGCAAGTGGGTGCTTAAGATCAAGCGAGGAGCACAGGGTGAAATTGAGCGTTTCAAGGCCAGATACGTAGCCAGGGAATTTACGCAAGTGGAGGGCGTAGATTTCTTTGAGACATGGGCACCTGTGGGCAGTTATGCTACCTTCAGGGCTCTGTTATCAGTCTGTGCAGTAGAGGATCTAGAGACGAGGCATATAGACATCAAATGTGCTTTCCTGAATGGTGTTCTGGAGGAGGAAGTGTATGTGGCACAACCTCCGGTACTAGACGATGGGTCTGGTATGGTGTGGCGTCTGAAAAAGGCGTTGTATGGTCTGAAGCAAGCTGCCAGGGAGTGGCACAAAGCGCTTGCAGAACTCTTGTTGAATATGGGTTTTGTGAGATCAGCCAGTGACACTGCACTGTTCATTTGCAAAGTAGGACGTTGTCTTATTTTTCTGTGGGTCGATGATCTGCTGATTTTCGGCCACAGAGAGCAGATGGATGATGCCATCAGAAAGATTCTTGAGGCATTTGAGGGTCGTGACCTGGGGGAGCTGGGATATGTGCTGGGCATGGAGGTCATACGTGATCGAACTGCTCGCACTATCACCATCACACACAGAAAGAGCATCAGGGACATGCTAGAGAGATTTGGCATGAGTGAGTGCAGACGGGCGCCAACTCCGTTGGTACCAAAGCAGAAAATGTTTAGTCTGAAGGAAGATCCTAGCCAGGCGAAGGCTACAGGCACAGAGCATAAGAGGTTTATGCAAGCCGTAGGAAGCATCCAGTATGTGGCAGTTGTGTCGCGTCCAGACATTGCGTTTCCGGCTAATGTCTTGGCCAGGCATATGGCTGGGAGTGCCAAATGTCATTGGAATGGTGTCCTTCACGTACTGAGATACCTGCGAGGGACCATAAACTTTGGCTTGACCTTTAGTGGCTCCAATGGGGGATGTGAGGTGTTGGAAGCATTTACGGATGCTGACTTTGCCAATGGTGCTTGCTTGAAGAGCGTGTCAGGAGTAGTAGTCCGGATGCATGGGAACTGTGTGTTCTGGCGTTCGAAGAGGCAGACTATTGTGGCTGGTGATACAACTGAGGCAGAGCTCATAGCAATGAGTTCAGCAGCCAATAAGGTGATGTGGGCTAAGCAGTTGTGCACTGATCTTGGTTTGTCGGCTGTGAAGCCAACGCTGTGGGGCGACAACAAGAGTGCCAACTTGCTAGCAGTGAACCCCATCTCTAGTGACCGCTCTAAGCACATCAGGGTCAGGGACCTGAGGGTCCGAGAGTTCGTAGAACTCGACGAGTTGACTATCAGCTGGGTTAGCACGGTAGACATGCTAGCTGATATGTTTACAAAGGTGTTGGCAGGACCAGCACTGGCAAAATTTAGAGATAGACTGCAGCTTGCGGTAGTACAAGCTTAGTCTAGGGGGAGTGTCGTGATCCAGCCATGCACAGGACTACGGTGACCATGCATGGAGTGGATTCACGGTGCTGATCCGGAGTGGCTATGGGGCAGCCATGCACCGATGGCTGACCATATGCACGAGCAATGCATGCAAGATTGCGTGCCGCAGACATTGATTCTGATCGTATCCGTATGAGACGTTGATTGAACGCTTATATAGGCTCTACAGATCGTAGTGTAATCACTCTCTCTTCTACTGTCCTAAGACTCACGTGCATTCATCCTCCAACTGAAGGTACAGGCGCTGTCACGGACAGATACCTAAGACAGCAAGGTATGTGACAGCACCAACCCCTGCGCATGACGACATGCCCAGGATCCCACAGGCCTTAGGCCGCGGTCCACTGAATTACAACATCCTACGGCTTGCACAAACCTCTTATGCTCTGCGACAGTAGCCTTCTCCTGGCTAGGATCATCCTTCAGACTAAACACTTTCTGCTTTGGTACCAACGGAGTTGGCGCCTTTCTGCACTCACTCATGCTGAACCTTTCCAGCATGTCCCTGATGTTCTTTCTGTGCGTTATGGTGATAGTGCGAGCAGGCCGATCACGTATGACCTCCATACCCAGCACATATCCCAGCTCCCCCAGGTCACGACCCTCAAATGCCTCAAGGATCCTGCTGATGGCATCATCCATCTGCTCCTTACGACCGAAGATCAACAGATCATCGACCCATAAGAAAATAAGACATCGTCCTACTTTGCAAATAAACAGTGCGGGGTCACTGGCTGATCTCACAAAGCCCATTCTCAACAAGAGCTCTGCAAGCGCTTTATGCCACTCCCTGGCAGCTTGCTTCAGACCATACAACGCCTTTTTCAGACGCCACACCATACCAGACCCATCATCCAGTACAGGAGGTTGTGCCACGTACACTTCCTCCTCCAGAATACCATTCAGGAAAGCACATTTAATGTCTATGTGTCTCGTCTCCAGATCCTCTACAGCACAGACAGACAACAGAGCCCTGAAGGTAGCATAACTGCCCACAGGTGCCCATGTCTCAAAGAAATCTACGCCCTCTACTTGCGTAAATCCCCTGGCTACATATCTAGCTTTGAATCGCTCAATCTCACCCTGTGCTCCTCGCTTAATCTTAAGTACCCACTTGCCTGTCACAGGCTTCACTCCTGCTGGGCACCTGACTAACTCGAACACATCATGTTCCCTTAAGGAGGTCAACTCATCAAGCATTGCTATGATCCACTGCTCACGATGGCAGCCTCTCATGGCTTGCTTCACCGTTGGATCGTCCAGCACTGCTTTGACCTTCTTCCTCGCAGCAGCTGCACACCGGGACTCACTGCGGCTAGCAGTCTTGCCACTGCTCGGAATCACCTCCTGCCCCGTCGTGTTCTCTGCATCAGGAGTCACACTGTCAGCCGTAGCAAACACTCCATCCGCCAGATCACCGACGTCACTCTCCATATGGACTACTGTGGAGCTCCCAGCATCATCATGCTCACGTGCATCATCCGGGGAAATGCGCTCAACAGCAGCATTCTCACTTTCATTCACTCCCACAGCATGGACAGCAGGTCTTAAGGTTTTGCGAATCAATTTGAAAGGTTTTGGAACCCATCGAACCCTCACCTCTTGTGGTGGATCCAGATGTTCTCCGCTGCCTCCTGCGGCACTTGGTGCTAACTCTCCCCCTGAGCCAGCTCCGCCTGCCTCTACTCCACTAGGCACATGCCGTAGCTTGCCTTGCCCCTGACTATCAACACGCTGTGGCATATGCCGTGGCTCATCATGCTCCCAGCGTAATGCACGTCCTGACACCGCTGACCCTTGCCATCGGTTGTACTTCCCGTGGTCCTCAGATTTCGCAGGTGGGGGTGGCTCACTCGGCGCCTTGCCCATCGACCGTTGGACTCGCTGCGGTGAACGCGAGCGCGATCGAGACCGAGATCCTGAGGGCTCAGATGCCCCTGAGAATGACTCAGCAGAGTCACTGGCAGCCCCTGGCTGTTCCTCCCCCTCAGACTCATCATTCTCACTACCCTGTGGCTCAATGCGGCAGCCACTCAAATCCAGCACTGCTCTATCCCGCGTAGGGATCACATCTCTCGGTCGCATCTCAGCATTGTGCGGACCGGATGGTTGCTGAACCGCATCATACTCCCAGTGTGGTACCCTGTTCACACAGTCCTCGGCCGTGTAAGCGCAACGCGCTGTCACCACTGCCTCACTGATCTCAGGCGTGTGCCACCGCTCATGCCTGGCTATCAGCTCAGAGCCTAAAACACGCGGTGAAAACGGCGGCTCACCCTCAGGCAACTCATCATCCGGCACATAGCGCCGATGCAACTGCCTGCCTGGTTCCCAGTGTGTGTGCCCCAGCGCTGGATGCTCCCCCTCAGCCCAATCCACATTTCTGCCCCTCTCTGGCATCATGTGATCACGACTGGCTGGTGGTCGCACTGCCCTAACACTAGTTGATCTCAACCATTTCTGCATGTTGGGCAAGAAACCAACGTCAGGTACTACACGAGCATGCTCATCGGGCATGATCTCGAAATCTCCCAGCTCGTAGTTCTCCAACATGACCGGATCCACCGTAGCTTGCTCCGACATGTGGAAACGTTTCGCGAACTCTCTCAGCAGAGCTGGTGGAGAAGCCGTATGCCTATACATACGCACTGCTCCCCCATTCCCTCGCTTCACGTAAGCTCTGTCCATGTGAGGACCAGCACCCGGTCCCATATAGAAACCGAGCACTCCTCTCTCATCCAGGTGTCTGAAGTCCTCTCTCCGGGCATATACATACATCGGACACCCGAAAGGCTTCACCTGGGCCACCACCAGATGGAACGTGTCCTCACTCACATTCCTGAACCATAACAGATATGGCACAATCTGTCTGACATCAACATTCTTCACACACTGGGCGACAAACTTCCCATCGCCCCTGGCCATACCCTCATCAGCCAGAGCCTGCAGACTCATCTGCTGAGCCTGAGCCCTCCTCGTCTGCAACTGTGCAGCTCTCACAGCCTCATTCGTTGACCACGGGTCACGACTGGTCTGCACATGCCTCTCCTCCAGTTTCTGCTTGGCCTCCTTCCGCCTAACACCCTCTAGAGCTGTGCTAGGCGTCAGGTTATGCGCATGGTTCACACACATATACGCCTCTGGCCACAGAAATGCAGGCACAGCCGCTTGCAGCAGGCTTGCCCTCACACTCCTGTTCAGCACACCGATCTTTCTCTCCACCATTCCATTGGACTCATGCTGGCACGTGGCAGTGTACGTGTGCTCAATGCCACGCCACGCGAGGTACTGAGCCAGCTGGTTAGAGCTGAACTCACCACCCTGGTCAGTGTGCAGCCTCCGCACCCCAACCTCTCTATCATACACGATCTGAGTGCGGATTCGTTCAATCAGCAGGCATATCATTTCCGCAGCCCCACTCTTGGACTTCAGCGGAATCACATGGGAATACCGGGAGTACTCATCCACCACTACCAGGATGTAGTTCATACCCCCGATTCCTACTGGCTTGATCTGTCCTGCTAGATCAGCATGCAACACTTCTCCAGCATAGGTGGCATTCTCCGTCACCTTGCCCCCGTGCTGTGCTCTATCGCCACTTCTCTGTTCAGCCACGTGGCAACCATGACACTGAAGCGCTACCCCCGTAGGTTTCAGCATCTTCAGGTCATACAGTTGTGGGTTGTCTCTCATCAACTGGAGTACCCGATTGCCAGCATGGTGAAAAGCGATATGCACTAGGAATGATGGGTCAACCTGGAAGGAATATCCTTGTTCATTCGGTACACCGGTCACTGCAGCAACTTGCTGCTGCTCACGTACCCATTTCCCATTCCTATGAAACAAGTTATTCGCACTTGTCCAGGCTGCTCCTCTATCTACCGGCCGCATTTGCCATATCGGCCTGCCTTTCCCACAGAACCATGTCAGAGTAGGTTTTCCATCCTCATCCTCACCCTGCTCACAGTTCCTGTGGAACCCATAGCTCTGGTCATGAAACCCAGGCATCACTACCCGGTTTGCATGCTTGCCCGTATGCAAGTATATCTCAGACTTTTTCAACTCCTTTGTTGAAAGGATGTTGATAGGACTGGCCGGCACCCAGTAAACGTTTGTCAATTCTATGTCTACTGGTGTGATAGTGCCCTGTGCACTCACATACTCTCCCAGATTAGCTCTGATCGTGCCCACACCATACATGTCTAGCCTGCCCTGGTCAAGAGGCTGACACTGTGGCATATCTGGTGGCTTGATCTCGCAAAACATATCATAGTCAAAGCATATGTTTATGTCTGAGCCACTATCTATTAGGAAAGTGTACGGCATGTTGGGAGACGGCCCATCAGCACAGTCAGCTCGCAGCTTATCTAGGTCAACTACAGCCACCTGAGGGCCACCGCGGCCTCTGCCACGGCCTCGCCCTGCAGCTGCTTGCTTCTGCAGAAATTGTTTGACCTCTGCGGAGAGCAATGGACAATCCTTTTGCACATGTCCAGGCTTATCACAGTTGAAGCATTTTCTCTTTTCTGCTCCCCCTGCTGCCCCTGCTCCCACTGCTGCTACCTGTGGGGGTGAACCTTGGCGACCACCGTAGCGTCCACCTCGGTACCCACGTCCCCCATGGCGCTGTTGTCCACCACGATCGTCCCGTGGGAATCGTGATGGACCCTGCTTGCTGTTTGTCTGGGCATGTGTCAACAGCGTAGACACTATCTGCTGCACTGGCATGGCCTGCAGCATGGGCTGCAACAGGCTGTACCCTTTGTCTACTGCCAGCAACCGTGATCTGTACAACTGATCAGACACAGTCTCACCCAGTCCTCTCATCTGGTTCACTATGCCCACCACCTCATTCACATGCTTCTCCAGCGGCGTGCCAGCCTGCTGGGTACTGCTGAGCTGGTGATACAGCTTCTGTATTTCTACTTCCACTGATGGCATATACTTAGCATGTAGCAACGACCAGACCTCATGGACGAAACTACAGTCTGCCACGAAATCTCTATCCTCCTTTGGCAGTGTGGTGAACAACCAGTGCATGACTTGCTCATGAGCCTGGCTGCTCTGAGCAAGCGGATCATTGACTAGCAAGCTACTCTCACCCACCATCTTTGCCCAGCTCTCTACCTCCTTCTTAAATATTCGGAAGTGATCAGTCTTATAGTGCCACACCGGGAATCTGTTCTTCTCTACTAGAGATTTCCCCGGTACTGGCCTGGGCATGGCAAGCGACAGCGCTTGCGCCAGCGTGCTTACGTCAATAGATCCAGCCGTAGCTGGTATTCCTGATGACATCGCAGCCTGCGAAGGCTGCGGTATCGGAGGCGGTATCTGTTGGGTCATCCACGCAGCTGGCGCTGCGAGATGTGCTGGCTGTGTTCCTTGCGCCGCGGCCTGAGCTCCTGCTTCCCCCGTAGGATCGGCATTTCCCGGCAATGCCGCCTGCAGAGGACCTGCATTGGGATACCCGTAGGTCCCAACGCGCTGTTCTTCCCCGTAGGTCACGAACTGGTCCTCCGCGGCCTGCTCGCGGCGCGCTGTGGAACGTGTGTGATGGCGAGGACGAACTTCTTCTCCATCCTCGCCGTCAGAGCCGATAGATCCCTGGCGAGGTGCCACTGGGACTTCTCGGCGTGGTGGCATCCTGCAACACGACCATCGTGCGTCGCAGGACACGCAGACCCGTAGGCCTTTCTGCGAGACCAGTACCCTGACAGAATGCAGTCCAGCCGTAGCGTTATGCATCTGTGTACTCTAGTCTCTCTACGGACTCTACAGCTAAACGCTAGAGCGGTGTGAATCGCTCATCGGGACGCTCAGCCGTAGCCGTAGACCCCTGGACTCTATCGCAAGCATACAACCATCGCTAGAATACCCACAAACATCACCGATACCATGTCGTAATTCAGTAGACCGTAGCCCGAAGGCACTGTGGGATCTAAGCATGGCGTAGCCGTGCGCAGGGGGTCGCGCTGTCACATACCTGGCTGGTGTACAGGCCTCCGCTGTGACAGTGCGCTCTCAGTCTTGGATTATAGCATGTGAGTCTTTGGCAGAGTAGAGTGATTACACTTTGATCAGTAGAGCCTATATAAGCGTTCAACCAAACGTCTCATACGGATACGATCAGAATCAATGTCTGCGGCACGCAATCTAGCATGCATTGCTCGTGCATATGGTAAGCCATCGGTGCATGGCGTCCCATAGCCACTCCGGATCAGCACCGTGCATCCACTCCATGCATGGTCACCGTAGTCCTGTGCATGGCTGGATCACGACATCAAGTTGATTCCAGTCAGCAACGGATAAAATGTGAATATTGCCACAAGTCAGGCCATCAGATCTTGCAGTGTTTCAAGCTGCAAAACGATCAGAAGTCATACAGCAATGACTCCAGCCGTGGCAGAGGCCGTGGCAGAGGCCGTGGCCGTGGCCGTGGCGGCAGAGGTCGTGGCCGAGGATCCAACGCCAACCAGGCCTCCAGCTCAGCTAGTGCATTCGTTTGAAAACCCACTTGCATGGAATGACTCTGTAGCCTAGGGGAGCCATCATGAGCTCCCACGCATTCATGGACACCAGAGAGTTGAACTCTTCTTCAGCTGCTGTGCGCCAAAATGAGCTCAGCGCGGAGCTGCTCTGCTCTGGTCAGAAACTGATCAAGCGACTCATCCGGTATCTTGCGAAAGCAAGCTTGGCTGCGTGAGATAGCCATCTTTCTCGCATTGCTTACCCCACTGAACTGTTTCTTCAGCGCTTCCCACGAGTCTTTGGGAGGCTTTAAGGGGTCTATGACATGTATTAAATCATCGCCGACATTGCATGAAATTGCAAGTCGGGTGTCACTCAACTTTTGGTCATCCCCAGCACCAGTCGTAACAGCGTCCCAGCACTCGACACTGCGAAGCAGTATCTCCATGCGCTGAAACCACTGAACGGCATTGGCCTGGGTCAGCTCAAGGCCTAGTTTAATATCCTTGGGGTGCATGATAACGCAGTGGAGTCGTTAAAAGCCCATAACCTGTCGTGAAACCGGGAAGTCAGTGAGCACTCGATGAAATTACACAGAGGTGCGACATTGACATGCAGTGAGCCAGCAAACACACCTGTCGTGAAACCGGGAAGTCAGTGAGCACTCGATGATGCTCACCAACCACAGCTAGACTATATACATTCAACGTCCCTCTGATCATCAACTAGCATGGACTGGTACGTCATGCATTAGCCACTCGCACTATCCACTCAGCACTAGACTAGACAGCTTCTCTCAACAGCTCAGTGTGGGGTTATCCTCACTATCAACTCCCTGCTCACAGTTGCCCACAAACGTCTGGGCTTTGTCATAGAAGCCAGGCATTTCTACTGTATTTGCCTTGCCTGTGTGCAAGTATATGTTCGACCGCTTCAGCATAGTCGTTGATAGGATGTTTATCGGGCTGGCTGGCACCCAGTAAACATGATCTAGCTCAATGTCCACAGGCACCAGCTCGCCCTGTACCGTCACGTACTTCCCCACATTCGCCCTGATAGTGCCCATGCCATATATCTTAAGCCTGCCCTGGTCTAAGGGCTGGCACTCTGTGATATCCGGTGGCTTGATCTCACTGAACATGCTATAATCAAAGCAAATGTTCAGATCAGACCCGCTATCCACCAGAAACGTGTATGGCATGTTGGGCGATGGCCCATCAGCACACTCAGCTCGCAGTTCCGCTAGATCTACTACAGCCACCTGAGGGCCCCCGCGGCCTCTGCCACGGCCTCGCCCTGCAGCTGCTTGCTTCTGTAAGAACTGCTTGACCTCTGCGGAGAGCAAAGGGCAATCTTTCTGCAGATGGCCAGGCTTTTCACAGTTGAAGCGCTTATCTGCTCCCCCTGCTCCCACTGCGGTAACCTGTGGGGGTGCACCATGGCGACCACCGTGGCGTCCACCATGATACCCTCGTCCCCCAAATCTCTGCTGACCACCGCGATCATCCCGTGGGAATCGCGATGGGGCAGACTGGCTGCTATTCTGAGCATGCGTCAGCAGCATAGACACTATCTGCTGCACTGGCAGTTGCTGCAGCATCGGCTGCAGCAGTGCATACTCTCTGTCTACTGTCGTGATCCAGCCATGCACAGGACTACGGTGACCATGCATGGTGGCATACACAGGACTACGGTGACCATGTATGCGTGGATACACGGTGCTGATCCGGAGTGGCTATGGGGCAGCCATGCACCGATGGCTGACCATATGCACGAGCAATGCATGCAAGATTGCGTGCCAGCAGACATTGATTCTGATCGTATCCGTATGAGACGTTGATTGAACGCTTATATAGGCTCTACAGATCGTAGTGTAATCACTCTTCTCTTCTCTACTGTCCGAAGTCTCACGTGCATTCATCCTCCACTGAAGGTACAGGCGCTGTCACGGACAGATACCTAAGACAGCAAGGTATGTGACAGCACCAACCCCTGCGCATGGCTACGACATGCACAGGATCCCACAGGCCTTAGGCCGCGGTCCACTGAATTACGTCACAAGCACCGTCCGAACAATCTGTTTACGTTAAACGTGGCATGCAGAGCCAAAGTCAGCTGCATCAGATCTCTCTAGCATGCTATAGTCCGCACTTGCACAGCTTCGTTGGCATATTTTGGAGGGCATGAGGACTACATGTCGACGGTGTTGAAGTGACCCAGCCAAGGTTTGCACGGCCTCGTCGAACAAAATCTCTATAGAGCGCTCCTAGCATCCTATGGGTCCCACTACCATCCAAACAGCAAGTTATTGAGGCTAAATTGGTCGTGCGTAACTCATAGCGTGTGCATAAGAAAGCACAGATGCTCACCGAGCATAAATTAATTGTACAACGTCGATGCACCGCTGTTTTGTGTGGCTAGTGCAGTGGTCGGTCAACCTGTGGCCCTCGCGTCGAACTTGAAGGTACGAGACCATTCGTCATGCTTGTCGGGCTCCCTATCCCGCGATAACCCGCGGGTATATCATGGCGCGCGGCGATGCAGTCCACACGTGGAACTGTGTTGGCATCTGTGACAGCCACAGCACGAGGAGCATGTAGCTAGGGTAATGGCAGCACAGCTGCACCAGTTGCACAGCTCCCGCCCCGCAATCCCCATCGAGCTGCGCCAATGCCTGCTAGAAATGTTCTTTTCCAGCGGGCACGTGGTGCCCTCGGTGGACTCTTGGCCTTGGGGCTTGTGCTGGTTTGTGTGCTTGCCTGTTGACTGCTATGTTGCCTCGGCGCTGCCGGGTCCTAGTGTCGTAATTCAGTGGACCGTAGCCCATTAGGCACTGTGGGATCTAAGCACGCCGTAGCTGTGCGCAGGGGGCCGCACTGTCACATACCTGGCTGGTGTACAGGCTCCGCTGTGACAGGCGCTCTCAGTGTTGGATTATAGCACGTGAGTCTTTAGCAGAAGAAGAGTGATTACACTTTGATCAGTAGAGCCCATATAAGCGTTCAATCAACGTCTCATACGGATACGATCAGAATCATTGTCTGCGGCACGCAATCTAGCATGCATTGCTCGTGCATATGGTAAGCCATCGGTGCATGGCGTCCCATGGCCATTCCGGAACAGCACCGTGCATCCACTCCATGCATGGTCTCCGTAGTCCTGTGCATGGCTGGATCACGACACCTAGATCTATCACAAGGATAACACGTCTCGTGATGCACCGGAGCCATCCGCAACAACCGCACCCGTACCCCAGCTCGCCTTCGTGTCCAGCAGACCCAACTCAGCTGCAATGCTGTCGATCCCGCCTCGATTGCAAACTGCAAGGATAGCAAGCCAACTTTGCCATAATGATGGGCGCAAGCTAGCAAGCTGCTGTGTTCTCAGTTTTCTCTGGGGTTCAGGTCATTGGCTTCTGTGTTTAGTGCAGCCCACAGCTTCAGCAAGAGCAGCACCGGCCTCCGGCAGACAACTCAGGTGGTAGCAGGGCTACCAAGGACACACAGTGCTCATGCACACCAACTCCGGTGACCTCACTGTTGAAGCTGACGGCATTCATTCCAGAGGAGGTGCAGTGGATGTTCTGCATCGGCAATTAGGACTTGCATTTCTCATTGTTCTTATGTTGCTGAGCGGACAAGTGCATATCCTCTGTACCAGCGACTGTGAGTACATCAGGGCCTTGTTGGGTTGCCCATAGCATTCCTAGTTTTAGTTCAGCAGCAGCTGGTGAGTAGTGGAGGTAACAGCATCTAATCACATGCCTGGCCGTAATTCGGCATGCTGCAATTGCCGTGATCGTTCTGCAGTAAAAAGCCCCCCAAGCACATCCGTAAAACTCACCTTCCTGTGTCGTGAGGGGGCAGTATTTCCCCGATGCAGATAAAATGACCCTTATTTGCATGAACTTCCCATGGGGACTGGGGAGTTTTTCACCTTGATATTAAAAAGGGTCAATATGCAAACATTTGGGGGACTGCGTGCAGCTCGACCGTGAGGCCAGTTCCGGCACGTTCCAAGCTCATTCAACGTGCACACGCTCTCGTTGGGGGACATAAAAACATTTACAAAGCTACACATGCTCAGAGTACAAGATTAGGTTCCAATTTAGTGTGTTTAGCTGATGTTGCAAAGATGCCCCACCACGTACACATAAGGGCCTCTTCACTACATCATGTTAGAACGTCCGTTTCTCGCGATAGAAGTAGCCAACACGAACCACAATGATAACATCTATCCAATGATGTATTCAGTACTGTTCTGCGCGTCCATATGCCGGAGTTCCAGCCCATAAGGTAAATCAGCTTTCTCCAACATCTGCCCATTGGCTCCACAAGACTGCCCTTTCCTGTTCACCTATTTAATTTAAAGGGGAAAAATATTTTGACCTTTCAGCCAAAAGGGGCGAAGCAAATTTCCTGTAGTGTCTAGCAGATGCGGACCTGAACAGTGAGTGGAGTAAGGTCATTTTGTTTTTCATTGATGGTGCAGGCGGTGTTGTCTGCCACTCCAGCAGAGTTGGTGGGAACTTACCAACGTCAGTTTCACAGCTCTGGTCAAGCGAAGGCAGCAGAGGTGCTGAACATACAACAACAGAATGGTGTATGAGTGGCGTTAACAACGTGGTGCAGTATCACAGTGATAGGATGTGAGTGGTGACAGCGACAGCTGTGCAGCATCACATCATGGTGGCAGCATGTGACTGGCAACAGCAATCTGGTAGTAATTTGCAACCTGGTCTGATATAGCGTGTGGTGCATGTTTGTCAGTCGGGGCACGCTGCCACATAATGGGCCACATCAGGTGAACTTCCGAGAACATTGCAACAAGCAATCTAATTGATAGGCCGGGAAGGCATCCGAGTAGTGTAACAAGATCTTGCAAGTTGGGGCGGACGAACAAACATGCAACGCCGCTGTGTGAGCAGCCTGGACGTGCGCATTGGATGAGAACTGGGCACTGCCATTCTGTTTGGGCAATACCAGGCCGTTGTGTCTGGCTGTTGAGCACAGGTTCAGCCTTGCATCAATGCAGCATGCTCGAGACTGTGGTCACTTTGGCGTTTCGACGCTACACTACAAACCGCATGTACATGGCGAGGTAGATGATGTGGCATACATCGCCATGTACATGGGAGTTGTGGTGTAGTGCCCCAAACACCAAAATCATCACACACATCGGACAAACCTGCAAGCAGGAGAAACCTGCAGTGGCAGCAGGAGGCAGGAAGCTGGTGCCGCTTGAAGTGCTTTGTGATGAACAGCAGATATGAGGCATGCATGCACCAGCACTACTTTACAGCCTATTCTCACACAAACAAGCCTACTCCCGACCATGACCGAACTTTCGCGACGGAAACTATCACACATCAGCCAGGTGTGCCCTCTCAAAATTTTGAGAGCCAAACACAGCCTTCCGTGCCACCGCATTCCGCGCCATGCGAACCATGACCTTTCTGCTATTACGAGCGCTTCCGCGCACACTAACAGTGCTGCCGCACATGCATGAAACCCACCAGACCGACGCACATGTGCCACCCAAGCCCAACAAATATTCCACAGCACAGCACCTCCCAGCAGCAGCCAGAGCACGCACTGCACCCATCTCCCAGCAGCAGCCAGAGCACGCACAGCACAGCATTGCTCACACTCCTACTCCCAACAAGGGCATGCACACCACGTCGTGCAGGCCGGCCCGCAAACGGGTGGACATTTATTGCCGAGTTGAGACAGGCGGTATAACTGGTACGCAGCAGCTCTCTTGTCGCTGCATCGCGTTGCTTGGTGCCGTAACGATCTGAGCCTCAGCAGAGGCCTCTCGCGAATGACGGCCACCGCATGCGTGTGCAACGACAGGCAGACCCCACCGCAAGTACTCAACACACACAACTCCGCAGCACACCGCAGCACGCACATCAGCACCTCGCACAGTGACCGCTCCTCACCACGGTCGGTGATCCACGACCTCACCGCACCGCGAGTCATGCATGCGCGCAACATCACAGCACGCAGCATGGTCCCACCACCTCGCTGGGTCCCACCGCGGACAACGAGAGAAGTGCAACAATGAGAGAACCATGTGGCCTACCACTCCACGAGAGATAGACGTGGGACAGGGAGCAGAGATGAGCAGGTGCCGAGGGAGGGCGTTGTCCTGGATGCATAGAGAAGCCTCAAGTGCGGTTGGACCTTCACAACATCCGCAGGTGTCCAAGCCGAGTCCAGTGTCCAGGCCCAATACAACAAGCGCAAGGCCTAGAAGTCGGGGACCTTGGACATGACCGGCACGAGCGCCCGCTCACGTGGCACCGTGCCGCCGCGGCCAGGCATCACCTGGTCGTTCCACCGCACGCTGCGCTTGCGCTGCCCGACGCGCGCGCTGCGCGCCTGATCGCGCTCGCTGCCGCTCTGCGCGGTGCCGGCCGCAGCGGTCGCAAAGCTCTGCGCAAAGCGGAAGCCCAAGCTGCCGAGCCAGCCTCCGCGTTCGCGCGCCAGCGCCTCTGCCGCCTCCTGCCGCGCCGCCTCCTGCACAGCACGCACGCCAGGGTTGCAGGCCATGCATGCCAGGGTCGCAGCGCTTCCATGCCAGCTGCGGATGAGGTACAACCGGCGTGTCGTGTCACTGACGCCAGGTGGTCAAGCTCGTTCGCCGCCTGTTTCGGCGCTGGCAGCGCCTGATGAGCAAGGTAAAAAAAAAGGCAGCGCCTGATGAGCAACACACGGCGTGACGTCGACATTGACAGACACGCACGCACGCACGCACGCACGCACGCACGCACGCACGCACGCACGCACGCACGCACGCACGCACGCACGCACGCACGCACGCACGCACGCACGCACGCACGCACGCACGCACGCACGCACGCACGCACGCACGCACGCACGCACGCACGCACGCACGCACGCACGCACGCACGCACGCACGCACGCACGCACGCACGCACGCACGCACGCACGCACGCACGCACGCACGCACGCACGCACGCACGCACGCACGCACGCACGCACGCACGCACGCACGCACGCACGCACGCACGCACGCACGCACGCACGCACGCACGCACGCACGCACGCACGCACGCACGCACGCACGCACGCACGCACGCACGCACGCACGCACGCACGCACGCACGCACGCACGCACGCACGCACGCACGCACGCACGCACGCACGCACGCACGCACGCACGCACACACACACACACACACACACACACACACACACACACACACACACACACACACACACACACACGCGCGCGCGCGCGCGCGCGCGCGCGCGCGCACACACACGGTACACGCCCGCAGCGGCAGCAGCAACGAGGAAGCACGCAAGCACGGCCGCACGCAAGCACGCGCGCAAGCACGCATGCAAGCACGGTGGCAGCGGCTCGCAAGATTGTCAGGTGTGGATGGTGTGTGGCGGCTCAGGCGCGCACCTGCATGGGCGACGGCGCCTGTGCCTTGCGGCGGGCATCGTCGAGCTTGCGCCGCTCCTTGAGGAACTTGTCGCGCATGCCAAACACGTCGCCAGCGCCTGTCCCCTGGCCCATCATCGCCGACACGCCCACCCGCGTCTGCACACGCCCACCGCCACCGTCAGCAGCCGACCCACGTCGTTGAACCAGGCCAGCCAAGTGATACCAGGGCCTCACCACAACATGTTTGATCATTTCGTTTCATCGATATGAGTATCATCGATATCAGTGCCACGGGGAGACCGCGGGGCCGCTGGTGTGCCGCACCTGCAGCTGCTGGCAGACGTACTCCAGCGCCGGCAGCTCGGAGCGCTCGACCCAGTGGATGCAGTCGACCGGGCATGAGTCGATAGCGGTCTGGATCTCGTCCTCCGTGTTGAGCCACTGGCCAAAGACGCGCGAGCGGCCGTGGTGGGGTTCGATGCGGAAGGTCGCCGCGGCACACCAGACACAGTTCTTGCAGCCGATGCATGAGTTCTCGTCAACAAAGACGGCGCGGGTCTCGGCAGGGTCCTCGTGCTTCGCGTTGCCGGGGGCGCGTGTCGGGGCCCACTTGCTGAGCTCCTTGCCTGCACGCGCGGAGGAACGTGCACGAGTGGTCCGTTCCCGTTCGATGGAGGTGGCTGAGCGAGTACACAGGCATGCATGGCAAAGCAGAATCACATGAATCCATGGCCAAAGCTGTGCACAAGACCTCCTTGCCTGTATGCCTCACTTATGCTTGCATGTTTGGGTGTGCGGCTTTGCATGCCTTCCGGCACGCTGGTGTGTGCTTGATGGATCGCTGGTGTGACGGTTGCAGGTGTGTCGCATTGAGTGATGCTACGTGGTCAAGACATGCACTACGGAGTTGGTGAGGGAGCTGGTGAGTGGCTGTAATGTGGGGAGTGAGAGTGGGGTTGGGGTCCACATGGCAAACATTGTCAGGACAATGCTTCGAGGGCCAGCGTGGGCCTGGGCGAGTGGTTTCGCTCGTCACGGCAACAATGTTTGATGTGCTGGGTGGTGAGGACGCTGGTGATGGCTGCTGTTGCTCGGGCTGCATGAGACCTGAGACACATCATTAGAGGCAGTAGCATAAAATGCTGACTGTTCTCATGCCCGAGGTACATATCGCCTGACTAAGCAGGAGGAAAAGGCGCAACACCTGTGTAGCCGTCTTCTTGATCCTTCAACGCGACTTCCAGCTGCTTGTCGTAGGCTCGGCGCGCCCTGCTGTTGCTGAGCGTGTTGTATGCCTGCAAGAACGCATGTGCTCTCGAGTACTCGCGGTCCCTATTGTAGCTTCAGCCTTTCGCGCGGTGTCATAATGAAATGGCAAGACTGCTATACACCTTGCTGCCACAAATAGCTGTTCGTCTGGACACCAGGTGCCGCATGCAGAGTGGCACGTGCCAATGGATGGTAGCCATGCTCGGCGGGTTGGCGCACCTCGTTCAGCAGGATGCAGATATTGTGGCCCTTGTCGCCGGCATTGTCCGGATGGCATATCTTAGCGAGTTGCCTGTACGCTGACTTGATCTCGTCTTCGCTGGCGTTGTCGTCGACCTGTAAACAACTTCCAGCTGTTGCTGCAAATCATCGTACGCACACGCAAAACGACACGGCGTAGAGATTGCAGCCGGTATGCCATTGTGCACCCGACCAGCATTTACGAGATATTTGCATGCAATTCGGACCTGGAGGACAGAGTAATAGTCCACAACGCCGCTTCTCAACACAACAGCCTCGATGTCTGGAGCGGTCGTCCTGGTGGCATCCTCCATAACTGCAAAAAAAAAAAACTGTTCAAGTTCCATCGGACAATTGCTGACCTTTGAGAGTACACGTTTCTCCGCTGTGGCTTTGATCCAACGGCAGCACGAGATTGCTTCTACAGACAAAATCTGCGTAGCACGTTTCAACACGTGCAGAGCACCATTTGCACAAGCACAACATCAGTGCAGTAGGTTTCTCTGCGGCTGAACGCGTATGTGGCAGCGCACCGGCAAACGTTGCCACTCCTCGCGGCGAGCACTGCGCGATCGGTCTGGTGCCTGATCCCGACTGACACGCGCCAGAAGACACAATCACGCGCCTCGCGGCAAACATACTTGAGGCTGATGCTGTTGATGGAGCGCTTGCGGTCTTCATGGTGAGTCTTGACCACGGACAGTACGAATTGTCTGCAAGGAACTGGGCGAAGAAAAGGTGCAACAGCGCAGTGCTGCAGTATTAAATCGCTTCTGATAGCTGATATCAGATACAGTCAAAGGACTCAAACGAGCTGAACGGATGGGGTGTCGAGGGGCAGACTGAAAGAAGCGATGGCACAGGGACACGAGTACCATGTGCTAACGTGCCTTTGCAGCCTTCTCTGGTATCGACCCAGTGCAGTGTCTCACACTTATGCGGCCAGCCTGCCCGCTGCTCGCTCGTGCAATGCGTACAGGCTGCACGCACTGTCCGCACGCATGCGCCCAGATACGCAAAATCCGCAGCCGGCGCGTGCGGATTGCTGACAAGGATACGCTTTCGGAAGGCGCTCTACGCTGTAGCCCACGCCAGTCGCGGGCCCGACGCTGCCCCGATATCGGAGCGCCCTTGACACATTGCGCTTGTATCAACTTGTTGGCATGCACAGTCGGCCAGTCAACGCCCGGTGGTGGACTCAGCATTGTGGGCCAACAACAGCGCATGACTTGAGCTCAATGGACCTGCTGCTATCTGGACCATTGAGCAATCAATGGTTCGGTGCAATTCTTCAAGTGCATTTTTTGACTTTTGATTGTCATCTCATCGCCTTGCCAAGAACCTCGATTTGCAAGTTCACTGGTTCACTGCCTCGTCATTCCAGCACAAGTCAAATTTGCGCGGCTACCAGCGTTGATCAGCGAGGCAACCATCCATCTGCGACTCGCGCCATATAATTGGATGTGCGCCGGACTGGCGTACCCTTGTCATGTATGTGGGCCATATGCGTTGCTCACACTCCATGGAACATACATGACTATGAGGAAGGGAACGAACAGAGCGACGAGTGGACTGGCACATCTGCTCCACTTCGAATTCTGTCACATTATGGGAATCGTTCCTTTTGAGCATCTGCTTTGCTGACTGTACTCGTGCTGTTTGGACCGCGCCCGCTGCCAATTTGTTGAGGGCCGGCCAACGTTGGCCAACCACGGCTGCCGTACCTATGATTGGCCATGCGGGAAGCAGCGAGCGCGCGTGTTGACAGCTTTGCAGCTGCTCTGCACCACGTGCATGGCATCATCGACAATTATTTGCTACATGCGAATCCATTGTCTTCCACGTCATTGTCACAGTGAGTCAAATTGAGTGTCCAACATTTGTGGTCGGCCCTAAATACCTAAACACCGATAGCCTTGGGAGCCGGAGTTTGCAGGTCACAACGGAACTGCAACGGCACAGCTGTGCGCTCAGGGAACAGAGCATGCTGGGGAGTGTGCAGCTTGTCCTCGTTCTCGATCGGCTCCATTTCAGGCCATGAGCGAACAGCAGAGCAGCTACTGGCCCCCTGTTCGCCAAACATGTCAATTGCCTACCCTGCTGCTTCAAGTACTTCAATGTGCACTTTCCAGCTGACACCATGTGTTGAGGACGACATCATGTCTGGATTGCACCGAAACCGAACCATGGCCTAGTGCAGCACCAATCCAATAGACCATTTGTGATAACACAGCATCGATAGGCTTGACTGGCCAGCATTGCACAACACGGCAAGGCAGCAAGCTCAGTCTGCCAGTAACCTTGAGCAGTCAAAAGCAGCAAGTGTTCCAGAGCACATCTGCTGCAAGGGCTGCAAACCAACTCCTCATGCTAGCATTTAAACTGATGGCATGCCTTCTGGACTTGTCGCATACTGTGCCCTCAAATGACACCCACAAACGAGGCATTTAGCTAGAGGACTCTGAATCACACAGACATGGCGTTCCACACGCCTGTCCAGGCATGGCAGGGCGCAGCGTTCTGGACGACACAGGTGTGAAGAAACCAGGGCTGCGCCTGCCTCAACCCCATGCCAACACAGTTCAAGAAGTTCCCTGTGCACCACACGTAGCTGCTCTTTGTGTTACACTTGAGATAGATGAAGGCCCCAGCAGCGCCAAGGGAAGAAAGCACGGAACCAAACAAGCAATCAAGCTACACAAGCAGCACAGTCACCCTACACATCGGCATGAACCGCACTAAGAAGGAACGCAAGCGGCAGCGCAAACACACGTAGCTCCATGTGCAGATCACAGCCTGCTCCTGCACTACTGAAAGACATCCAAGCTAGCAGCTGCAGAAAGGAAGAGCGGCACTGGCAGGTACATGCAATGAATGCGTACAGCCATTAATATCAATACAGCGAGTGTGCAGTCAGCTCCTTTGCTGAATGTGATGAGACTTGACGCATGCCGTTTCGTTCTGCCACAGCGCGAGAGCGTGGCACTGGAACGTTGTTGACCGCCTTGCGCGAGCAGGAACCGACTCGTCGGTGACCATCAGACCTTATACGACATGATAGTTCAGGGGCGTCGGGTTCTGCAGCATGGATAACAGCATATCAGCAAGCTGCTTCTGCAGCGGACGTGACGCGCCAGCCAAAAAAGCTCCCACGGACCCCGGCATTGCGGTACTTTGGCATAAGATTGTGAGGCGGTCGTACAACTGATATTTGCAGTGTGCCGATGAGGGATGTGCCCGCTAAGCAGAGAGTTCTGATGAGAGCTGCCGCGCCTAACCGTTTGGTGGACCAAATTGTGGTCCTCATGCATACACTTTTTCGGCGCACAACAGCCGCGCGCTTGATGCTCTTGAACCGTCTCGGTGAAGAACTAATACTTATAGTTGCCAGCGTCATGTCATTCTGCATTCCACCCCTTCCCTTCGCAACTAACATCCGGCATACCAAATTCGAAATGTTCTCTTCGGCTAGCGTTTGCTCCGCTCGTGTCCCAGCACGCGCATCGCGCGCGCAGGGCGTCGTCACACGCGCCGAGCCAATCAACGCAAACATCAAGAAGGATGAGCCAAAGGTCGTCGACATGATGTCGACGGACGATATGCCAAAGAAGGTGATTTCCAGTTCCCATTGACCACCGCCAAATCATGCGTGCAAGGCAGGCATGGAGCGGAACCGGTGTAGCTGCATACATTTTGACTGAATCGTTGACTGCTTCCATAGCTTTGACCGGTGATCGTCCAACCGCGGTGCACCGTGCATCTTGTGCCGCGGCCATTATGGTGTTGTCCCCCGTTGAACGTCATCCTCAAAAGACGCCAGCTAGATTGATTCCTCGCATGTCAGCAGTTTGAATTCGGAAGCACTCGGCTATCTCAGCGGGACTTGCATGTGCAGGGAGTGTTCTGCCGCTGCTGGAAGTCCGGAACGGTGCGACCGTCGACCACAGTGTACCTCCAAAGATACACGCACATGCACGTGACACTAACGGTGCAAGTATGAGCATTGAAGTCCTCTTTGCTTTCATGTATATGTTACGCTGCCACAGCTGATACACCGTGTTGGATGCGCGGCTGTGGCCACTGATTGATATGTGAGCTTTTTGTTGGTAGCGAGTGCATGCCCATTTGGACACCTCGTAGACAACTGCCACTTGCACTTTCACGTTGATAAGCCTGCATTCTGGCTTGACACGCACTTCCTGGCGTGGCCTGATGCTGTGCATACCCAACAGCCACACGTGTATACTGCTTGCAGTTCCCTATGTGCGATGGATCCCACGTCAAGCACAACAAGGACACCGGGGACAACGTCGGACCTCTGATCATCTCCAAGAGCGAGTAAACCTTGACGGCCGGCCGTGTGGAGCGATGCAATCGTGTGACTGCAGAACACTGCACGCTGCGCTGCACGTGACGATCAGTACATGTGCAACAGTGCTGTCTTGTAAATTAATGGGTGGCCTTTTGCAAGTTCGACAATTTCTTGCAAGTTCCAGACGCTCATGCAGCATTACCTGTCCTTCCCGCAGCCTGTGAACAGCTGCTGTGGTGAGCACACCAAGTGCACTAGTAGATATAGCAGTGCTGCATTGTGCCAGACTCGTGCCTGTTAGCTGCCCCCATCTGCCGTACGGCACGAAACCATCGTGGTCTGAATAGGCCTCGGTGCTACCCAGCCGATCTGCTGAGTGTGCCGGCATGTTGCAGTGTTGAGAAACAATTGCCACCTATGCACTGATGGTGCTTGCTCTCACCAGAACTGGCAGGTGACATTTGAGAAACGTCTGCTAGCGCATGAAGCACAACACATGCGTCCATTTGCCAGCAAACGACGCAGGCCTGTGCTCCTGCCCATCGCAAGAAGCTACCTTGGTGTACCGGCCGCTTGCCATGATTCCACCCCCTGACCTGCCAGCAGTGCTCGCACACGCAGCAGGTTGAGCCAGAAACGGTCCCAGCTGAAAACAACGTGCAAACGAGTCGTCGTTACCCTGTAAGATGTCCGTAGACACGGTGGTGTCCAGAGGCGTTGTTGACATAGACATCCCAACGGTCTGTACTGGTTGGAGCAGCACAGGACAGTACCTTCGACCTATTGGGATGGGGAGCAGGAGAGCAAAACGGCATCACCAGCAACAGTCGCACATGCAGCAGCTTTGGAAGGCACAGTGCGAGCAATCGTGACAGCACACACGCACACACAGAGGACACAGGTGGTGCGTTGGATGTGCTACTAGCATGACTGGCACATAACACCACCATGTGACACACACTGTCACAGAATCACAAAATTACACAACATGCGGGATACAATGAAGGCCAGCTACAGCTGGGCACCGTAGTTCAACCATGATCTAAATAAACAGCCGCAGGGCATCTGGGCCTCCTGGTGCACTGGCCATACCACACACCGTGTGCTGCCGCATCACCACCTGTCGCCGCACTGCTCCACATCAGCACACCACCCATCATGCATGGCTCCCCATCAACGCTCCCCATCAACTTTCCCCATCAACACACAGCTACTCGCAGCTGTATCTCAGCCGCATGCCCCTCCAGCCTGGTGGCCTGGGTATGCAGATCATTGTGCCGACTCCAGCACTGATCCCTGCATACTCTCACGCTTCACGGTGAACAGTGCACCTCCACTCCAGACTCACATCAGCCACCGCTGTCTGGAGCTCCGGATAGCTCCCTCTGGACCCCACCACTGGCAGAGTCGTGTTCTATTGCGGCCGTTGTGGCCCCGGTGCCACGCAGCAACAGCACAGCGTGCCTGCCGCACACAGCAGCAGCAGTAACAGCACAGCGCGCCTGTCGCGCCTCTGCAGCGCCTCCACATGTGTAAGGGTACTCATGGGGCCGAAGCATGTGGATGTAGCCGCAGCGCTGCCCAGCCTCCGGCAACATGCCTCTGGCAACATGCAGCAGCGGGCAGGTTACCACCGCTGGCCGGCGGCAGAGGCATCTACATGGCTCGGGTATCCACTGACCGGAGCCACATGCATGCCATGTGGCATAGGTGGCATCTGGTAGTGCGGCGGCCCCCACGCCGCGTTCATGTACATCCCCGGCGGCCCTCGATACCAGCCCTGCATGTGCTGTGCCTGCTGGTGAGGCGGCGCCTGCGGATCGTAAGACTGCTGCTGCTTCGCGTCTGGGCCCATCGATGGGGCGCTGGCCATCGCCTGTCCCTGCACATGCATGGACGCCTCCTTCAGATGCATCGCGGCCAGCATGACATCTCACACGCGGTTCATCAAACCAACCAAACAACCAAACATGATCATCATAGCTGGAAAGCACTGAACCAGATGAAGGCAGGCTCACCAGATGCTGGCAGGATGATGGGGCACAGCACGAGGAACTGTCTCAGTACGGCCACAGCACAGTGCAGTGCATTTCATTGCAACATGCATGCATTTGCGATCACCACCGGCATGGCCGTGCGGGCAAGCAGCAGCCATGGTCACTCAAAGACTATTTAGCAGAAAAGGTGCACCGCAGCAAAGCCGTAGCTGCTGTACACGGCAGCGTCTCGCGGTGCATTCCGACCGTTCTGCATCCCGTTTTGCATCCCGTTCTGCATCCCATTCTGCATTCCACCCTGCATGCCGTTATGCATCCCGTAATAGCCTGCCGCAGCCATGCCATTGTGTTGCATCGACGGGGGGGGATGCGCGGGGGGGTGCGGCGCCACCTGAGCGTGCTGGCCTGCTGACACAGCATGCGGCGTATCTATGAGCGAGTCGGGCAGGTTCACCGACTGAGAAGAGTACGCGTGCGCTCCGGCGTCCGGCCGAAACTGCGCCACTGACCCCTTCTGGGCAGGCGCGCCGCCGTACATGGAGGTGTCTAGAGGGGCACTGGGGGTCGGCACTGAGGTGCTCTGGCCGTTGTAGATCCACAGCCCCGGCTGCTGCGGCTGGAAGCTCGCTGAGTCAGCGCTGAGGGTGTTCTGAGCTGAGGCAAACTCGGTCGACGTCGTAGGCTGCATCTGCGGCAGCGGGTCATATGACGGCGTCGAAGTGGCCACCGGCGCTGGTGTCCGCTCCAGGCTCTGACCGTGCAGCGGCGGCGCGCCTGCGGCCGCGCCCGGCTGCGGGACCTCGACGGCGGCGGGGGGGCCGCCGGCCGCGCTGAGGCCGCCCATGCTGTGTGCTGCGGCGCCTGGTCGCCGCTTGTTGTACGCTTGGAACAGCCGGCCCTGTGCGCTCGGGCCACGGCCCGTATGCGGCCGCATGCCGAGCCCGCCGCTCCGCAGCGTGCTGTCGCCCGTGGCCCAGTTCGCGGCCGCGAGGTCGCCGCTGAATGTCGGCGGGGCGCTGGCGCTCGAGGCGGGGTCCGGCGGCGCGCCCCACGTGTCGCTGACTGCCGGCGGTGGCGCGTGATGTGCATGCGCTGCAGGCGAAGACCGCAGCACGCTCTGGCTCTGGAACGTGCCATCATCAAACGCCGCAGATGGATCGTGCGCGGCCTGCTGCTGAACGCTGTAGGGAGCGTGCGACGCATACGCGTCAGGCTGCGGAAACTGCTGCACCGGCTCATGCTGCGCAGGCTGTTGGTATTCTGGCTGCTGGTATTCTGGTTGTTGGAATTCCGGGTGTTGGTATTCAGGCTGTTGGTAGTCGGGCTGGTAGTCGGGCTGTTGGTAGTCGGGCTGGTAGTCGTGCTGTTGGTAGTCGGGCTGTTGGTAGTCGGGCTGTTGGTAGTCGGGCTGTGTGAAGCTCTGCTGGACATAGTCTGGGGTCGGCGGGAGGGTGTAGGAGGGCGTGCCGAAGGGCTCATGCATTGTGGTGGAGTAGTCGCTGGTGTGTTCCGGGATTGGATCCTCAAGCGGCTCGGGAATGGGTGACGACAGGGCAGGCTCAGGTGTGGGGTCAAACGCCTCAGGGGTGGGGTCATCATGGACCGGTGAGCGGTGCCGCTGCTGGGGACGCACGGAGCGCCGTGTATCAGGAGCACTCCAGTCATTGTGTGCATGCCCTCGACCCCGGCCCCGGCGGCCCCTGCCGGCACCGGCTGCGGGTCCATCCTCGGCAGGCCGGGCGGCCTGGCCGCATCGACCCGCGCCACGCTGCGCGCTGCGGCCGCCACGGCCGCCGGCGCGCGGCAGGCCGCCAGACGCGGCGACCCGCCGGGCTGCAGACGCTGCGGCGGCGGCAGCCGCCGCAGCACCCGCGGCGCTGTTGTCGGTGTGCGCGCCGCGCACCCCGCCGTTTGTAGTCGCACAGCTCGGCGGCTGCCGCTCTGGCGCCGTCTTGGCCACCGTCTGCCGGTGCCCTGTAGCCTCCGACTCCATCCGGAATAGCTCCGCCGCATCCATGCGCGTCTCTGACAGGCTTCGTGCCAACGCCTCCTGTACCATCCCACCACATGTGCAACAGCCCGCCTCATGGCACACCAGCGGCGCACACTACAACCCAGACGCTATGGCAGAAGGATTGCTCACACCAAACTGTCATACGGCTCACGAACCCGGCGCGCTGCATGTCAACTGACGTCAGAAAAAGGCGCAGCGGCGTCTTTCTGCAAGCCATGGCCACAGCAGGCAGCACAAAGCACAGCACGCACCTGCAGCATGAGCTCCTCTTCTGCAGCCAGCGCGGCCGCACGCTGCCCCCGAAGCCGCCGAACCTCGTCCGGAGACACATCCTCAAACACAGGCGCCCCAGCAGCTGGGGCAGGGGCGGGCGCGTGCGCGTGCGCCGACGGCGGCGGCCGTGGCGCGGCTGCCGCCTTGACTCCGTTTGGCGGCGCAGCCGAGTTCTTCGGGCGATCCCGAGCCCGCACGGGCTTCCTGCACCAGCACACGTGGCAAGCGGACACGCGGATACATGCCAGCACTCGTGGCATGTGGCGATCATTCACCTGTCATGCAGCGTGGTGCTGCCACACCAGAGTCATCCGAACAGCACCCGAGGGCGCATGGCACAGAGCGAGCAGATAACAGCCGACTCCGCACGCAGCGCGCGGCTGACTCCGCACGCAGCGTGCGGCCCAGCTCAGCACGCAGCGTGCCGCACGACGCTGCACAGCCCTCAGTGTATTGTACCTCTCAGTCACACACAGGCTGCACACAGGCCACAGGCCGACGCTGCACAGCACGCAGCATACAACCCAGCTCAGCAAGCAGGCCGTACACAGACCACAGGCCGACGCTGCACAGCGCTCAGTGCTGTATATCTCTCAGTGTCCTGTACCAACACCCTCACAGAGCACTGAGATCGGTACGGCCGCAAGTATACAAAGTCAGAGGAAGCCGCACCACTGCTCGTCGACAGGCGCGGTCTCAAACTCAAGGTGCGCAAGGCTGTGCTCTGCTGAGGCGCTGTGCTCTGCTGCGGCGCTGTGCTCTGCTGCGGCGTCTCCGTCGACGCTCTCCGGAATCGGTTCCGGCAGCGGTTCGGGCAACGGGTCTGCCGCCGCCGCGGCCCCCGCCGCAGTCGCGCTCTCTGGTTCCTTTTTCTGTTTCTTCTTCTTCTTCTTCTTGCCGTCCCCGCCGCCTGCAGGTCCGGCTGTGCGTGCATGCTGCGCCATGAGTTTTGCATACTCCTCTGCCTCCTGGTCCAGGCGGGCCTGCACCACGACCAGTGTTGAACATAGCCATAGTGTTGTCGCACCAGATGCAAAAAGCACAGCCAGCTGCGACATGCCTTTCTGGGTCATGCATAGAGAGACGCTGGTGCTTTTTTCTTCTTGGCGCTGTGGCCTGTGTACGGCACAGAGACTGATCAGTGGTGGGGGGTGCTTATGATGATCACTGACCGTAACACCACATGCATGATAATGGGCTGGGACATCAAGAGCATGCACACTTCATCAGCCCGCATGCATGCCTTCCTGCTGCGCGCTTTGCTTAGGGAGCTGTTGAGGTGTTGCATGCCCTGAGGCTGCTGCTGGCATGCTTCGCTCACACTCTGCCATCACTGTTGGACCGGTGCTCGACTATCAACTTGTTCATCAGCTGGCACCATCCGTGTCCGTGTCGAGGGTATTCATCGATGGGCGCCACATGCATGCCATTTGGCACAGCGGGTATCACACGTGCTTGCTTCTCCAGAGATGGAGAATCGTGCGTACGAGAAAGGGGGGGGGGACACCTGTACCGCCTTTTTCCGCTCGGCCTCACGCTTGGCGGCCGCATCTTTCGCCGCCGCAGCGGCCGCCGCCTCCCGTGCTGCGGCCTCCTCCCGCTGTGCCTGCCGCCGCTGTTCAGCCTCCTCCGCCGTCATCGCCCCGTCTTCGGCCTGCGCCGCACGACTGACAAGTCATACAACTGACACGTCATACACAACCGTTGGAGCGGCGGTACCAGGTCTGCATGTTTGCAGCATGAAAGCATCCTGCGACTAACAACTCTGCGCGTTTCGTGAAGGCTGCACTTCACGATCGCACCCACATTCGGGCAGTGTGCCAACCACAACGCATGGCTACCCACAGGCCCCACGGGATCCCATGTGAAGCAGGTTTCCGCATGGCAGCGATGATGACTCACGCAGCTGACGAAACGATACAGGCTGCTTCTCTGTATGCTATTCAAGAGAGGAACCTGGCAGATCCCACAGCCTCCCTAGTGACTCATCCACGCTCATGCACTGTTGAGTGCGGCACATGTGCTGTGCGCACAGCATGTGCACCCGTGCTCATGCATTGTTGAGTGCAGCATGACATGTGCTGCGGGGCCATGTCATGCTGCGCTCACTGCACCAGATGCCGACCGGGTCCATAGCCTGCGCCAGAGTGGCCAGCACCCACCAGATGCTCGCACGTGGCAGTGCTGTGGATTGCAAACGGAATGCGCTGGGGAACGCTGCGGCCACCACGTGCACACGGCCGGCTGCCAGCACGACAGCGCACCTGTTCCCAATACGACCGTGTGGGCTCCCCAGCCGGCTTGGGCCAGGTCTTGGGACCGCCCTTCCCGACGCCCTTTGCCGCCGCGGCAGCGCTCGCAGCCGGAGCAGCAGCCGCCGCCGCCGCCGGCTTCTTGCCGGTCGTGCACACCGTGGACACGACACTGAACGTGCCCATTGTGATGTCGCCCATGCCCTCGAAGCCGCCCCGGGCCCGGAAGTCGTACGACGTCCCCGGAATCAGCTGCCTGAGGGTCACCGTCGTCTCTGTCAGCCTCTCCGCATACGGCCGCCAGGTGTGGCTGTCCCCGCGGCCATGCGTCTGCCGGTACTGCAGCTCCCAGAACCCACCCTGGGGCAGCTGCACAGTGCGGGCGTTTGATGATGGCCTTTTGGTATCATCTGGTATGGTGGCCTTTTGGTACCAACCATTGACGGCGCATGCACAGCTGCACAGTGTGGGCGCTGCTGTCAGTGCAGACACGCATTGTGATTCTGTGTCAGGGCAGACACGCATTGTGATTCTGTGTCAGGGCAGACACGCATCTCTGTGCACGTTCTGGACCAGAATGTCTGGCCGTGGCTGACAGCGGTACGGCATCCGGGTCCATGCTGGCACACTCGGCACGCCGCTCGTGGGCTTCGGCGGCAACCGGTTACCAGATGCTGCTGGGCCAGGACTGCACGTGGCACGAGGCACGAGCGTAACCTCAGGCGAAACCGCCACGATACGAGCTACTTGAGGTGGGAGGTAGCACCACGCGCAATTAAATAAACTTATAAAGGATCAAGCAACTGCGGGGGTCACCCGCGGGGGTGCACACCGTGCCGCGGAACTTGCGGTTGCGGTCGATTGTCAGCGTGATCGAGTCGTTCGTCGCGTCGGTCTTGACGGGCTTGGGCAGCTTGTCGATCGCCTTCATGACCTCCGCCTTCACACGCCGCATGTGTAGCCGCTCCGCCTCCCGGCTCTTGTGCTCATGCTGCGCGCAGGCAGAGGTCACACTCGCGCTGCTGACCGGGCAGAGGTCACACTCACGCTGCTATTCGGGAGGAACAAACAGGGTGCTGGTAATGTGCACATGGGTACAGTTACATCCACGTGCGTGTCGTATGCCGGTGCACGAGCACAGCTGCGGCTATGTGCTATATACCTTCATGGCAAACGGCCCTGTGCACTTTGACAGCCATGACGCGACTCACATTGCTGTCACAGTACCAAAAGGTGATGGTAATGACCGGGTTGACGGCGAGGGCGCTGCAAGCCACGGCAGTGCCCGTTCCCGACCTGCTGTATCTCGAGATAGCGGTGAATTTGCGTGAAAACGGCATTCAATTTGTGTTTGTAGATGGACACGCCGCACCAGGGCATGCTCTGCTGCCATGTTCTTCTCGTAGTCCTCCTGCGAGAAAAGGTGCCGCTCGCCGCTGTGACTGCGCTGCGGCCCCGGCCGCCGCCGCGGCCGGCCGTGATCACACGCCGAGAAGTGGCAGCCCTCCTCATCGCTGTCGTCCTCGTCGCTGTCATCGTCATAGTAAACCGGGCCGCCGGGGTAGCCGCTGCCGTGGTAGCCGCTGCCGGGGAAGCCGCCGCGGCCCGGGGGGGCGCGGCCGCCGCCGAAGCCCATCGGGATGTCGAAGCTGAAATTTGCGCCGCCACCGCCACCCATGGGGAAGCCGGCGCCCATGGGTCCGCCTGCAAGGAGGCTCAGGTGGAAACGGGGCTGGGCAGGTGCAGCGCCGGGAGCATTTCCTCACTGGCAGGGTGCCATGCATCACTGTTACAGTTCAGGAGCTATGTTGCATTGCCACAACCACAATGCGGCAGTGTTTCGGCCTTAATCAGCAGTATCAATACCATTTGTAAAGAGGCCGATGCTGCATGTGAGCTGCAAGAGTTAGGAACAGTGCTGCCCTGACTGCAGCACATGCGCTCGCACCAGTTGAAGCAGTCGGACACGGGCGATGTCCATTGCAAAACACCCATGATCGATGCAGCTTTGACTGCTTTGGCCATGGATGCACATGTTCACCGGGTGCAGCCACACACTGCCCATTACTGAAACAAGCAGGTGAAGCGCAGGCGCCTGGGGTTTTCTGCAGGAATGGGAACAGAGGGCAGTGTGGCACGGGGCAGGATAGCAGTGTAGTTTGGATACGCACGTCCGCCACGGCGCCCTTTTCCCATCCTCTGTTGAAGGAGTGTCTCCATACTGCATGCACATTTGCGTGATGAACAAGCACCGCTGACGGCCTCCTGGAATGCTAGCAGACGAACTGTTCCACAAAGTCGTCAACGTCGCCCTTAGCCTCCATGCCATTTCTGCATGGTGATATGTCGAGGATGCTGCATAGACGAACAGCAGCACATTTGTGACGCTTTCTGCACGGTCTTGCAGCCCGATGCGCATTTGCTGCCCACTGTCCGGACGATGCTGATACACCCCGACACCCTTGGACTGCAAGTGCCCGCTTGAGGTGCTGATCTGTTTCTGGTACGTGGTAATATGAATGTACGGATCCCATAGAAAAAAGTCGAGGACGCACAGCAGTGCAATGAGTTCATCGGGCATGCTCCACGGGCCAGTGGGGAAGTAATCGTCATCCTCATCATCATCACTATCTTCGCCCTTCTGCAGTCTGACGTACGCAGAATTGATCTCTTTCATTTTTTCTTCTCGGCGTGCCTTCTCTTCTGGTGTGCAGTGGGCCGCTTTGTCTGGGTGCCTGCATTCCAACAACATGTGTCGGGAACGTTTGCCTGGCACGCTGGGTCCTGCTCACATGATATGACCTTAACACGTGGCAGACCTGAGCAGGTTGAACCAGCTTAACACTGGCTCTTCGGCCAGCAAACCACATTACTCTCGCAGCTTGCGGTTCACGAAGGCTGTCTGGCTTCGCAGACCCCCGGACGCGGAGACAACACAAAACAAAGAGCAGATAGAAAAAGCACGAGCCTAACCGGGTCGCACCATTGCATCGCAAATTTGCGAAACTGTTTCTTGATCTCATCATCCGTCGTGTCGGCCTGCAAAGAGAACCTCAGTCAGTTTACACGACGAGAGCGACACGCGCAAAGGGGAAAGCCTTCATCAGTACCAACGCGGATTACATGGAGCTCCAAAATACGCACCGTCACGCCCAGGACTTCCCGGGCTTGTTCAAGCTTCATGCTGAGCAGACGATCGAGCGGGTTACCTGCGCGTGAGTTGCCGAAACAGGTGACTGATTTTGCAGCGTGCGGTTTAAAATGCGTTTGCAGCTGCTTCTCCAGGAATTGATCTCCTACAGATGCAGTGTATTTGCCAATGGGCGCGGGTCACAGTCACTTGGAGCGCATGATCGCGCTGATCTTGCTGCACATCATTATATCAAACCGATGGCAGCCTTGATTGGAGTTTAAAAACAACAATTCTTTCTTCTGACTAGAGGGGAATTCTCTCGGTGTTGCGAAACGCTTGCTGCGAGGCCAGCGGTTTCGACAGAACACTGGAACACTGTGTCCGGCGGCAACGGTGCTACAGACACCATCCGGCACGACACAAATGATGGAAACCTGAAGAGTCACAATTTGTGCATGATGTTCGGTTCGCGCTGCATTGCTTGCGCTCGTTGAGATACTTGACCTCGATACCTCACTGGCAGATGCATCCGACGCGTCAGACAGGATTGGGACAACCAGTCCAAGCATCAGGATTAACATGCTCTGCTTACAGGGAACGAATTGTGGTTACACGCATTCCTCTGCATCTAATGCGTGCGCAAATCTCTGCTGTGCGCAAGTCTCGGCTGTGACAGAGCTCATCAATCTGACCTAGATTTCACTGTCACGTTTGTTCTTGAGGGAGTGCATGCGGTGTTTCCGGCTCAACCTGGCATTGAGAGAAACTTGCTACTCTGTTGAGCTCAGGATGGCGGGCGTGATATGATAGGCAGGGCTTGAGGCCGCTTCCCAGGCGAGAAACCTAGTGTAAACGGTCACAGACGCTTGAAAACAAGCAAACCGGGTAGAACCCGGTCCTTTCAAATCGCCCAAGTTATGCATGTAATTGATAGTCACATGTTGGTTTGTGCAATATGAGCCATTGGACCGGCGTGCCCAGGAGTGCGAGTGGGTGCCCCCAGCTGCTGGCACTCTGATACTGTGATGGGCGAGCCTTTTCCTACTGCCCCCCTTGGCCCGCGTACACAGCATCCAAGTAACTAGCTGTGATGTCATCCTGCTTGATTGACATAGCCTGCCCATCATGGCGGTTCATACCGACGTCACACTCTATGTTGTCACCTGAACACCAATGCATTGCCTAAACAAGCCTGATACCTGCTCCTCTGTCACAATCCGAGATACAGACTACTGAAAGTGAAATATAGCACTCAGCAATCCGTGGCCGGTTTGAAGACGTCATGGCGGCATCGCTTGTACGTCCCAGATGCACCACAATGTACGCAACTCCTCAGCCCGCATATCACGGTGATACTGCGGTACTTAAACGTCTCTGCGTGCATCAGCGTTGCATGTACACACAGACATAGCTGCAGCCACAGTTCTGCCGACAAGAGTGTGCGGTAGTTAGATGATGTTTGCTACTGTGGCGTGCAGACTGTACACTGCACGTGCCTAGGCGCACTGCTGCAGCTGTCGCAGCCTCTTGCACGCATGTAGATATCCATAGATGGTCAAAAGCCTAGCAGGCCGGAACGATGTCTAGCTCACATGCCTGACCCCGAGGTCTGTGCGATCTCGATCTCTGTTGGTGAGATGGCCAGCTGGAAGATACTTGCACGACTGGTCCTGCTCACGCATGAAGGCCTCACCCACTCTGGCCCATCCCTGGGGCACTTTTGAGCATGGGATTTACACGCTGTGAGGCGCCACTATCGTTTGCAAGGCAAAGAGCATGGAGTCAACACGAGGAGTGATGTGGTTCAGGCTGTTTTGGTGCTCAACCCAGCAGGACAGGCTCATGGCAACAAATCGTCCAGCAGGCTGCGGGACACATCAGACCAGCCTGGCATTCGGCAGCACTGCTTAGTAAGTGGTTACAATTCACTAACGCACTGTTTGGAGATAGATCACAGGAGATCTGAGGCAAAGATATGTGACCTATTCAGATACCCGCAGTATCGCACAGAACAGCAATGTCAGCAGGTAAACTCCACATTCCGCATGGAATGGCCGACATGCCAACACTCAATGTCACGCCCTTTATGCTATGGCTGCACGTTCATAAATTTACAGTATGCTCGTCCTCATCGCTGCAGGAAATAAAAGAGCACATGACATGAGCGCACAACAACACCTCATCACCAGCATAATGCTGCTCACACAGGAGCCGCTCAGTTGCCTGGCACGAACTTGGTAGCATAGCTCCTGCAGCACAGAGGCACACGTCAGAAGCGCACTGCCTGTGTCATCAATGCCGCTGCACCAGCTTCACACGCCCTTCGGCTCCTGGGTCTCAGTTCGCTGGAGATGTCAATGGCCTAATTGGCTACGGCAAACAAATCAGTTTACATGTACATGCAACATGCCACGCTACGTGCACGCCCTCAGTGCCTCTTTACGAGGCAGCATTGTGATGCAGGCAAGAAAAATGTACAGATGCGACACATGCAATGCTGACGGCATGTGCGAGACATGCTACATGCAGCAGGCAAGAAGGCAGATGGTATACAAGACAGGGCGCAGGCAAGAAGGCAGATGGTATACAAGACAGGGCGCAACACGAGAAGTTTCCACTGGGGTTCGTCAGTGGATCGATTCACAAATCACACACAGCACGGATGCACCAGTTGCGGGGCCTTGCAGACTTTCGACACATGGACTAGCTGAAGCGCTGTGTCCGAGCATGCGTGTCGTCCATGGCCGAGCTGATGAGCATGCACAGTTCAGCGATCTTACACCGACGACATGGCAGAGCTGCGCACCAGGCATTTGCGGGGAAGGGGTCTGCAACGTGCTCAGCCCAATTCTCAATTGGGCCCTTACCGGTCACAATAGCCTGCACTTGCTCGCCATGCTCAGGGCAATATGTAAATTGAATTACACAGTACATCCGACCGACCAGCAGTGGAGGGGGGGGGTGCACTGTGAGTGTGATTTCGTTATAAAAGAGTTTAACATAATATCACCAGTGTTGTTCATCGCACGACCTTGTGTGATTTGTGATGCACACGTCACACCACATCGTACCACTCTGCGCCGCACTCGATGGCTATACCAAGACAATCCCAGCAAACTACAAGCAGAGCAGCAGATGGAGGACGTGGTAGAGTGATGCATGCTGCTTGTGCAGCAATCGGGTTTGTGTGTGCAGCACCGCTTCAGCATCAAGCATTGCCTCAGCATGGACACTCTTGCAGCGCTCCACATCTCCAACAGAGCAGACACTAGACCATGTAGAGGATCAAACTTGTACAAAGAAGCCGAACATGGAGAACATGGCGAGGCGGCCATTCTTGATCTCCTTGACCTTCAGCTCTGCAAACTTATCCGGGTCCTCTGACAGACCAAGGGGGTCAAACAAGTCACCGCCGGGGTACTGCCTGTCGAGGTCCTGGCCAGCTGGGCCAACATTCACACGGAAGGCCTCAATGGCTCCCATGAGAACAACCTGTGTCCCAAGGATGGCAAGGATGCTCTGTGCATGGATCAGTGCAGGGGAGCCGAGGTAGTCGAGGCCTCCAGATGAGAAGGCGCCAGCCTTGAGCCAGACGGCCTCACCGAAGGGAGTGCCTGTATACTTGGCCAGGAGTTCTGGTGTGACACAGCCGAGGGCGCCAAGCATGGCCCACCTGGCATGGATGACCTCGAGCTCACGGTAGCGGCGGAAGGTCTCGGGGTCAGCGGACAGGCCGGCTGTGTCCTGCAGGCACATTGCCTGAGACAAGTTCGTCAGTGAATTGATGGTCCATTGGGCAGATTGCAGTGGCAGATGTTACTCCGAACCTCTGATATCACGGACTTTCAGTTTCTATGCAGACCCGGAGCCACAGGAATGGCGCCCCAACGACTGCGTTCAGAATCCCATCTGGACATGGTGCCATGCATGCACCAGTCCAACACATGTCAGGTTACCCGCGAGTGTAAACAGCTGGGCTAGGCATGGCAGCCGAGTCTGTCTGTAAAAATAAAGGCGAAGCCACGGGTTACGTCAGGCAAGAGATCATCACACCACCAAGCAAGTCAATCCAGGCACACCGCAGATCAACCGCACACAGCCACACAGCGGCACAAACTTTTGCATGATCAGTTGAATGTAGGGAGATGCGTGAAACCAGAGTTTGAGTGCACGAGGTGATGCAGAGCATTGCAATGCGAGAAGCACACCCAGCCATAGTCACCAGGGAGCCCGCCAGTCAGATATGAGGGAGGTTTGCCTGAAAGAAGTCCCAGGAACAGGTTACGGTCAGCGCCGTACCAAAGGGATTCTGGTCTGGACGGCCTCTTGGCAGTTCTTGCACGCTCGCTGCTGGCAACGCGTTCGTGTCAGTGTTGAATAACGCAGCATGGGAGCCAATTCCTTCTTCCGTGTCTAAATTGGACATGTTAACGTGTAAACGTATGTTGATGTCATCGTTGGGCTTGACAGTGATGCGGATCACGGTGCACTAACCCACAGTAAGTAGCACATGCGATCAACGCATAAGGCTTGAGCACGAAACCGGGGTAGCGTTGCATTTCTGCGAGTTCTCGCAGCTGCCACATGATGGCTGGGTCTGGGCTTCACCCCTTTGCCTGCCTCTCCGACTTGTTCGTTGTTTGTACATAGTATACACTCTCGCTGGCCTGTGTGCCCGGGAATCATGTGCTGCGTGCCAAGCCGAGGCCGCTGTATGCTGACTCCGATTGCTTCCAGCACCCTCGGCTCACGTCTGAGCTGTGGGTTAACCAAAACAATTGGGCACTGCTGTCTACATGCATGAGATTCTATGTGACATTGTCGATTATGTACGGGCCTGGACACTAAAATCATGGGGGAGAGCGATGTAGCGCCGCCAGTGCCCTTCGCGCCCCGCCCTCAGGCCCCTGCCGGGCGGCCGGAGGGGGAGGGCTGGTACGCCCTGCACTGTGGGGGGCGTGGGCCCCCTGGCTCTCATGTGCGGAGGGCCCGTGATGGAGTGCTCGAGTGGGGCCGGATGGGGTGGGGGTGCTGCTGTTGGGGGGTCGGTGGTGGCCGGTTTTGTTGGGGTGGGCGGCAGTGCGCAGTTTGGCAGGTGGTTGCTTTGTGCTGTTGTGGCGCGGGTGCCGTGGTTGTGGAGTGCGGGAGTGCGCATGCGTGTGGGTGCGTGGGTGTGGTTGTGTCGGCTGTGTCGGTTCGTTGTGGCTTTTCACCTGAGACAATTGTTGCTTGTTGCTGTAGTCTGCTTTCGGGGGTTTTGGCCGTCTACTTTCCTGCTGTTGCCCTCGCTGCTGGGCTCTTGCATTCATCTCCGTGTGACACTAAAATCATGCAGCTGACGCTGCATAACTCCCCGGATAAGATGCCGCCTTGCATGCATGCGTTGCATGCGTGCTGCGTGCATAGCTTGCACTTTCAAGCCACGTGGACATTGCCAGTCCCGTTATCCAGGGCTAGCCATATATGGCACCGAGCGCTAGTAGCAAGGTGCCTGTGCACAAGACAGTGTGACTAAAGCTGGTCAAAGCCTGTGCTCCTCTGGTGCTGGTGTTGGCGCATGCATCCTGTGCATGCACATGTGCACCTCTGGACGCCTAACTCCTAGCCATTGTCTGTTGTCCTTCTGTACAAGTGGATGCTACCTGTAACAGCTCTCACTTGTCTTGCCCCTCCCACTGACTGCTACAAGAGTTCGAGCGTCACAAGGTTTGCATCCACACCAGACCTGTCATTGCTGACACAGGCTTGTGCCTGACATCTTCTACCTCTGTGACAGTACACGAAACATCATGCACATCTACAGACTCGAAGATATGGTGAATCCGGCGAGCAACCGCAGTCATTGAAGCTGACTTGTAGCATGTGCAGGACGCATGTATGGCGTACTTGTGTCGCGACATGTCGTGTTCCCAATTGAAAGCATGCGTATGCCATACAACCGCGCGTGATGATGCATCACAGATGACTCCACGGGCCATGAAAAAGCCAGCATGCCATCAAACGGTCAGCCAGACAGCAGACGAGGCCTGTGCAGCAACGTCTTGAGTGCACGCTGCGTTACCCATGTATGTGCATGTGACCGGGCGCCTCATGATCAACGAGGCCTCACCGAACGGTGGTAGCCTGGCTCGTTGTCTTGGCCTGACTCGAGCTGGCTGTCTTGGCCTGGCTTGTCGTCTTGGCCTGGCTTGCGGTCTTGCCACTAGCGGTCTTGTTCAGACTTCCCGTCATCGTCCATTTGGACCCATTCTGCACTTGCATATCACGCCATGCACTAATTATATACCTCTATCAACACGAGCATGTCTCTTCAGTGGCTGTAAGTACGGTGAAGATCGCGGTACGCACCGAAATTGCGTTGACAAATGGTATGCTGTTACCTCGAGTCAAGTAGCGGATGAATGAAATGCCGTGGAGCTTCCTCGAAGGACAATAGCGACGACGCATGCACGACCCAGTGCATATATACACTGTACGATCATTGTCAAATTTATAGGCAGAACTGTACGCAGCGCAGGCATGCTCGCAGACGGTGTGACACGCGCAAGGCCAGCGCCGAATCGGATTCCAAAAATCACGCTGCTGGTGGGGGCGTGCTCTGCACATGCCGCCTCAAGTACGCGTGATCGCGAGAGATGTGAATCATGCTTCCAACTCAATGCAGTTTGGGCTGTGTGACAGTCAGAGGCGAGGATGCCAAGAATTGTGCCTGCAAGGCTTGCCAAGGGCTGGCTCCGTGGACTGAAACGGGAAGTCCTTGCATTTCGTGTGCGAATATCGGGATATGAACATCAGGAAACGGCAGCGTGTGGGTGCAACTGGGTGAGCATGCGCAGGTAGTGTGCACGTGAGGTTGACTAGACGGAATCAAATCAACAGAGCAGTGTTGCAGTGAACAGTTCTGTTACACTGAGTGATCGACCAGGCAACTGCACTGTGTGTGGTATGGAGGTATCACCCGGCTGCAGCTGTGGCAATGCCTGGCGTGTAACACAACTGTACACAACTGTTCACGTCTGTTTGCCTGTTGATTGCTCTGTTGCCTCGGCGCTGCTGCGTCCTAGATCCATCACTGTGTAACACACACAGTGCATTCAAAAGCTTTGCACCAAGCCCAACATGCGCACATGGCAATGTGAAATGGTCAACGTACAAATCGCTCCACAGCAGAACAAACCAGCAGCCTGTGTCACCGTTCATACGACTGGCAGCAGGTGGGCAAGAGGGTCCAATAGATTGTAGTCCAACATCACCACTGTAGACGACCTCGACGCAGTGTCTCGCCCAGCAAAGGTGACGCATGCTGAATCAGTTTACACAGCAGCGCCGATGCACACAGACCCGTAACAGATATATAACAAGGCAGTGGCATACGGTATCGTAAGGGGCTTGATTGTAGTTGGAGTAATCCCACAGCGTACGCCTGTGTATAGCCATGTGGTATATGGTAACCTGTGGGGCAATGGCCGCATACACCCATTGGCTGGACTTTATCCAACCCAGCCATCCATATTGCAGGCTGCAATCTGGCACAGCTGGCACACACATGCAGACAGTGTGAACTGTAGGTGTGTACACTGCGATGTACGCTTCCCAGTGGCTGAGCGTAATGGCCAGTTACGATGCGTGCAATTTTGTGCAATGCTGGCCAAATTCAGGTCAATGGTTCACAGCGCCAGTGCCATCATGCAGCAATCTGTCGTCTCGGGGTGAATACCTAGCCAAGATCCATCTGTTGCAGTGTGGCATGGCATGTTTGTGTCAGGCAAAACAACACCAGATTACTTGTTCGACTTGTAACAACCTATTGCAATGTGGCACAAGGGTGAATTGCGCTGCGGTCATAATCAACATTATTACATGAATGAACTGATGCAATGCGTGGTACTGGTTACAGCTTGTGAGCCTGGGCAATTGTCAGAAGTATACATGAGGGGTATGGCAACAGTGTAACTGTGCAAAATATGCCCAGGCATGCAGGAGCGGGAGCTTCCAACAACTTCCAGACGGTGCCTGCGCATTTAACAGACTCGACCAAATAACACCCTGCCTGCATGTTCCCGACCATCCATAAGTGTACACCACGGCCTTGCTGACGAGCGTGTCTGGGAGAGGTCAACCAGCCTGATACTGTGCGAAAATTGAACATTCAGTTCCTTACACATCAGACGCCTAGTTGCCTGGGACAAATTTGGTGGCATAGCTCCTGCAGCACACCAGGAAGTGTTAGCACAGCTATAACAGATTTACAACCACTGCGACAGTATCTGATCAGGCTGATTGGTGTGTGGCACATGCAGGCACAGGCACAAACGAGGCACAGTCCACAACAAATGACACGGACGGAGGGTGTCAAGCTGTGCCAGGCAACATCGGCTACGGTACTGTGGACCGCCACACGCAACACTCACAATTCAGAACAGTAGTTGACATCAGTCGGCAAAATCGCACCATGCGTTTGCGCTGTAAGGGTCTGCGACGTGCTCAGCCCAGTTCTCAATGGGGCCCTTACCGGTCACAATAGCCTGCACACAAACCGTTCACTCAATCTCTGCCTCAGCCTTGTTGCAATGAACCCGAATTTGCCGCAGATACTCAGTTCGAGACGTTGGATTCCGTCCTTTCTATTTCCAGCTGCGCTATCACCCATACCATGCGCGCACATGCACTTGTGGGGTCAGGGCAGAATACTGACACCAGCCTGAAGTCTGCAGGGGCAGACTGCACAACTCTGTGCAGCTTATTCTCAGGTGAAATACACAGTCTAGAGAGGTCATTCACCTGCACAAAGAAGCCGAACATGGAGAACATGGCGAGGCGGCCGTTCTTGATCTCCTTGACCTTGAGCTCAGCAAAGGTGTCGGGATCGTCTGCCAGGCCGAGGGGGTCAAAGTAGTCACCGCCGGGGTACAGCCTGTCGAGCCCCTCGCCTGCAGGGCCACCGTTCACTCGGTACCCCTCAATGGCACCCATGAGCACGACCTGTGAGCCGAGGATGGCCAGGATGCTTTGAGCATGGATCAGGCCTGGGGAGCCGAGGTAGTCGAGGCCTCCAGATGAGAAAATCTGGGCACCAGCCTTGAACCAGACAGCCTCACCAAAGGGGATGCCTTGGTACTTGGCCAGCAGCTCTGGTGTGACACAGCCGAGGGCACCAAGCATGGCCCACCTGGCATGGATGACCTCGAGCTCACGGTAGCGGCGGAAGGTCTCGGGGTCAGCGGACAGGCCGGCGGTGTCCTACATGGGTACACTGACACAATGTAATTCAATGTACATGTATATTTACTTTTACTGATTGGAGCTCTGATGCGCAAACTTGAAAAAGGATCATAGCTATACAATCAGAACTGCCGAACCAGCAAAAAGCCAAAAGCACACACACCAGCCGAGCCACAGACTTGGTCATGCAGGGGAGCAAGCCAGTGGTCCAGTGCCTGGTCATATATCAAGGCACTGCGATGCCAGCGGGTTGTAGGTCGTGCGAAAAACTCAGGTCAATGCAGAGCGGTCAGCATGGATATCAACAACGGCGGAAGAGGGCTCCTTGCATGTGCGCACGGAGGTCATACAATACACGCGACGCGCACCCAACCGTAGTCGCCGGGGAACTCGCCGGTCAGGTATGCGGGTGGCTCGCCTGACAGAGGTCCGAGGTACAGACCACGGTCAGCGCCGTACCAAGGGGACAGTGACTCGGATGCGCCCTTGTCCTTGCTCCACCAGCCCGCGCGCTCACTGCAAGCAAGAAGCCCGCGTCAGCTAGGCACAACGGTCACACAGTATTCTCACAAGAACCCTGTGGTTTGGAAACTGCGCCATATCATAGTTCACATGCCCCTGTCACGCTGCGACAGATCTGTGCGATCCGCGATTGTCGGGGGAATTGCAGCTGTGTCGGAGAGCGCGGTACTGCAAGCACACAATCATAGCTGCATACATAAGCAAGCGATGTTGTCCCATAAAATTGCCAGTTAACCCGAATCAGAAAATGCGTCTGTAAAACGTCCGTGCTCAAGCAGAAGTCACGCGCGTGCGCATCGCACATATGGCACACTCGTGCGACACGTACCTTGTGGCCCCACGGCAGCAGGCCAGCATTCACATACAGCAGTACAACATAGAAGGGGGTTTCAAGGCTAAAACAAGGCCGCTTCGTCAAGTTCCATGCCTTCACAAGGGTCACACCGAACAGTCTTGCGTGCACCGGGCTTTGCCTTGGACGTCTTCTTGGCCATCATGGTCCATTTGGACCCATTCTGCAGGCATTATTATCCCGTTTGAAGCCGGTATGTGGGTTTACAAGGAGGGCGGTGATTGCGTGTACAGCGCTGCTAGTCGATGCCACGAGATCTTGTGCGTTGCGACATCTCGAACCAGGTTTCGAAGACGAGACATCCGCTGAGATCATCTTGCGGCAGCGGGTAGGAACACAGATGTGGTGTTCATGAAGCTCCAGAACATGGTCACATTTCATATAGAACGTACCGAAACTGATGATACGGTAGACATGATGCTAGCTGAGTCAAGTTACGCACGAAGGTGGAGTGCAGGAGGAGTGCTAGTGTTAGATGTGGTAGGAGAAAACCATATATGTGTTGCGCGTTCCAGATTCGTTTTTTCTGTATCGAGGTCAGGCATGCTTGGAGACGGTGACAACCCGACAGCCAACGCTGGATCGGATTCCAAAAATCTAGCCGGGGGGCGAACACCCTCGATTGCTCGAGATGCCCTGCTGGTCCACTGATCTCGAACATGCCGCACTCAGCGATCTCTCATGGAACAAGTGGCAGCATGCCGGTGGTAATGGTGATTCAGAGCTGTCAAGCGCGGCTCACGAGTATGGGGCAATGGATACAGCGGCCATACTGAGTGCCCAAGAAAACACACAAGGAGCGTGCGCGTGGATATTCCGGAAAATGGCTCCTGGCGTGTGACCAGCTAGCAGATATTGCCTCTAGACGCTTCAGCGATAATGATCGTGTACTGCAGCCGCCGTCACTGGATCAGGCTATCGTGAATGCTGGTTGCATGGACTTTGCTCACCGGTCAGGCATCGACGTCAAGCTGCATCCCTTGATCCCACAGAGATGGCGACGACGCCTCCGCAACCGCAGCAGCTTGTTGTTATTCATAGTATGTCTGGTGCTGGTGCCCACCATCATTCAGATACTGTTGGCTCGTTCGAGTTGGTCCGTGCTTGGGTCGTTGGACGCCACTGGCCCAATCACAGCTGTCGATTACGTGGGTGCGCACACCAATTGAACTCAGGGCAGATCTACCTGGCAAGACGTATGTGAGGTTATAAGAAGAGCTTGATTCGAATATGTTGCCAAAAGTCGATGCACCTGCAGTCTGACAATCAGCAATGTCTAATCCAGCGTTTTGATGCCATTGGCTGGACTGGCACAGATCTGCAATGCAAATACCGTATGTGGCCCACATCTGCATGTCTGCAACTGCAGGGATGGTTCAGAAGCCTTCCTGTGTCAACAGGTTCGCCATTGCACGGCTGGTGCGGTACCAGAAACCACGCAGCATCATCCTAGTGGTGCCAGATGTCGATGCTTGCATGCACCACCTGGCGCCGCTGTCACCGAATATCCGCTGCGTGCAAGAAGATTCAATACATCCACAACTCAGCAAGGCCATAGTGCAAGATGAGCTACAAAACGCTTACCCGCAAGTCAGAGAATCCAGCGGAGATGGCAGATGGAATCGCACAGGATGGTACCTCCAGCAGGTATATTTTCCTGACCTTATATTCTCGATCGAGGTGCCTGGTGTTCATGTGTTGCCGCTGTGACCATGACCGCTCTGCTCATAGCGTGGCCGATGGCAGACCTCCCATTGTGTTATAAAATCATCAGTCAGTTGCAAGCTACAGTACACCTGCGCCCTTATCACACCACCTCAGATGTGGAGCACAGCAGTATACTTACTGAGTTGCTGGCCAACTGCCACTTTCCCCACTGACATGTGTACCTCGAAACATGTGTCACACTTCAAGCAGGTAGAAGTATATGAAATCCGCGAGTCAGCTCGCTGTTGTAACATATACGTGCTACAAGCGTGTGTGTAGAAAGCGTTATGGTGAGTATAGTGATAGCTCAGGCTAGCCTAGGATGCTGTTCCTGAATGATCCATGCATGACCTCCTCCACAACTCGTCCAAATTGACTCGTTGGGTCCATAGGGCATGTAGAGCATCCAAGCCTACCTTTCCATCCACACATGTTTGTCGGCGGCATGGTCCCGCCTGCATTGCTGCCGTGCTATGCAGTGAAGCTCGTCCGTGTAACACCTCGTCAGGTCCTCTCATGAGCGCCAACTTGCTGTCCGAATGGCTGCCGAAATTCAACATGTGGTGTTAGGCACTGTGCCTGGTGCAGTTGCTCAAGCTTGGAGTTGTTGAAGGTCTGCCACAGCTGTCAGATTTCTATGTTATATGGGACATGGACATGATTCCCACCCGTCGCCTGCCCATCTTCTTCTCATCGACCACAGCCAGCTTTGGCCCGCAGCAAGATTATGATGCTGAAGATGATGCTGGACTGCCCTCTGGAGTGAGAACACGAGTCAATATTGGCGGAGCTTGGCCCCAAGGGTACCGGCTATCGTACAAGCAGCTGTTTGACCGTGAGTGCGCCTCTGCCATCAAGCTCAGTTCGCTGTCACATGTTGCTATGCCATGTCACAATCTTGCTGTGCCAGAATGTTGCTGTGCCAGATAGAAACTGCCACTAGTAGAGTGTAGCAGGCCAGAGGTCAATTCGATGATGTGTGCAGGCCGCTGCTAGCAGAGGATGGCACCTCGTTCGTGTCCCACTGGATCGTCGTGCACAAGCCTCGGATGCAGGAGTTCCTCAGAGCTCTGTCTCCGGGTGATGGTATTTCATGGCAGCAGCACATTCTTCGAAACCTTCCTGAGGCAGACCTCTGGCACGGTTTCAGTGAGTTTCACTCGTACATCAGTTGGCTTAAACAACAGCATCCAGAAGAGATTGCTGAAGCCCCACGCAAGACATGGCTGCGACAGCCAGTGGGGGGATCATGGGGCATACGAGCAGCATCGTGGCTCACGAAAGGGGGTTACTGCTGCCCGACTCGGTTGCAGCACTGGGTGCAGTGGCTAGCAGGGCTTGAGTACTATGGTGTTGAAGTGGGCCATCACAGCTGGTGTGCAACACCTGCAGTAGGGGACTTTTATGGACCACAATGACGCACGTGCAGGCACAGGCTGAGTGGTCACAGGGTTTGATGTGATTTGAATCGATGGAACGAAACAGCGTGATCTGGTTCAGCATCTACGTGACGTTTGCTCTGTGCAGCAGTGGCAACCACAACGCAGTTTTACCACGTGTGCAATTGTGAGAGTGTGCTACAGTAGCCACTGTGATTTCGGCTGTCTTTCTATGAGAACCCCTCGAGCCAGTCATGGAGCAGTGCAGGTGAGGCTTTCTTGCTGGTTTGATCGAGGCCGCTGAGGACGAGATGGCATGGCCGCCTAGTCACGCAGGTATTTTATCAGCATGGGCACCGTGTTTGTGAACTTCGTTCAGCGTGCACAAACCCCCCTGTCCGTGATGAAGCATGAGCCGTTTGGTCATTGCTGCCAATATTCCAGCTAGATTGCTGCACCTTGGAACAGTGTTTACATCAGCACAAAAACAGGATGGTTTGCGCACAGACAATCGTCAAGATATTGAGCATGGTTCACAGTCGCCTACGACCTGTCACATCGAATACCATAGCTGAAGGGCGGGCTGATGTTGTTGTATCCGGTTTCGATCGTGGCCATGTCGTGCCTGCAGCGGAGCGCGTTGGTGCTGCACACGCGTAGCCACGCTTGGCGACCATTTGCATGGCGGTTGGTTCGCTGCTGACATGTGTCGCGGCAGGTGCTTTGTCCATTTTATGAATCGATTGATGGTGCACAGGTTGGTCATGTTGGGCATGGACTCCCGCAGTAGACGCAATTGTTGTGACATAGCGCTGTGCGACGAACGAAATTGCTTGAATCGCTAGATCGCGAGTGCCACGTTATCTGAAATAGGAGTTGTTTTATAGTGCACGCTAGATAATCTTCTCACGATGGCGATGGCAGTACGTACCGGTTCTCTCTTTGCACTCGGCCGTATCGGATGTACAGAGTCTGACCATGTAAAACCGGCTCTTGCGCAGGTACCACAGCACGTACTGAACAGTGTCCTTGGAGAAGGTGCTACGGAAGAGAAAGGAGAGAATGCTAGATTGGTACGCTTTGCGATCGCACGGTATCTTTGCCGCAGGGCAGGCTCAGACGCCAGCGGCGCCGCGTAGTCAACGCGACTGATCTTGCGTATGGGCTGTCAGAATTTGGAATTGCTGTTTACATGTCTGCGCTCGTGACTCCTTCTCATGTTGGGTATGTACCATTCGCCGTCGTGTTGACTCCACCGGCCCAGTGTACTGAGTGGACTTTGAAATGTCTGCAGTCCTCTTTCGTCGGAGCCATCGCAATCTCGGACATGGTCAAGACAACTCTCGGACCTAAGGGCATGGTGTGATTCAGAATGACTGCTCCACGTTGATTCAGACCTGATACACCAGGGCTTCATGACCAGCAAGGCCTGTGAAGAATCACTGGTCACAGCTGAACGGGGTGCAGGATAAAATTCTTCAGAGTATGGGGCGCGGACAAAAAGCCATGGTCACAAATGATGGCGCGACCATCTTGAAAAGCATGTACATTGACAACCCCGCAGCCAAGGTCTTGGTTGGTGTGTCCCACCACCCACACTCACCTGTGCCTGCCACCGGAGGCGCTGGCTGAACATTATGCGAATCGATTGCACCCAATCTTCAGAACCGTCTATACATGGACTGAACCCACTTTGTGAAGTCACACACTGTTTGATCTGCACACCGCTTGCTGCCACCTTGCACACCTTGCCTCGCCTGGCTGTCAAGCGATTGTGCAGGTGCACACAGCACAGCTGTACTGGTGGCGCCTCTACGCAGGTAGACCTGATAATCCTGCTTCGTCCAGATCTTTCCAAGGTCCAGGATGATGAGGTCGGTGATGGCACCACGTCTGTTGCGGTATTGGCCGGAGAGCTGCTCCGCGAGGCTGAGCACTTGGTCAATGCCAAGATCCATCCAATGACAATTGTCGATGGCTTCCGCCGTGCCTGTGCTGCTGCAGTGGAGGCTCTCGAGGCGAGATCATTTGACAATGCATCTGATGCCGCAGCACTGCGAGAGGACCTGCTTGCAATTGCACGCACCACTCTTTCGTCCAAGATCCTGACGCATGACAAAGAGCACTTTTCAAAAATTGCTGTAGATGCTGTCATGTGTCTCAAAGGCCGCACCAATCTTGAGCCAATCCACATCATCAAGAAAGCTGGTGCTACCATGCACGATTCGTTCCTGGCAGAGGTGTGTTATATGTGCGCTGATCTGATCCACATGGCATTCCTTATGTTGGTCTGGTTGGGCAAAGTTGCTGGAACCGGGAGTGTGTCATGCATACAGGGCTTCATCCTCAACAAGAAGATTGGTGTGGGCCAAAAGTCCAAGGTCGAGAATGCCAAGGTGTTGGTTGCCAACACTCCGATGGACACGGACAAGATCAAGATGTATGGTGCACGCGTGAAGACCGACAGCCTTGATCGTGTTGCCGACATCGAGCAGGCGGAAAAGGAGAAAATGAAGGCCAAGTGTGAGAAAATCATTGCACAGGGCATCAACGTATTCATCAACCGCCAGTTGATTTACAACTATCCCGAGGAAATCTTCACTGATGCTGGAATTGTTTCCATCGAGCACGCAGGTAATTGCCTCGTCTTGTTTGATGCATTCGTCGACGGACAATTCTGTGTGTTCTAGTAACAAAAAGTGCATTTGGATGACACGCAGTCCAGCTACTCAGCTGGGGATTGGAACTCGGCTGGTTGGTGCTAGAAAGGCTGATGCTGTTGACAGCATGCACAGTGCGATGCAACGTTCAGGCCAGTTTTAAGCATACGCAGCGCACGTGCTGACGTCTACGCTCGTGCTGTTGTAGATTTTGAGGGTGTGGAGCGTCTGGCACTTGTCTTGGGCGCAGAGATTGCTTCCACCTTCGAGAATCCCAACAGCATTCGCTTTGGAACTTGCAAGCTCATCGAAGAAATCATGATCGGCGAAGACAAGCTAATTCACTTCTCCGGCGTCGCACTGGGCGAGGCTTGCACAATCGTTCTTCGTGGCGCGAATGATCACCTGTTAGAAGAGGCAGAGCGTTCAATTCATGACGCACTTTGCGTGCTCAGTCAAACTGTCGCGAATAAAGGAGTGATCTACGGGGGTGGCAATCCGGAGATTACAATGGCGAAGGCCATTGACGACCTAGCAGCGAAGACACCTGGCAAGGCCTCCCTGGCTATGGAGGCGTTTGCGCGCGCTCTTCGACAAATTCCGCAAATCATATGCGACAATGCTGGCATGGATGCAGCAGAGGTCGTGACAAAGCTGCGAGCTGCGATTGCGCAAGACGCACAAAGCCGGCAAGGCGTCGATGTGACCACAGGGGGAGTAGGGGACATGTCAAAGCTGAGAGTGTTTGAGAGCTTGAAGGTGAAGCGGCAAGTGGTCCTCTCCGCCACCGAGGCTGCAGAAATGATTTTGCGCGTAGATGACATCATCAAGTGTGCGCCACGACAGCGTGATGGCATGTAGCCTGTGAGCATAATGGCGTGGGATCACGCCCACTTGGCTGAACATGCCCAAGTGCTGCATACTATGCATACGATCGCCACCGACCGCTACAGCGGTACCTGTGGTGACCAAAATCGTGTAAATCCTGGTGTGTGTGAAGCGGTCCATGCCGCAGAGTTAGGTGGCAGACGGCTGAATCTGCATTAGAAGGCTTCCTTGGCATGAGTTAATGTCTGTGTGCTGTTCCGCAGCTAAATGACTGTCGCTGCTCTGCAAACCGCAACACAAGGGCATCAATGATCACGCTCAGAGCGCGGAACGCAGTTTTGCACGCGCCTGGTAGATCGAAACCAGCCCTGGAGCTGCAACCATACCCGTTATCTGGCAGCCGGGGTCTTAGATGTTGGCAGCACTGCACATCTTGACACTGTGTCCTTCCCAGTGACAGCGAGCACGCCAACACCAGCACCGCACTGCCAGATCTGTCACATTCGTCAGAACTTTACAAGTGACGCCAAACCCACAGCTACCAGGTCAAGGCCACACCAAAGCGCACCCGGCGGTTGAACACGTACGCAAGGCACAACTCGCATAGCACAGAAATACGCCCTGTGACTTGCATGCGCGTGTCTGAGAGAGGTTCCCAGTTGGTTGACCCCTTCGGCTCCTGGGTCCCAGTTTGCTGGAGACGTCAATGGCCTAATCGGCTACAGCAAATGTTCACATTTACACTTTCCTTCAGGTTGCGGATATCAGGTGTGCATGCACGTCCGCAGCTGCACTCTGCCGTGCATACCCACCCAGGGCATGGTAGATGCATGAGCCATCGCTCAACAATAGACACAACACCCCCAGGGGCACTTGTGTGGACTCACTGGCGCAGATTTCAGCTGTGCCATCCCCCCACCCAGCCATGCTCGACACAGCAACAGCAACACATGAGCACCGGCCCGGCAGCTCCACAGCCACACACTGCGTACGCTGCAGGCACGCATCCATCGTGACGTCACACACGGTGACGCTCCCGGCCGCGCAGACAACGGCCAGCAGCGCGGGTGCCCCTGGAAGCCACACCGCCGCAACGGCAGCCGCTGGGCAGCTCCACACCCCCGCCGGGGTGCGTCGCTCCGTACAGAACACGGCGACGCAGCCCATGCCCAGGAGCACGGCAAACACGTTCCTGAGGACTGGATGCACTGAGATACCGACAACGGGGGTGCCGATGGCAGCGGTGGCCTCGAAGGCCAGGCAGACCTCCTCCTGATCCTTGCTGGCCTCTTTCCATGAGGGGGGCTCTAGCAGGTGATACATCTGCAAGCAGCCACGCCTAAAGCGTTGTGATTCATGCCATCGGCAACTGCATCCAGCTGCAACGTGGCATAACTCATATCAGAACTCAGGGTTGCCTTTGATGTGCGTCTGGACGAAGGGAAACAGGCTGACGGGTGCGGCTGAACGATCGATGCTGGTCAATCGCTGTGCGATCATAGCGGTGAACGAAAGCAGCTTTCAAATCCGACGGTCAACCATTTCATGTCACATGGCCCAGCATGGGTCGATCACTGATGCAGCCTTGCAGAATGGCGTGACTGCAGCAAGGCACAAACGCAACATGCGGAACCGCCCGGGCGTTCGTTGTGGCGCTGACAGGCATGGCAATTTCTCCCCCAAGCGTAGCCAACCGCAGTGTGGCCTGGACCGAGTGTTCAGAGTGGTGAACTGAGACGGCAATCGGTGCTGCTGCGGCTGTGGCTGCGCACCTGTGGGCACAGGCTGCCATGAAGGGCACCCCGGGAGACCGCTCCAGCCTTAGTGCCGATGACGAAGGTTCCAGGCCGCGACGTGCACACGGCCAACGCTGTTGCCGGCGTGACCTTGTGGACCGCCCGTTCTGATCTGCTGGCAGGCTGCTGCTGCTGCAGCCCATGTTGAATGCTGGCACGTATGCAGACGAGGCTCGCCGCGCCTCCTGCAAGCATGCCTCAACCTGGCTGTGCTGCCGTACACCGGATGTCAGAACAGCTAGGCACCGGGCCGGTTCCAGGCAAGCCTGTCATCGCCAACCAACAGGCACGTCTCGTGGGTTGCTTCGATCCCAGTCCAGTGTAGAAGCAAAGGAAGACCGCCCGTGCGGTGGTTTGTAACTACTGCCAATGCTGCCATGGACAGCGTCGGGACCAATTCCAGTGCAGCAGCATACCGCCCAACTGCCATCGACGGTGTCAGGAACTTGCCTGAGTCACTCTCGATGCACCACAGGTGCATCCAGCACCACCAGGCCCACAAGCAAGGCAGCCATTGCTCAGCTAGCGATCAGTCAGCAAGACAAGGATGCCCAAAGCAGGGTCCGGCGCGGCTGTCTGGACCCGGCTCACCTGCTGGAGCATCGATAGCAAACCCAAGGCCTGCACTTCCAGCGATGCCAGGAGCCGCTGACACGCGGAGCGCCCACTGGGACACATTTCCAGACGCCGACAAGGCCAGCACCGAGAACTCTGTGGCCCGAGGCTGCACCGCCGCTGACTGCCATGAGCTGCCACCGCAGCATTCGTTCCCGGCGTTCACGCCGCCATCCTGGACTGTACCCCAGGCTGCGAGTGCCTCCACACCCACGATGCTTTCTGCATCATCCAGCGCAGGCCATGCCGCCACCAGTGCCGCATCCGTGGACGCCAGGCCGATCGCAGCGTTGGTGGTAGCCGGGAGGTAGATCGGCACGCTGCGTGCTCCTGCGGCCCGCGACGCAGCCCCCGGTGAGGCGGGGGAGTAGTGGTGCGGCTGCGCCTGGGTATCCCACACACAAACAGCTCCGTCCGCGCAACCGGCGACGACGACAGCTCCTGATGTGCGCGGCCCAAACGTGCAGCACCGCACGCGGCCTTGACACAGGAGCAGCGCCCGTGGACACTGTGGCCTTGAGAGGTCCCACACGGCCACGGCACTCTGCCCCGGAGCCGTGCTGCCTCCCGATGCATCCACATCGGCTCCAGGACTGGGTGTACACCGGCTGCGGCGGTGGACCTCAAACATGGTTCCCTCCTCGACATCTGGATGGCTTGTGTCCAAGTACACGACAGCGAGCAAGAGTGGGTTGTCGGGGGGAGAGCATGCGGACGAGGCTTGCATGCGCGCGAGCATCGCTGGCGGCTGCAGGACGCCTGAGGCTGTTGACAGGCTGGGAATTCCCGCACTGGGTGCGGCGATGAAGGCTGGCGTGGATGCTGGTGCTGCTATGGAGGCAGGGGATGGCTGGGCTGTTGCCGCTGGGTCTGCCCGTCTGAGCCCGTTCGCAGGCGCCTGGCATGCTTGCTCAGCCGTCTGCAACAGCATGGCCCGTGGGCGTCATGGATGGAGGATAAGCAATGGCATGCCCGTGGGCATGGTGGATCAAGTACAAGGAAGTTCATGCTGATAGACACTGGCAGCGTCTCAACACACGTATGCGCATGTGCATGCTGAAGCTGCACTGCAAGCAGCATGCGCGCGGGCATTGTGGATGGAACAAAGTGTCAAGTTTGAAAGATGGGCGCTGCAGTGCCACGCTCCTCAACGTGGCAAAGCGGATCAGCAGGTGCTCACAGGTACTGATGCAGCATAGAAGGAAGCACAGCAGCCGCCTGTGCTGCGGCTGTATCGCAATCAGGCGCCAACGCCCGTGCCCGTGCCAAGCAGTCGCCACGTGTCTGGGCACACATCAAGCAAGGATGCCTGTGAGTACGCGTGCAGGAACAGAACTTATGAGCCGCATTGAGATGTCAGCACTGCATGGCAATTTGTTGACCGGCATCGCTGCGCTGAAAGGCGGATGGCATGCACGGACATCTGTAAATGTGTGGCTGGAAGGCTCCGTGACTCCGATTGAGCGGCCGCTGCGGCAATGAATGAATGGTGGGGCAGCAGCTGCAGTCAAGAGAGTCTGCACACCCTTATGTGGAGTGTTTGGCAGTCCTCATGGTGCACAAGGTCTCCAGTCTGAGTTGCAGTTGTGACTCGAGATGCGAACCGTCCCATCGATGCTGCCAGGAGCTCAAACGCATATAGCGGCGCCTTCTCATAGATGTTATAGTTGGCAGAGGCCAAACAGATGCGCTGATCTGCCTTGATGGCGTCCCAAACAGGCCTATGCAAGTCAGACCACAGATCACTTGCTGTGGCATCGAAGTGCGTGATTGGGCTCTCCTGGCTTTCACTTGCCCGTGGCCGATGAGCATTTGCGGAAGACGACAGCACAGGACCATACCTCCGCTGTTTCACTGCAGCCTTCTGAATGTCTGTTAGGCCCACGCGAAATGGCGTGCCGTCGTGGCCGGTCTGGTCGCCTGTTCGTTTTGGGATGGACCTTTCAGCTATCCGCGTGGTAGCAGCTTTTTGCGCTTGCTCCTCCCCTGGTGGCTGATCCTGGTCGGAGAGCGACTGCATACGTTGAGCAACATGGGTGGAGGCTACATGATGCCTCTGTTTCAGCTCTGTTACATCAGACGGCACCCAGGTGCGCACATCATCGGACGCTTCTTCATCATATTCTTCGCTGTAATCCGAGCTCGCGCTTGACATCTCAAGTAGTGCACCAGCCTCAGGGCAGGGAATGCATGTGTTGTCAAACCATGAATCATGCAAGCTTCACATTCGGGCACTGCTTCCCGAAAAAGAATCCAATACTCGTAGCTCCCGATTTATCGGAAAACACCGCAAGGGATGTGGACAGTGCCAAGTGCAGAAACTGGTGTACGTTCAAGAAGTAGGCTTGCTCCAGTAGAAGTGTGCGTGCTTGGCACGAGGTCGTTTGATCACTCCAGCAGGAAGTGGGACGGCTGCGTTGATGTCTACACATTACCACGCTGAAACATGGTAATGGTACGTGCGCCAATCAAATGATGGGACTCGGCCAGCTTTGCGCCCCGCACACTTGTCGTCACACCCTCGAGCATGCATGCAGGTAGCTTGCTCGCTCACCCTTTTGAAAAGTCGTGGCTCCGCGTGGTGGAATTTAGTGCGTAGTGGTGACACAGCAGTGCTGCAGACGAACTTGCTACAGCGGGTCGCGCGTGCACCCGGCTCATGCTTTGTCAATCCTTAGCCGCGCGCTTGGCCTTTCGTTTGCAGTTGTACTCCGGCGCCTGCGTTGTACGGACGGGTTCATACGCCAGATCAGCGAGATTGAGTGTCTTTCAGGAATTCTGGTTTTGTACCACGCTTTGTAGTCCAACCGATCTGCTCCGCGGCAACGATTACGCGTTGCCGCAGGTCCGCCGTTCATGATGCACCTAGACGGGCACCTTCGCGGCTGTTTCAAGCGCCGTGAACTATAGGGGTATAACGCATGCGGTCATTGCGCCTGTATAGCAAAATCTCATTTTGTGCCGCGACCTTGGCGCTGGATGACAAGAGGCGGACCCCGTTCGCACTGTGCAAAGTTTTTTTGACAGCATTGCAGCCAAAACGCTCATAGCCGGCAGTGAAATGGTAAAACGCTATCACCTGCGGCAGCAAGTGAACGCATAGATGCGTTACTTGCGCTTTGACGCCTTCCATGCATGTGCAGGAAGTTTTCCACTTGCGCCAATTAGAAGAAACGCGATGCTCCAAAATATACTCCGCTGAGCTGAAATGCAGCACAAGGGATGTAGACGTCGACGATCAATGCCGAACACCTATCCCTATCATTGTACAGACATTCGAGGGTAGTCATGGGGCTGACCTCCAAACTAAAGTACAGCTTTTGCTGCAGCTGTGTCAGCATCATTCCGTTCCGAGGTATCGTAATTTCACATCAGTAGCAGGATCAGTTGGCTTAATTCTTCAGCCCCGTGCGGTCCAAGCGCCTCCAGCACTGCAGCCGGGGCATAGCAAGCAGCGGAGCTCCGTGTGCTGTTTGAGCGGGTTAAGGGAAGAGGATATCAGGCAAGCCGCTACCGAGGCTGCACATGCAATGGAAAATGTTCATGCCAGAAAGGTGTGCCGCCTTGAGAGGAAAGTCAGCATTTCTTTACCAGCCAGGCCTATTAGTTATCGCTGTTTATCCCACACCTCAGCGAAGTCATGGCGCAAACAGGAGCAAATTGGCACCTGGTCACGCTCAACTCCTGAACTCACAAATGCCTCGTATCAACTCTACAATGCTTGGCTCTTACCGCACAGCTGCCTGGCCGCAGGTGATTTACAATGGGCTTAGGACAAGCACAGTCTTTCTCGCATTGGGTCATCACCCAAAGCAGCCAACCTGTTGCCTCTCAAACTTTGAGATTGCTGAGCATTTGGAAGGCAACTCCACCATTTACAGCCATGCCCCGGCCGCAGCATTGCATCGACGACAAGCCACCAGCTGCAAGATCAATCTGGCTCGAATTCCCCCACAGCAGATGCCATATGCAGCTCCAGAGCTGCTGATGGGACGCCCAGTTGACACCTCTGCAGATGTGTGGTCGTTTGGTTCGTACTTGCACTCAATCTCATCTCTCTCCTCGATTCTGTGCTATACCCGAGCGCAGGCAGTGTCATCCGTTGCAAGCATAACTCATAAACAGTACATACATATCTCTACCTCCAAACGACCGTGTGATGCAAGGTACATAATGAAGCCGCCGCGCGTCATATACTTGCCCGACTGACATGCGTGCTATCGCATAAGAAATCGCATGCAGTTTCACATCGCAGCAACACCTCGCCTGCACAGGGTCGTTGTGCATCATACACCATTCGAACCCCATGAGCTGTACGCCACACGTTGTTCAGCACCCCCAAAAATCATACTTCAACTTCAACGAACGACCGAACAACACAGCCTCCGTGTGCTGATCCACAGACGGAGGGAGAGCAAGCAGCTGCCCTGTTCAGCAGTTGACTGTGCAGGCTGTTGACTGTGCAGGCAGTTGACTGTGCAGGCTGTTGACTGTGCAGGCAGTTGACTGTGCAGGCTGTTGACTGTGCAGGCTGTTGACTGTGCAGGCTGCATGCTCTGGGAGCTGGCGATGGGCTACAGCCTGTTTGGGGATGCATCAGGCGACCCGAATGCCATCCTCGCTCGCATCTCGGCGCTGATGGACCTGCGGCCACCTATCGCTCGGTCGGCAAATGCCTGAGGGTGGCCGGACGTGAGCAGCTTGTGGCTGCGGGACCGCACGCTCGTTGCAGGACTGCCCCAGAGTTTCGCGCCCATCGTGCATGCATGCCTCTCTGCCGACCCCGCGGCTCGGCCGTCGTTCACAGAGCTGCTGCAGATGAGGTGCGTGTGGTGCTACTTGCCCTGCTGTGTGTGGTCACGGGCGAGCGTGGCCGGTTGCTGCTTGAGAGCCACGCATGCTATCTCACCACGCATGCTGTCCACCTCGCCATGCATGCTATCCATCTCACCACGCATGCCATCTCGCCTAGGGGTTCCGCTGACGCTGTGTAGGCCACTGAATTGTGACTCGGTCACTCATGTACGACATGGCCACTCAGTCTCACGCCGGTCTCCCAGGCGCCACGTCCGCCTTCCCAGGCCTGCCTGCGTCAGGAGAAGGTGCCAATGGTGTCATGCCTAGAGTCTCCTGGCCACACATCGCCATCGCTTCGAGGTAGAGGTTACGGCGCGCCACATCAGGCGTCCACATCAGTCGTTTCCCGGCTGCGGGCAGAGGTGGTGCCTGTGATTTGCAGTACTGGGGTGGCACGATCATGTCGTGTCCACGACCACGGCTACGTTCGCGCATCCGTTCACGGTCGTCAAACACGCATTGACGCCACGGATATCTACAGTGATGTGCAGCTGGCTTGGAGGCAAGTCCAAGCGCCACCCGGCGGTTGCGGCGGTCGACGACATGTTGGGAGACGACGGCTCCACCACCGCGTGCGATCCGGTGCTGGCGAGCGCGCCAGCATACGGACCCGCACATGCCGAGATCACTGTGCCGATGCAGCATGCCATGCTGTGCCACAGGCCCTCGGCCTCAGCAGGCGGCTTCCCCAGCGGCAGCCGCGAAGAGCTGCCTGAAGACACCGTTGCCACTGCGGCCGCCGACACGGGCCGTACCAGTGCGAGCGACGCCGGCGTCAGCACGTCTGACTCTGTCCTCGTTGCCGTTGCCGAGCTGATGATAGACGAGATGCTCTTGCAGCCGCCGCAGCCACAGACACAGGCACAGAGCTCTGTGTGCACGCGGCTGGGAAACCAAGTACCTGCACGCGCCCCTGAGCAGGCTCTGCCGCCATCAGAGCCGTCTGGAAGCACGCAACCTGCCAGCGATGTTGCCAGTGAGGGGCAGAGGGTGGATTGGGGTGAAGTGCCCCACACGCGGTGCCAGGCGATGGTGTCGACCATCCCGCAAGAGCAGCTGGAGCACAGCAGCGCTCATGTCGCGGACATCGGCGGTGCGCAGCTGGAAAGCGCCAGCAAAGCAGCACGTTTGCGCCAGAACTCCTCTGCTAGTGTGGTCGGGTGGCTCGATCAGTCGATCCAGCATGCAACATGCCTCGACACGGCGGTGGAGGCTGCGCGCGGGCTGCCGCAGGCCGCACACATGGATTTTCACCCGAAGCCAAAGCATGCGCATGATGCCGTCGCGGAGCGGGCGTCAGAGCGGGGGCATTGGGCGGTTGACGGCACCGGCGCGAGCTAGAACACGCGGAGCGGGTCGTGGCAGGCTGGCCGGCGCGGGGTGAAGGACCGGAGCCTGAGCACGCATGCCAGCGCCGAGTCGGTGTCGCTTTTCACGCAGGCGGAGCCGGTGCGCGCTCTGGGCACGATATCAGAGAGCGCGCTGCGGAATCGTGTGCAGCAGGCACCCACGCCCTCCCGGCCCTTGTTGCTCGCGCGGCTGCGGCCGCTGCGGGACAGGCCGCGGGTGGGGAGCAGGTCACGCGTGTGGGACGCGATCGGGCTGCATCTGCTGCACATGATCAACGTGCGCAGCCGGCAGGGCAGCGGCGGGCAGAAGGTGTCCGAGGATGCGGAGGGCACCGGAGTGCAGGGAGCGGCGGGCGACAGTACGTCAGTGTCGCAGCGTCTGCGTCGGCTGCGGATTGGGTCGCGGCAGGGAGGCGTAGATGGCCGGGCGGCCATGGCTCATGCTGCAGGGGCTGCTGTGGCGGGGCCACCTGCTGTGTCAGGGGACACCAGTTCAAGCATGGCCAGCGAGTTCCAGCAGGAGGCTCAGTGTGGGTGCTCAGAAAGCATGGACATCTGGCGGCCCGCGGCAAGCGCCCCCGCTTGTGAAGTCGGCGTCCACGTCCCTGCTGACGCTGGCCCTGCCGACAGCGCCCCTGCGATGCGTGGGGTGGCGGAAGTCAGCACGAAGTCCAGCGGGCACGACGCGCGGCAGCATCGCACCCGCTCGCTGCAGCAGAGCCTCTCCCTCATTATCTCCGCAGGGCCTCACCCTGATGCGGCCGACGTGGCACCAGTGGTCAGGCGCTCCGCCTTGCAGCAGCGAGGAGTCACGGCCAGCGATGCCACTGTGGCGCCTCCCGCAGGTGACCCCGTGCTGGCCCCGGACCGGCTGCCGGCTCGCACGGCCTACGTGCCTTGCCTGCAGCCGTCCACCGTGCAGTGGCGCTCCAGCGCCCCGTTGTCCATGATGCGCTCTCAGTCTGCTGTTCATGTCGGGGCCGCGCCGCAGGTTCAGGCCGGCCAACGCGCCCGCGGCCTGGCCGCCGCAGCAGAGGGCACAGAGATGCGCAGCACGTTGCGCAGAACGTCAGGCAGCACGTCGAGCAGCAAGAACCTTCACGATCCGGTCTGGGAGGCCGTGGCGCCGTCGTCGTCCAGAGGCGACCGTGGCTCTCGGAGTTGGAACTCTCAGCCGCAGGAGCGGGGGGCTGTGCCGCGGTCCACTGGGCAGAAGCTGACCGCAGCGGCGTTGGTGGAGGGTGAAGCCGAAGTCAAGGCCAGTCAACGGCATGCGGTGATAGAGGCGCTGATGGGGCTGGTGCGCAACGCAGAGATGTCGCGGGATCCCTGACGCAGGGTGGCGGGCACCTCCGTAGACACCATGGATACTTCGGGTGACAGCTCCCTCACTATGGCCTCGGCGTTAACCCACAAAGGACGACCTGCCAGATGACCTACCACCAAGACACCATCTTGGTTGCGCATTGCGGCTCGGCTGAGGCCTCAGCCACGGCATCATGAAGCGGCATTGGTCGAGTGGCGGGGCTGTGTTGGTGCCGTGCAGCAGTGGCATGGATGGCAGATGGATGATCCATGTACGGATCAGGAGACGACCCGTGAGGACCACCGTGGAATGGAGTCAATTGCAGTGCACTGCTGTGGTAATCGAGGGGAGGCGGTGTGGTTTGGTGGCTGCGTGCACGGCAGGACTCAAACGGACCGGCCCGGCGCATGGGGTGGAGTGTGCAGCTGCAGGAAGAGGGCGGAATAGGGAGCGGGGCATCGTGACAAGAAGGCGTGTGAGGGCACTGCATGAAGAATAGGCTGGCAAAACAGGCCTGCCGCGTGTGCACGCGCACTGTGCTGTGCTGTTGAAACGAACGAAGAAATATGTTGTGTTTACACTTTAACGAAGTCCGGAGACTTGGGGATGCACGTAGTCGTTTATCGAGTATGATACCAGAGCTGGTATAGCTGTACTGCATGCTGCAGCGCAGGACATTCGACTTAACGGGATTAACCTGCAGGAGAGCATAATGGCTTCAGCTGTGCGCACATGCGGGCGTTGCGTGCCGGCGTGTGGCAAGTGGTGTGGTGGCCCGCCGGAGGACGAGATGTAGCGCGGCATCGCACGTAAAAGGTGCTGATGCTGTGCCGTGTGGCTGCATGTGGCCACATGCGGCGAGAGGAGATGTTGGTGAGATGCAGCAGAGTGTCGTGGGCACCGCTGGTCTGACGGTGAGGCAGGATGGAAACGCAGAGTCACACAGACGTCGATGGCACGGCGGCCAAATGGCATCCGGAACTGGAGCTTGTCTATATGTGGCGGTGATAGCGTTGCATTGCGCATATGGTCGTGCCTCACGCTGATCATGTTGAACAGGGACTCACAGGCATCAGAGGTGGGCTACCCACTTGTTACACAACGCAAAGAGGGGGTTGCAGTTTGTGTTACATGGTGCTTCACGTGGCGTGTTGCCCGCAACTGGCTGAACAGGCTTGCTGCTCTGATCGCAACATGGGGCGATGTTTCACTGTGGAGGTCATACTCCAATCGCATTGAGGCCGATCACAGTGAGTCCTCCCAGCAATGCCAGGTAAGAGAACCCCTCTGCCGCACCAAGTAGACCTGAAGGCCCCGCTGGAAGCCCGCTGCCAGTCTGCACTTTGGTGTAGGCTGACCAGCTAACAAGGCCAACCACCACCTGCATAGCCAGCTCAACATTCTCGTTTCTGCTCTCCATAGTATCCAAGCGCGGCGTTTCCGTCAGGATGTTCCTGGCCATGCGCTTCTGTACCCCAATGAGGCCAGACTGCATGTCGTGTTGGATGTGCACGGTGTGCTTGCAGACAGCAGTAGCAACCCAGCTGGTTGCGGTAGGATGCTTGTGGGCAAGCTGGCCTTCAGCACGCACCAGCAGATGAACAGCTCTCGATGCGAAATTACGCGCAAGGAATGATGGGCGCGTCAACCTGGTCGGTGCATGCAAGACACTAGCTCATGAGTGGGATCGGCGAGTCGCACTAGGTAACTGATGCCTTCCGCGGCACCAACCAGGCCACCAGGCCCCGGAGGAAGACCGGCGCCGGTGGTCTTCAGGACATACTCCGAGTACAGGCAAAGTGGCGCAGCTACCACTCCCGCGGCTCCAGCTGCGACTTGAACAGTCTCGCTTGACTCTGCTTGACACGCAACGACACGGCTCTTTGTGGATGGGGCCCAGACGCCTGCAAGCAAACAAAGCTTGCGCGTTTCATTGAAAAGGGCATGCACGCTTACACTATTTCATGTCACAGGCGCGGGTTTCCAGCATTTCGCGCATGTCTCGTGTCCACCGCTTCAGGCACCGAGCTCGACGGGTCGGAAAAGCACCTACACGTGGGCCGCGGACTGAGCTAGAAGTGCCGACAGCGGAAAGCATCATAGCGGACTTGCAAGCTGCAGTTTACGAATCTGGTCGCCAGACGTTGAAGCAATGCCTCGCCACGTGATTTGTACCTGCTGTTGTCAAACACCGCACACACCTGCCGCCCTAAACCATTGTAGGAGGCAGTCAATTCCTACATACATGCAGTTCAGGTGCTGCTGAGTAGCTGCGGCGGAGAACATGCTGAGGTTCAAGTGTGCATCTGAAGTCCCACAGCCAAGGTTTAGGCGTTCTGGCATCGCGCAGCAAAGTCGCTCTACCTCGGCAGGCTGTGCGGTCACTCAGCTGAGCTCCGCTTACAACTGCAGTTCGAGCCTTCGATCGCTGAGCAAGCAGCTGAGTAGGCACGTGAGCATTGCAACACTCGTGATGACTGATTTGTTCGCACGCCTGCCTTTGCCTGTGTTCTGTAGCTGAGCTGAATTCGAGGTCAGAAAGGTGGACAACAGTACCATCGTTCTGGAGCGCTGACCAAGGCAACGCCTGGCGTTCTCGGCAGCAACGAGTCTCTATTAAATTAAATTCTGACGTTGGAGCTGGTATTGCTTTTGTCAGCTCATTTAGAACATGCTGCAGGCGCGCATCAGCCGGGCGATGCACGGGCGAGTGGCCCCCGTTTTGAATCCCAATTATGGTGCGCACCAAAAATCCTCCTGATACGAGTCGCTGTGAAGACTCGGAAATTGTCTATTACGTACGTGAAGCGTTATCGCGTAGCGTCGCCCGCTGCTGCATGACATGGCCAACGACTTGGCCCACTTCTCCACCCACTCGAGCCATCACTCGTACACAGCTGCATGCAGCTTCCAGACGAACTGCCACCTGCTGTGCAAAGGAGGCGCCTCAGCTTGAAGCGACCCCGCCTTCCGCTGAAGGCGGGAACGGCTCGCGTCTAACACCGCCGAAGCCACCAGGCAACAACGGCCCGTTGTTTACACCTAAGAGGTTGGTCAAACTGGTGGAGAGAAAGCTTTCCAATCTTCAGCTCGCAATTGTAGAGCTTGCCGTGCTTGCGGCGCTGTCCGGCGTTGGTACTGTCATTGAACAAGAGCAGGTACCATTTCGGCTCCGCGTGTCCGCGAATGCCCAGCAAGCATCCCCACCCTGCCTCCCGCTGACAAAGGGTATGCACTGCAGACATTTGACTGGTATGTGAACAACTTTCCTGATGGCCCTCGCAAGGTCCTGGGATTCTTAGACTACAACTGGATCTATGCTCTTCAGCTGGACCACATCTACACATCTTACTACTTCCTCGGCATTTCTGCCCTGCTAACGGCGTCGCTCATTGCATGTTCAAAGAGCCGACAGCTGCCACTTGTCAAAGTAGCCAAGCGATGGAGCTTCCCAGAGCGGGAGGAACAAGTGTTTGCTAAAGGCAACGGTGTGCACATCCGCTACTGCCACCTAGCCAGGGAATGAGACACATGCCAAATCGTGCACCTCAAGAACATCTTCCTGCGTCTGCTCTCTCCATCCTGTGCTCATTGTACATCGTGTATCCCCCTTCCCTGAGACGCTTCCGAATCCCTCGGCATGCCTCTGTCCAGACACTGCCTTCAGCTTATTCTTTGATTCACCAACGCACGACTGGCCTCCGCAACGTCGAGCGACTCGCAAGTGTCGACGTGCTCGAGGATGAGCCCGGGGCCAGCTTCCTCTGCCCCACTGCACCGGCACTGCCTGTCGCCTTGTGGAGAGCCATGTGGAGAGCAACTCCTCCACACGTACACCTCATTCACACACGCTCCACTTCTGCAGCGGCAGGTAAGCACTGCCTCTTTGGCAGGGCTAGCCTGGCCTGGACAAGACTAGCACCTCACCTGGTGTGGCTCCAAGGCTCAAGCGGACCATCCCGCCTGCCCGAGGTGTCAATGCACTCATGGACACTGCAATGTAGCCATGCCTCGCATCTCCACCTCTACCCACGCGTCCACACCCACCACCGCCCCCCGTCCGTGCAGGCGAGACCCTGCCAAACGCGAGCATTCGTGACCTGGGCGGGCTGCTGAAGGAGAATGGCTACGAGGTATTCCTGAAGAGCGGCTCCCTGTATGGCTTCAAGGGCATCTCCGGCCGGTTCGCACCGATCGGCGTGCACATCGCGCTTGTCCTCATCCTCTTTGGTGCTGCACTTGGAGCCCTGGGTGGCCTCGAGGGACAGGTGTGCATCCTGCTAGCACTGCTGCAAGCGCTGCTGGCACGGCTGCTGCTGGCACGGCTGCTGCTGGCACGGCTGCTGCCGCTGCTAGCACTCTGCCAGCCCTGCCGCATCCTGCCGAATGGCCGCATTTTGAATGCACAAGTAGTGCGGGGGTACAAACGAGCATTGCACAGACGAACGGCGCGAGGTGGAAAGACCCATGCACTGTCCGACTCTGGCATATGCGAGAGACATCCCACAGATGCATGGCGCACGGCGGGAAGTGTGTGATGCATCTGGTATGATCTGATACCAGAATCATCACAAGGCCGCGCAACCGTACACCGGCTCACATGAGCATCGCACAGATGCACTGTGCGCGGTCGGCGTGACATGCGTGCTTGGCGTGACACGACAGCCGGCGCGACACGTCAGCAACACGGCAGCTGCCGCGGTGGGCGTGCAACGTGATGTGCCCATGTTGTGCACAGGTGATGGTGCCGGAGGGGGGGGAGTTTCTCGTGGCGAACCGGCTGCGCGGTGGCTTCACGACGGTGCCTGGGCTGTTGCTGCCGGAGGGCGCACGCAAGGTGGTGCGCCTCGATAGCTTCGCCATCGACTACCGCGCCGACGGCAGCGTCGGGCAGTACCGCAGCGTCCTCACCGAGTCTGACCTCCAGGTGCGCCGCCGCGTGCTCGCCCGTCCCTGTAGCTCCACGCTGTGAGATGACGACAGGCACACATGCGCGTGACACGCAGTCTCATGCATCTTTTCCAATGTAATTTGGAGAAATCTGGGTATATTCTGTTTCAGACGTCTGTTATAACAAGTATATTCTAATACACCCGTTAATGCGGATGAAACCCTCCCCTTTTGTATTTTTGTGATTTAGAATTTTCGTCGGTAAAGCAGGATTACATTGAAACTTGTACTAAATCAATAGGTTGTTTTGTTTCGTTCCACACGCGGTCCGCACTCCAGGTGTGCCAAAGTTTTCCCTGCCTGGGATCGTTGACACAGGCACTGCTTCTTGACTGTCTGCCATGCGCTGGTACAGGTCATCCCAGCTGAGGTGCCTTGCCCAAATTGCGACCAGATTGCATAGGGGTACTATAACACGTCTCTAAGGCCTCGTCCACGTGATCGTCTATGTTCTCGTCTCTGTCTTCGTCTATGTCCACATCTCTGTCCGGATCTATGTCCTGGCATGTGCCCTCGTCGGTGTCAGGTGCACGACACTTTGGAGGTCCCCTGTAATTCCTGTGGCAACCGGCAAGTCCCGTGGGGATGGCGCGTGCACTTCCACCGCCACACGGCACACCGTGCTGTGACACGGCACGCCGTGCTGTGACAGGGTGCGCCTGCTGCAGGGTCGGCCGGAGAAGCAGAAGGAGATCTACGTCAACGAGCCGATGCGCTTTGGCGGTATCACCATCTATCAGGTGTGCTGCGCATGCTGTGTTAACGTGAGGACGGTGTGGTACAGCTGCGCGACCAACACAGCGCACCGGACGGGGCATTGGTTTCCCTTTGTGTTGGTGGCTTTTCTACTGTGTTTGTTTTGCTTTTTTGCTGTTGTGCTGTGGCGGCGTGCTACTGCCGGCATGCTGCGCTGCATGCTGTGGCCCGGCAGGCCCCTGGCGGGGCACACCAGTGCCGGCGAGCGGCTGTGCGGTCGTTGGAGCGTCGTGCGGCTGACTGCCCAGGCAGGGTCCCTCTAGAGCAGTCAAGCTTAGGGTGGGGGATGTGGTCTCGCGCAGCATCAGAGCAGCGGGGCTGCATCCCCTTCTCACAATCAGACAGGCAGAGCGGTGTAGGCATGCATGCCGACCGGGGTGCACAGTAGGGGCTCATGCAAGCATGCATGCAGACGGACTGGGCGATTGCGGCGATGAACTTCCGGGTCGCGCCGGACGGCAGCGACGCGGCGGACACAGCACCGCAGCAGGTCGCGCTCTCCGAGGTCGGCAGCAAGCTCGGCATGAACAGTAGCAGCAAGCTGTACGGCACGTTCATACCCCTCGAGGTAACCGATGGAACACGCGTCCCACGCGGCATCTCCGGTGCGCCTGCCCACCACTGCTGCTGCCCGCCACTGCTGCTGCTGCCCGCTGCTGCTGCTGCCCGACACTGCTGCCGCCCGACACTGCTGCACCAGCGCACGTCACTGCTATACTGCATGTGCCCCTGCTCTGCCGCACGAGCCATTGCGGCTGCACACACGCTCCCGCGCTTCTGAGCTCAGACGGGTCAAAGGGTTGTGGACCACAACCCATGCACGCGTGAGTGTCATCGGGACCAGACTGTTACTCGCCGTACGCAGTCTGCTGCCCGCTGGATGCCCCGTGCTACATGCTTCTGGGCACAGCACTGGAGGTGCCTACCTGTGCTGTGTCCGCACACACCCACGTGGCCCCTATATATAAGGCCCCCTGGCCGGCTCGCATCTGCTGGGTAGCATGTGAGTCTAGACTCTAGTTGTACGTTCGCTTGGTGCACTGGATCGGAGCCCCTCGATGTAACAGTATATAGGCTATAGCCACACCTGGGGCGCATGCGGTGCCGTCCCTGCCCAGCTTGCGGATTTGCCACAGCTACCAGCTCGCATTTGCGGCATGCTCCCAGACGCCGCACAGGCAACTGCTGATGCCGCCGCGGCGATGCTGTTGAGGTTGCAGTACTATACCCCACTAGACTGCGATCATATAGCACATTCCGCTGTGCTATATGATTGCAGTCTGGTGGTATAATTCTGCAATCTCAACAGTTGCCATACCAGACGGGGCCAATCACGGGCCTTCCTCACCCGGAGAGCAACGGCTGCCCTCATGCACTTCCGCCAAAAACATTCTGTGTGTGTTTCTGCAACGTGATTACATGCTGTCACTGAATGCGACTAATAACACACGAAGAGCCAGGGTCAGCCCCCAGGTTGCCGATGTCAATACACTCGCAGTGCGACATCGAGCGCACACCGCACCAGCACACCCCCCAATTTGTCTCACGCGGCTGTACTGTGTAACACGCCGCAGTACGATCCACGCTGACGCGACCCCCCCTGGCATGCAGTGCTCGCCCGCGACCTCCAGCAGGTCGTGTTTTACGACACGAAGGGCCAGTTTGTGGGCGTGCGGCGGCCCGGCAGCGGCAAGCCGATCACCGTCAGCGGCGTCACCTTCGTGGTCGACGGCCTTGTCGGCGCATCGGGCGTGCAGCTGAAGCACGACCCCGGCATCGCGTACGTGTACACCGGCTTCGGCTTCCTCATGATCACCTCCCTCATCTCCTACATCTCCCACTCCCAGGTGCGGCACTGCCACTTCGGCCGGAAACCTCAGACATTGTGTATGGGGGCAGCAACACAGCACCGATTCATTTAATGTGCAAACGGTGCGTTCCCTGTGTCCGGCTGAAACATGTACGCAGGTTGTTGACATGCACCGGCACAACCTCACCGTCGCGAGGCCTGGAGGCCTCAAGAGACAGTCTGCGGGCTTCACAGTGTGAAGCAGTCGTGTCCGCTGTGCAGGTCTGGGCGCTGCAGGACGGCGTCGACATGCATGTCGGCGGCACCACGAACCGGGCCACTGTCATGTTCATGCAGGAGTTCGCCACCATCCTCGATGCTGTGCCGGAGCGGCCGTCGGCGGCCGCCGCTGCGGCGGCCGCCGCAGGCGCTGCTGCGGTGGCGCCGGCACGGCGTGATGCTGCATCTGGGAGTCTGGGCGCTGATGATGCGTGAGGCCGTGGCCACACTGAACTGAGCAGGGCGTCGGTGCATGTGTTACACTGTGATAGATCAAGGCCCCAGCAGCGCTGAGGGAAGACAGCAGGGAACACATGCTGTGTGGTGCATGTGAGGCAGAATACGGAGCGCAGTGGCCTCTGCCGGGATCAATTGGCTCCTGCATGCATCAGCCGCAGTGGGAGAGGATGTGGTATTTGTGGCAGGTGCCACAAGTGCTCCGGCTGTGGGAGTGGTGACCATGGCGCAAGTTGATCTGGTCAGGGGGGGCTGGGGTAGATGCTCTACCGTGGATTGAAGCAAGAGCGGTGCGGAGGGGATGTGGGGGCAGCCGCAGCAGCAGTGCACCTCATGGGGCAGCTCGCGTTTTCCGTTCGTGCCTGGTGCTGATGTCCATACGAGAGCGCGTTTACGATGGAGAGTGCTGTGGAAATAGTGCAGATGGCCTTGGACCGCTGCTTACTAGAGCCATTTTCATGTAGTAGTTGACATGATGTCAATGGCCTGGTCGGCTATGGCAAGTAGTTTATTTACATTTGCATGAGGGACTTGGTGGGCACGTATTGCTGTGAACCACAAGGTGGCGTTGTTCATGCCACTCGCACGTCTGCTATGCAGCAGCTGCTGTTGTGAATGTCTGCGGTGGTGCTACGTGAGATGCGCTCGCACGACACGTTCTTGCCCCGGATGTATGGGGCTTGCAGACTGAACAGGTTCATGCATGTGTGAGGTGATATTTCATGGGCATCGTGGCACTTCACGGTATCCTCGTCCCAGGCGGACTCCATCAAATTTGGTCTAGCAAATATGTGCGTTGGTTGGTCTGTGGATTTAGATATCGTCTTCGCATTGTCAAAAATCACCCGTGGCCAATTGACTGCATACAGCAGGTACCCAGCGTCCATCCATCATGGCATCCGTTTGTGTTTCACGGTGCTCCACTCGTCAAGCTAACAGTCGAACAGCTCTTCGTCTACCACTCTCTCCCACTCATGCCCGATTGAGGTCAGGTGTCCGGGCGCGAGCTTTGCCCAAGGCCGCACCGACGTTGTCGCTTCTGGGCGTGGCGGTGCTCTGGTCCACCTATGGCCCCACCATGCGTGTCATATTTGCTGATCCAGGTACGGAAGCTGCTTATGGTAAACTGTGCTTGTCCTCAGAGCGGACGCAGTGGTGTCCACGCAGCGTCAAGTCGAAGTACGGAGTTCGAACGACATCGACACATGCTTCAGGTTCACCAACACCTATCATGCTCTCTGCAATCAAAGCCGTTATTGGAACGTCAGCACTACTTGGACTCGCGGCAGCGTTTCCTCGACGGGGAGGCAGTGCTGACTCTCAGGCAAGCGACGACAACCGCAGGTTGTCTGAGGACCAGCCTGACGCCAATGCAGCGGTTGGCAACGACCCTGCATCCGACACAGTACTCATGAAGCGCCCGATGCCAAACTTACAGCTCGCTAGTCTTGAGCTTGGCTCGTACGCCGCGGTCGGCACTCTGATCCACGCTTGGGGCCTGTCGCAAGTGCCCGCCACCACGGCCGGCTTTCTACTACAAGTCACAACCGTTTTGACGCCATTGATAGCGGTCTTTGCTGGAGACCGAGTGTCTCCGAGGGTCTGGGCTGCCATCGCGATCGCAGGCACCGGCACTGTGTTGATCGGCGTCGACGGCATTGCCGACTCGGCCACAGCTGCAGACACCATCAGCTCAGGTGGTCCACTGCTGGGCAAGCTCGCGATTCTGGGTGCTGCATGCTGCTACTCACTCGGGACGTTCCGACTGGGGCAAAACTCGCCATGTGCGCACCAACCTTGCTTCCCTGTCATTTCTTCCTCGCGCATCACTGTCCAAAGCTCCACTGCATGGTACACTCCAAACATGCTGTAGAAATGCTAAGTGGCCCTCTCACAAGCCCAGTTTGTCGGATTCATCCACCGGTGGCCATTTCCACTGTACAGTCTCCACCACTGTGGTTCACACCCTCCACTGCACACCTTGTGGAGCATACCTTTGTAACGTATCTCATACTGCACACCCTCCACTGCACAACTGACCTCTGCACCTCGACCGCAGGCTTCAACTCCATCAACCTCGCAGCAGGCAAGAACACCGTCCGCGCCGCCGCCACCATCGCCGTCGCCGTCCCAGAACTCGCAGCAGCCATCTCAACTCCTCACCCCGCCCCCGGCTTTGTTCCCACCGCCAGCGCCGCTCCCCCCCTATTTGACCTCAGCCAGAGCGCCGCCGTGTTGAGCACGCTGTGGCCTAGCGCGGGCAGCGCGACCGCAGTGGCGCTGGTCGCCTGGGCCGGCCTGGGCCCGGGTGCGCTCGGGTCAATTCTGCAGACGTACGGCCAACGCTCCGTATCTCCCCCAGTGGCTCAGGTGCACCGCCAACCCCTCTGCAATGCAGGCCCCTCTATACCATACACCTACCAATATATACCTACCAACTATATGTAAATAATAAGAATCTAAAATATACCTACCAACGATTAGGTATATCGACGATGCTTTTATTTCAGCTTGAGTACGGCATTCGGCCATGCTTCATGTGCCTGATGCATCGCCATGCTTGCCTGCCTCTATGTTCTATCACCTTGTGGAGCATACCCCTGTCACGTTTCTCATCCGTGATCCCTTTGCAGCTGCAACTTTCTTCAGGCAATGACCCTGAGTCACGGATCTTGATTGGCAACATATACCCTTTCTTTTTGTTTTTGACTGTCACACTCTTCACGGAGATACATGATGGCTTGAGACATATGTGCATGCATGAGCTGTGCGTGAGGCCCCATCCACCCGGCGCTCGCTGCCGTTTTGACAAAGGTACGTGATGTTGACACAGTTATGTGACGAGTCTGGTGGTTGAGTCTGAGAAACGTGTGCATGAGCTGTGCCTGAGGCTCGATTCATGTAGCTCTGGATGTTCCCGAGTCAAAAGGAAGCCAGGAGGCCTGACGCCCCGCTCCGCGCTGCAGGTCATCTTCACTGCCATCCCTGTCCTCTCCGCGGGCATCGCCATCACGCTCCTCCATGAGCAGCCCTTCCACGCCCTAGGCTGGACCGGCGCAGCCCTCATCGTCGCCGCCGGCCTCGCCATCGCGCAATCCTCGCAGGCAGACGCCGCCGCTGCCGCGGCATCCGCCGCAGCTGCTGCGGCCGACGGCGCCGCGCCGGGCGCAGCGGTAGAGGAGAAGAAGCGGGCGGTCGTGGCAACGAGGTTTCCCCGGCGGGGTGATTGATGCTCCGGCCGCAGCTTGAATACTATTGGCGTGCACGTGTCTCCGGAGCGCGCCACACACACGTGTTAGCCGCGTGTGTCAGCCCGGGCGGCCCACCCAGGAGCCCGGCCGCGTCGCCGCAACTGTCTGTATAAAAGGAGCCAACTGCACCTCAGCGCCGTAAAATCGGGCAGATATGGTGCAGCTTGAGTTCGGTGGCACAAGGGGGGGTGCAGGTGGAGGTGGAACTTGGCTGCGGGCAGAGTCAAAGCCAGGGGCGGAATAAGGTCAGAATAACAAACTGATGAAGGAATCAAGAATGATGTCACAGCGACTTTCTGCTGGTGTGCACTTTCTGCTGGCTTGCCCATGGGTATCAGGCTTCAGGTGTCCTGCAGCCGGTGCATCCGTACCAAGGCGAACGCGGCAAGATGAACGAATCAAGATGAACGCGGCAAGAATGATGTCACAGCACAGAGGTCCTGCGCCATACACAGCATCCATGGGTGTACATTTCGGCAGCCCTGAGGACGCCCCCCAATGGCACCCAGGCCCCTCGCCCTGAAGTGCCCCCTGCGTCCCTGCTGGCCACCCCGCCGGCAAGGCAGCTCACACACCGGAGAGTCATGCATAGTGGCGTAACGTCAGCTGTGTGCAAGTCTGATCCACACATCTCTGTCCACAGCGAGGCTGCCGCGATCGGCACCCCAGTGGCCACAGCTGCAGCAGGCGCCTGCTGCAGGCGCTCATGTGAGCAGCCCTGATGGCGCCATGGCACCGCGTGCATTGGTGTGGCTGAGGGGCGATTGGTTGAGTAGCTACAAGGGTACCATCACAAACACGCGGTGCCTGCGGGGCGATCGGCCCATGGGGTGCAGTCTTACGCCTGGTGCCACGATACGCGCTGCAGCCACGATACGCGCTGCATGGCGACAGCAGCACGCAGCACACTGCACGGCGACAGCAGCACGCAGCACGCTGAACGGCGACAGCAGCACGCTCGAGGCGGTGATGACCGTGGAGGTGGTGGTCGCACTTGTCAAAAGAAGTCTGGCTAGAGCTCTGGTTGGCTTGTAGCTGCAGCCTCTTGGCAATGTACAGCCTCTTGGCAATGTACAGCCTCTTGGCAATGTACATGGATATTGCATGCAGGGCTATGCGTGAGACACTGAGACTCGCTGGCCAGGTACGATGCTCTCCTGGCTCTCTGTGGGTTCTCCGCTGGCATGCCATTGTGGTCGTATGCGGAGGCGCTCGGGCGCCTGGTTTGATCCCATAGAAAAGAATATCCCAGCACATGCGTGCAGCGCGTGCTTGGTTGAGACGCTCGCGCGCCTGGTGTGTCATGTGCTGCCTGCCTGTGGTCACCCAGCTCCCCACAGAACCACGGCACTCTGCAACGCCGATTATATGTAAGCATTGTATCCGGTGCCGACTGATAGAACATAATAAAAACTCACGGCACCCTGGGCCTCCTGTGCCTCACGTCCGATGATGCCGCAGCTGTTCGCACATGTGCTGGCTCACGCATGATTGCCATGTGTGTTGTGCATGTGCAGTTCTTTGCGGGCCCTGCTTCAGCTGTGCTGGCACAGTCTTTCTCATGACGGCATGCTGGCTGCAGGGCATACCGGTAGGTGGCACGCATCTGGCGATTGAAAGCGTTCGGGTCAACTTCTGGCAGCCTCCATTCCGCACCGGCTCGCTACTGACTGAGTCCTGCATGCTCTACGATTGGCAAGATGAGGCCTAGTCGAGGTGCACATGGAAATTATGTGAGGTAGTCCATGTGGTTTACACTCTCGCTGTTGCCATGTAGAGGTGTGCAGTCAGGAACAGATCTGTTCTCTAGACAGGCACGGCCCTGGTGCTGTGATGCTGTTGCAGACGATGGCAAGGATGTTTGCCATTGGAATCCTATTTTTAATTCGCCACCGGTGTGATGCTGCCAGTGGTGATCATGAGCCATTGTGTCGGACAGGGCTGGACTGTTTGAGCCACCCATGTTTGCCCCGACCCAGTGGTCAGCGGGCGCTGAAAGAGCATTGATGTGGTGGACGTGGTATCACTGCAGACATGGCAAATTCTCTGCCCTGGTGTATGACCTGGCCCATGATCAGCCGCCTTGGACAGTTGAATCCAGCTGCTGCGAATTGCCCATTCTGCAAACCGTTCCAGCTGGGCTCTATTTGGCACCTGCACGGTGCCTGGCAGGCCAAGCGTTGCCCTGAAATGCTCTGTATGCCATCATGTTACATTATGTTGAACGGGAGTAGAATTACATGCTCTGCAACATGTTTGCTCACAGTGTGCGAAGCTGGGTAGGCATGTGCACAAATGCAAACCATGTGTACAAAAGCTCCAATGTGCTGCCCCAATACTTCTGGCTACCTCTGGTGTTGCCTGATGTACGATCATGTGATGTACGACCACTTTCTGTGTTCTGCCCTGTAACTGTTTGGCTGGTGCCTTGAGTTCTACTGCTCTGATGGTTTTGTCCGCAGTGTGCAACATGTGCACCAGAATAGCCGTGCTCACAGCTAGCCCCCTTATAAATTCCGCCACAGCCGGGTCATGCCAAATTAGCAATGGTGATCCCGAAAATCTCGTATGCGTACGTTGCTACCTTGTGTGGATGCGTGCTGGGCCTTGCTTGTGCCTGGTCAACATCACGGCCCATGTCTGGTCAACAGGGAGACAGTATCTCTTTCATATCAGATCCTGTGCCAGTGCTCAGCCACGTAGGCCCCAGAATTGCGACATCGGCAAACCAGGTTGCGTCAGCGCAGCCTCGTCCCTTGCGTGAACGGATCTACAGGAATCAGCGCTGCAGGACATCAACATGCCGCGGCGTTTCATGCCTGCAGCTTGTTCTGCCAACCAAGCAGTGCCAGCTGCACGACCATTCACAAAGGTCCAAGTTAGACAGATTGTTGAGCGTGCTCGAACATATGTCTGATGTTGTCGCAACTATGCTCGTCTGCCACAGTCCCAGAAAGGCCCTGTGGCTGACACCCGTTGTCTGCGCGGGCACCCAAGCCACTGTATTATGCGGTGCGAACAGTTGCATCCTGCGTTTGTATGCGCACCGAGCGCGCGCGAGGTTGCAGTAGTCGAGATTCGAATTTCAGTAGCAGGACGTTCAGAGGTCTTCTGCGTGTCAGTGCTTCATCCAATGACTGATCGAGTAGCGGGCCAAGAACCAGCTATCACATGCCAGCTGAACAAACAACATAGTAGTGCGCACTCTGAGCCTACCGTTCTGCCGTTAAATATAATGCAACAAGGCTGTCCACATCGTCTCAGCTGTACATCATGCGGTCGTCCTCGTCTCGGGTTTTCAGCCCCGATGGCATGCTTGATCGTTGTTGCTGCTCTATGGGCATCGTACGGTGTCGCGATGCGCCTGATCTACGCTGAGCCAGGTAATATCCATTCTTAGTTTCATGGCTGGATCATGTCGTGACTGCTCTGTCAAGGCTGAGTCGGGCGTCGTCTGCAGGTGCAGCATCAGCGTCCGTGCTGACAGCGTTGAAGGCCACCATCACAGCGATATCTCTGCTGCTCGGCGTCAAATGGTCCAAGCTCAAAAATGTCGACGAATATGTCGGTGCCGACCTATGTCCAGACGAGAGTTTGCAGCTGACGCCCGTGCTGAACTCACCTGTCCATGTGGAGACAGTCCAGCCCCGCGCTCTCCTATCGTTCCTCCTGCACCCAACGCGCAGCATCGTCTCAGCGAGCATAGAAATCGGACTCTATGCTGGCATCGGAGCGCTATTCCACGCCTGGGGGCTCTCACAGACACCAGCGATAACATCAGCATTTCTCATACAAACCACCACCATCATCACTCCGTGCATCTGCTTCTTCGCCGGAGAACACATCACCACCCGTGTCTGGATCGCAACCGCCGGCGCTGCCCTGGGCACGGTGCTCATCTTCTGTGACAGCATCGAGCAGGCAGAGGCACACACAGTCGCACCGGTGAACCAGGCGTCCATCCTAGGCATGCTTGCCGTCCTCACAGCTGCTGCATTCTACTCCATGGGCACCATGCGCATCTCCCAAGTCGCTTCTGGTGCGCCGCTTCCGACCTTGCCTGATGCCCCTCACATCGCTCAAGCCACTCAGGCCACCATGCACCAGTGCCGCATGACCCCATGCTGTGCTCTGTGCTAACTGGTTAGCGCGGTCTTGATAAGGCCGAGAGTAAATCCTCCAAATCTCGCTTCACATGTCCCAGTCTGTCTAGCCGCAAACTAGCTGCCACGGGTCTGCACCAACGCAGCAAGCACATCATCAAACGTTTCCACCGTGTCATGTAATCACACACACGTCAACTCTGTCACAGCACCATCCAGTGTACCTTGTACATCAGTTATATGTCACGGCTGTCACAGCACACAAACATGTCCACATGTATGCAGGATTTCACGCGACCAACCTCGCGGCGGGCCAGAGCGTCGTGCGCGCCGCCATCGCCATCGCCGCCGCGTCCCCTGAGATCGCGTGCGCTATCCACCGCTCCACCTCAGCCACTGCCTGGCTCGCCGACCTGTGGCCCAACTGGCAAAGCCCCCGCGCCATTGCCCTCGTCACCTGGACCGCGCTCGGCCCCGGCTCCCTCGCCTTTGTGCTGCAGATGTATGCGCAGCGCGCCGTCTCTGCGACTTCCGCTCAGGTGCGTGCTGTGCATGCTGTGCACCCCTGCATCACTGCTCCATTCTCCCCCAAACCTGTGCGCCGCTCCCCGCCCGCAACACAGTACCGCGCTCCCTCCAGATCTTGAACCACTTATTTCTGATTTTTTTGGCTGAGTATTCCCAAATATAGCAGCTTTGATGGACACATTTGAGAGGATTTGTCAGGTAAGGTGGTCCATCAATTTGCAAGCACGGGGTAGCCAGAGCCACAGTAGCAATGCTTGACATGACTCGCGGTGGCCGGTGCAGCCGGGCACCGCGTGTGCTGCGCCCTGCGCCACAGTCACAGCATGCATGCAGGTCGTGTACGCGTCTACGCCGATCTGGGCCGCGGCGTACGCGCTCATGATCCTGTCGGAGAAGGCCTTTGACGCGTGGGGCTGGGCCGGGGCCGCCTGCATTGTCGCCGCGAGCCTCGGCGTGCTGCGCTTCCCCCAGCGCCAGTCGCACTCGTGACCAGCCGCGCGCACGCCATACCCTCTTCAATGAGCAATAATCATCACGCAGCAAGGGTCACTGGCAGCTCTGATCATGCACGCAGGGAGTCCCGGTGACTCATCGGCAGGCCGTGGCCGACCCGGGAGCCGGGTGGGCCACAGCGTGCCCAGCACATGCCTCTGCGCCTCGCTATCCGCAAGGTCGGCAGCGGCCGGCGCACGGGATCAAAGCGGTGTCCGGCAGGGATTTGCGGGCCTCAGCAGTGCACAGCACGCAACACGCTGTCAGCGCGGACACCGTCCGGCTGAGCCCTGGGTGCCCCTGCAGACTGATACTCCTCAGGAGTGAGGAGGGGTAGGATCCTATAGGCGGGGCTGCGGCAACAGCCGCGTGCAATCCCGCGCGCAATGTCCAGAGTTGATGCCATGCATCGTTGTCATGCATTGAGAGGAAGCAGTGCAGCTGTGTGGCAGCTGCCTGGCATGTGCTTGGTGTGGTCGGAGCGGCCACCTCCTTAACAGCTCCTGCCTGAGCCGTGCTTGACCAAAGCCAATGAATGCTGTGATTCCCCGGAGCTGTACCGTGCTGCGGCATACCGTGCTGCCACCCTAGGGCCAAAGGTGGGTGGCGGAGGGCGCGGGGGCCAGGGGTGGGGGGATGGGGGGTTGTTTGAGCACAGTCATGTGCACGCATTCGATTGTTGTGCACACAGCGCACAGCACACAGCACAGTGTGCAGCCCTGTTGTAGGCCGCGCCGCTTTGTGCCCATGTCCATGCTCGCCGTGGGCATCCCCATACAGCACACAGCATGCATGCAGGTTTTCTTTGTGTTATGTCGCCAGTGCATGAAGTGTGCCGTCCTTTCCTGCTGTCGCATGTGCATGCGTGCCAAGTGTGTGGCTATGTGTGTCACTGGTAGCGATGGCACGTGCTGGCTGGCTGCGCATCCGCTTCGTGTGCCTGGGCCACTTCGGGCGTAGCGAATGGCAGCATGCATGCTCTGTGCCAACGCAGCAGAGTCTGCGGCTGTGCATCAGAGCACCCCGCCCATTCCTATGGTGGGTATGACCACGTAGCACAGCATGCAGCATAGCACGCAACACAACAGGACGGGGTGTGCAGAAAGCAGTAGAGTGACCACATGTGCTATTATGATGGCAGGGCTGCAACACATCGCAGAATGGAGGCGCGCTGTCCCTGCAAAGAGAGTTGCTGCCGCACCACGAAGCAGCATGAAGCAGCACGTAGCAGGCGGCTCAAAGAACGTTCTCCAGTGCGGTGTGTGGCAGCCAGGGTTAGAGTATAGCCATCGGGCTGTGTAGGTCAATAATGTGATGCAGTGTGGGAGAAGCTCATTCCCACCTGACACAATAGGGGGCTTTTTTATGTGTGGTTTCGGTTTCCTTTCTTCAGTATGGGGTGCGGTGTGTATTTGGTGTGGCTGAGGGGCCATCTGTCGTTCCATTCAGGCATGCTAGGCTCTGGTGCACTGTGGCTTAGGTGGCCACTGTCTGTATTGATCTCGTCTCAGGGCAGCTTGAAGTGTAATCGGCAAGCGTGCACATGCCCGCTTGATGGGTCCAGCATTTCCTGTTTTGGGACCAGTTGACCTGATACTTGACACTGAGGAAAGTGATGGCATGCTGTTTTATCGGCATATGTGAGATCGAATACCATAGCTTGTGTCAGCCATTTGTTCACGTGGGTGGCGCTGAGTGTCCTGAGCCTCATGAGATCACCATGTCGCGGGCGCAGATCATTCAGGTGAAGGTAAGGCGTACATTCTGGGAGGATAGAGCCCTGGTAGCGCTCCTTGAGCTTGGCCAGGGTCCCGGAATACTGTAGTGTATCGTTGAGGGCGGATACCGCCTGCCCCAAGTCGTACAAGCCCGCCGCATTCTTGTTATTGACGAGGTTTTTGAGGCTATCGGCGACTTGGTGGTTCTCTTGAACTGCCTGAATGATCGCGGTATCCGGGAGGTTCTTCGCGATGGCCTCCCGGAAACAGACATTGACCGCGGCCGTGCGGGCATTGACCAAGGCTTGGACGTAGCATTGTCCTCGAATGTGGAAATGACGCCCGCTGTCAACTACGCTCGTTTTGCCTCGCCGTTCTTGCTGTCCCAGGCGAGGAGAGCGGCTTGTTGGCGTGCCGCCGGCGTGCCGTCTGTGCCGGCAAGCAACGGAACGTCGTCCACGAACTTCCTCGGGACGTGTTTCGCGTTGATGACAACCATCTTCTTCTCGTTGGGCAGCGCCACGCCATCGCAGTGGTCGATTGCGTCGAGGAGCATGTCGATTGGGGCGGTATCCCGTTCGAACGCCATCTTGTAGGTCTGGTCAAGGTTGGGCACGAACAGAAAATCTTCGGAGATGCCAGTGCATACCCGTGAGAGGTCAGATGGTGGCCATCTGCTCGAGTGCAGGATGTAAATGCGACAGACCAGCGTGCAGGCAGTGTGTGTCTGTACTAGCTGTGCACGCAGGTCAGATCGAGTGCATGCATGTGTGTGTGGCATGGCGTGTTCGTGACCTCAGGAAACCCATGCATTACATGCTGTAATACGATCCACACACGACCATTCCGTCCACAGCAAAATATGTATCTCCATGTGTTTGTGTTACGAGTTTGTCCATGGCATCACCGGCCAAGGCTTGGCGATAGGTTTGCTGCTTGCAGTTGCGTGCATGCGTCATGCTAGGTTTGCCTTACGACCTCAAATTAGCAAAATTAGAGGCGCACACGGGCGACGCAGATCTGCAGCATTCAGCGCCGAGCGCTTGCGCAAGCGGAACTGCGTTGCGATAGGGCGCCGAGACGCGTGAATGTTGTCCTGCGGTGCACTCTGAGTCTCAGAGTGTGGAGTCTGCGAGCGATGTCAAATGGATACAGTGATGAAGGCTCTGGGAAATTCCAGCGGCAGCGCTTTCGCAAACGCTTGAGCATGCGTGTAAAAACGAACCATGTGCGTGTATTAGGGTGCTTCCCAAGCGCCCGCAAGAATTTCTAACGAGTGAACTTTCTTGATTGGTTCAAAATGTTCAAAGCTCTGTGGGTTAGCTTTTTGGATCAAAGATGCGAGAGGCTTGCAATTGTGGCACACGAGCATAGTGCACAAGATTGAATTTGACGCTGATTTCGGGCTTGTAGAGCATCTAATTCATCCCTGAGTGCACCTATGCTGTTTGTTTTGCATGGGGTGCAGCGGCGGGTGCGCACAAATGGCATGCACACAAATGCGCGCCTCGACAGCTTGCCCAGCGCCATGTAGTTTATTCACGGGCTCATACGCGCGAGTACCACAGCGGAGGTGCCATCAACTCATGTATCTGTGACTTGGAATTGTCCACAGAAGCGCTTGCTAGGTCGGAACATTTGGGCTCAAACAAGGCACGCGACCACACACACTGACGCGGACAGGTGATGACCGTGCGGATCTGGTTTGGTGGCGGCGGGCGTCAGTGACGGCGTGCGTGACAGTAACTTTTCGGCGGGCTCAATCTTGAGCGAACGGAAACCCACTGCGAGCATGTCTGATGGTGCCGCGTCCCGCCAGCTCTGAACACGCTATAGTTACAACAGGCTTTCATTTGCTGGCTTACAGATGATTTTGGCCCATGTATGTGCGGACAAGGAGTGCAAATGACGTTGACGGCACTCTACCTGTATACCTTGCGCGCCTGCTGCTGTGTCACCCATGATTGCATTGATAGGATGGATCAATCGCATGTAGCGAAGCGTCATCTGTGAATCAAACAGGGGCTGCCATGCGTGATCGATGTGACTGCAGTTTCAGCGGCTTGCAATTCGGTGTCGACATCGCGAAGTGCTGCTTGCTGGGTGTTGCGTTCTTATGGGGAACGTACAGTGTGACTCTCCGTCTCGTCTACACTGACAGAGGTGCGAAACGCGGCAAAATGCTCCAATGTGAGTGAGTAATAACACTCGCTTAGGACACCAATTTTGTGATGTTTGTACATCCAAGGTTGTCCACAGTGGACGCCAACAGCCGCGACAGTCCTCAGGTCCACCCACACGCCATCTGCAGATGCGCCCACTGCCACAGTTCTGACAGCCCTTCCGGCAATCATATCTGCTTGTGCGTTGACAGCGACTGCGAAGCTCTTAAAGTGGCAGCGTCGCTCACAGCCAGATGTACCTGACGAGGCTGAAGCAGGGAGCATTCTGCTGCCCACCAATTCAGAATCGACCGACATCGCACCCGAGACGCAATCAAAGGCATGCTTATTATTCCTGAGATGTCGTACAGACAGCCTGCACATTGCCAGCTCAGAGCTTGGCCTTTATGTTGGTTTGCGGACGCTGTGCTTCACCTTGGGCTGCACACAAGTTGCAGCGGTAACGGCGGCATTCCTACTGCAAGCCACCAACATCATCACTCCATGCGTCGCGTCTCTAGCGGGAGATCAAATCAGCTTCCGAATATGGCTTGGCACTGCCGCTGTGACGGGTGGTACAGTCTTGATCTTCATGGACAGGCTGGGCGATGTGGACCAGCAGGGCGCAGCTGATACCGGATGGCTACAGATGCTAGGTATGGCAGCAATACTGGCTGCTGCATTTTTCAATTCTCTGAGGACATTCCGAGTTTCTCAGCTTGCACCTGGTGTGCTCCGTTCAGTACTCAACTGCTTGGACTACCGTTGTGTCACGTCCACTGATCACGTTTTGGTTGCAACACAATATTCCTGGCTGCCTGTGTACGCTGATGTGGAAGCATGCTGCAGCATAGCCAGTGCATCAGGCTCCGTTTGTCCCGCAGTACGTGATTGCTCGACCAACTTGTTCCTGCTGTTACACCTCAGAATGCTACATCCATGTGGTCAGACTGTCTTCTATAGTGATGGATCCAACGAGTTTCGAGCCTGGCAAGTATAAGCAACCCATGCAGCCGTTGGAGTTGCATTACCATTCCACACTGTGGCTGCATCATCTTTCTCAGACTTCACTCAACTTGGTGTGTGCAAATGTAATTAGCGCCCCATCCATTCAAAGCAGGAGAACGGCTGCTAAAAATTCTGTCTTGACCCAGGTTTCCCAGTCCTGGACCTCGCGGCAGGTCAGAGTCTCATGACAGCGATTGTTGCGGTGGTCATATGTGTTCCTGACATCTTCAAGGCAGTTAACGCGTCTGCCGATCCCCGGAACTGGGCGGACTCTTTGTGGCCCAACTGGAGAGACCCGCACGAGGTTGCTCTGATGTTGTGGGCTGGGCTGGGCTGTGAAGCTCTGGCCTTCAGTCTGCAGTTGTACGGTCAACGAAGGACTGCAGCTTCAACTGCTCAGGTGTGAAACATCAGGCTATGAGTGCATCAACAGCGGTAAAAGGCTGTCACACGACTGTCTGTAGTGGTCTGTTCGCGTGACGGTCCCATGGTGTGATGGTGACGATGCGTTGTTGACACCGTGTGTCCACGAGAGCAGCAAAGCCAAGTGATTAAGCATGCCAGTCATAGGTGACTACAAAGCGCTATGCACCATATTATTGTCCTCGCGGCTACCTCAGGGCCCGAGTCTTCTGTTCATGCGGCGGTGGCATAGTGTACGGGGTGCAATGATAGCTCCAGTGGAGTGTGATGATGAGATTGTGGCCGTATGCAGGTGATCTATGCATCTGTGCCAATTTGGGCTGCCCTGTGGTCACTTTTGCTGCTATCTGAGAAGGGCTTTGGCCTTGCTGGCCAGATAGGAGCGTGCCTGGTGGTCTGTGCCAGTGTGGCCATGGGCTTGTGGCGATAACCGGCAGTATTGGAAGCGAGTAGAAGCTCATCAGAGGCAAAGTGTCGTCGCAAAATTTTAGAAACTGTTTTTGTCTCTGCCGTTCTTGTTCATCCCCTGTCGTGGCTGTGTTGCATAGACGCCGAGTCAGACGCAACGCCAAAGGAAGCAGCCTCGCGCCTTATCTGATTGGGGATGGGGTTGGCGTTTGCAGATGTTGGTATACTACTGTTGGGGTATGATAGGGCGAGGCAGCGGCCTATTCCAACCGGTTGCAACCCTGCGCTGCAGCGCTGGGTGGTCTCTGGTGCGATCTAGTGCGCACCGCAACGTACATCGCGATGTATCGCAGCTCTGATCAAGCGTCCGGAGCACACGCCCAAGGGCTTTTAAGTTCAAGCCAGCGTGGTAACGTGACCACACTCTTGTCCCCGTTTGTAATTATGGTCGATTATTGACGGCGCTTGTAGGTTCTCTGCAAACCGTCAGTGTTACTATCTGCGTGTGCGAAGAAGTACCTCCCCGTGGCTTTATGCGGCAAAAGGATTGTCACATAGCCTAGACCTTGCGCAAGCGAGAAATTTTCGCCGCAAGGGGCTGTGTCGATGAGCAACGTTGACATGGAGAACACTTACATTCCGAGCAAGCTTCTCGCGACAGCGCCGGCCGCAGATGCTGCAGGTAAACATAAATACTCGCTCTTTGACACTCAAGAGCTGGCTAAATACCGGCACGCACGAACCACAGAGCTCGAACTGTGTCACTTTTATCGCCGACTCCCTTCTGAGAAGGTCTCCCTGGTCACAAGGTGCTGCATGTAGGTCTCGTCTGTGGTTCACAGTATCACGGACGTGAATTTCTAGGCATTCCGCATCCAGTCAGGGGCGCGGGGGCTCGGACTGGAGACGGTTTAGAGGCTGCGCAAGGCGAGTCAGAACGGAAGGCCAAGGGACCGGGAGTGCTGCCAAGTCTGCGAGATGACGATGGGCGTGGCTTGAGAGCACCTGGACCAGGCTTGGACAGGAGTACACCCGACCTTCTGAGTCAGTCTGAGCAGTCGCAGAAGTCTCCACCGCCATCCCGCATCACAACCACACTGAGGCGAACGTATCACAACACTGACACCACTGGACAGGCATGCCATATAGACACTGGTCATGTACCTCTACAAGACTCTTGGACAGGTCATCGGCCAGCAAAGTGCTTCCCACCCAAGCCGGAGACCCCTTACAACCTGATCCAGCATCCTGAATCCCTAAAGCAGAAGCCAAGGAGGCCGACAGACTTCTGGACCCCCGCGGATAAAGCTGAGTTTGCTGCAACAAGAGCACGGATGCTGGAGGGCTCAATGGGTCATCAACCTAAAGGTTGCAGCCTGGTCAGTCAGCAGTAGGTCGTCAATGGGTGCATGAATCAAGTGGGACCATTGATGTGCATGCGAGCAGAATGCATCGAATGCAGGCACTATGATCGTGAGGGGCATGCTAGGCTTACGGGCCAGGGCGTGGGCACTCGGTCACTTGTTTTTGGAGCGCACCAAGAGTTCAACCACGAATCAGGCTTGCACACAGCCCTCGCCGGCTTGCACATAACAGCCAAACTGTATCACCAAACGGCATCGTGAGATATGCTGCAGCGACAAACAGTGGACAGTGGCCGACCTCATGAGACAGTCTGTCGAACGTTGTGGCCGTCAATCTACTCTACACATTGCATAACCTGTAGGCAGCGCACACAGAGCTGCTGTGGCTCTGCGTGGCTTGGCACAGGTGGTGGAGTGATCACGCAAGAGTGCATGGGAACAAACGGAACCAAAGTCGCCACCGTACGTGAGGGTAGTGGAGTGGCATGCAGCCTGATTGAGATTGCAGCTACAATTGCTCACTGCGATTTCTTGTATTCACCACGGTCTCTGCTAATACGTCGGTCAATCAATGACTGGCTGCCTTGTATGTGCATGGCGCGTATACACCAGAACGTTGCAGCTGCGCTGTGTCCATGTGAAGCAGCTGCACACAGATCTTCTCGAGAAGCCAGCGACTTGTGCCTCTGTGCAATCCAAGGGCGCATGCAATCATCAATGCCAGCCGCACTTCACCTCCAACACAATGCGGAGGAGCTATGTCTCAGCGCCCGCTGCAGTCATAGAGCATCATAATTATTTGAAGCATGCAGAAAGTGTGAGCTTGCGCTTGTGTCCTCTGCCGTGGCACTGTGCAGCACTGCTGGTGCTGCATGTCGCTTTCATGACAAGACCCAGAGTTTTGCCACTTTATTTTCAATGTGTATCACACTTCTATGCGTACATCCTGGCACAATCAGACACTCTACAGGCCACAACTATCAAATATATGTAAAATATATATAAAATTCCCGGTCGTGTGGCACGGTTGTAGCCATGAAATGCTTTCTTAGTGTAGTTGGTTATCACTCCAGACTCTGAATCTGGTAACGCGAGTTCGAATCTCGCAGAGAGCTGATCATTTTGCCACTCTTGCTACGTGCCACTTACTCCCCTACTCCGTGATCGTTGAATGCGACGATGCGGAGACGCTGATGCTCGTCGGTGATGCGCGGTAAGGCGCTTGGCTTGCCCAGGCTTGGCCAGGTGTTGCCGGCTTTGCCAGCCACAATTCCGCAACCTGTTTCAGCGCCCCCTTTCACACGGAACAGTACTGCCAGAGCAGCACTGCCAGAGCATGCGTCGCGCCTGCTTCTCTGAGGTTCTCCGAGGACAACCTCCAAGAACTACCTCTGAGCCAGGCAACCTTTTACCACTTTTACCACCGCTCCACCGGATTGACGGTGGACCAGTGTGAGGCCCCAGCGACCAGCGGCGTGTCGGCATTCATGTGGACTCCAGCCGAAAATGGGAGAAGGCACAAAGCGCATTGCAGAGCTGGTCATATCACATTTACCGACGGCACGCCTGAGCTACTGCAGCCGGAGTATTAGCGATGGTCGGCTCGTCTGTGTGTTAAGAATTGGGAAAGGTTACAGAGGCAGCCAAACACATGAAGCATGGCCTAAAGCCGTACACAAGCTGAGACAGAACAGCTATAGTAGTAGCACGCTCAGCTCTCCTTGAAGATCAACATAATGGGATAATATGTCTGTTTAAATCACCTGAATGATACTCAGGTGATACTGAAGGGGCTGATCAGAGAAGTGATACTGAACCCTTGCAGGTGGTAGCTGATCTAACATGAGCTTGGCAGGTTGCGCGCACTTGCTGTCGGTGGTGGCACGAGTGAAGGGCCTCTGTGTGTTACACAGTGATAGATCTAGGACCCAGCAGCGCTGAGGCAACAGAGGAGTCAACAGGCAAACATGAGTGGAGCGCCTCAGTGTGGCACCTCTCCGATGCTCTCCTATCGGCTGAGTTGGCTCCGCCGGATCCCCGCCCACGGTGGCGCAGCGCGCAGCGGAGGCTCTGTGCAGCCTGTACACACATGTGCAGCTCAGCCTCCGTGTGCCGCCGGCCCACACCGCTTCCCTGATGGTTCAGCGCATCAATGGGCGCGCCACATGAACCCAACAATCATGGCTCATATCCCCCAAAAAGGGCATCATGTGTCATGCCCCGACCAGCTCGATGCATCATCACTGGGACACGTCGTCACGCGGGCGAGGGGCCGGGCCGGGGGGAAGCCGTAGTGAGAGTCGGGCCACCATAGTGGCCATGGAGAAGCCTTTACTGCAGAACAGGCTTCGCCTTTGCATACCGGAAGCACAGGCTGCGCTGTCAGGTGATGGTCCTGCCAAGCGCGATGATCGGCGGCAGTACCGTGTGGCTGACGGGGGGGGAGAGGGGAGTGGGAGTTTGAGGGACTGCGGTGCTAGCATGCAGTCCGGAGGCCTCATGAATCATCATTGCAGCCAAAATACCTCGAGGACCCCCTGACACATGAGAGCAATCTGAATTCAATGCCAAGCCTCTCATCCTCAGATTCCTAGTATTGGCCAACACGTGGTCCTCGCCGTGAAGCCTGATCATAGCCGCAGCAGCAGTCGCGCTGGACAGCCAGACCCCAGGGCGATGCAGCAGGCAGCATGCGCACAGCGCTCATGTGGCAGACCTGGCCGAGCAGCGGGCAGCGGAGGAGCGCTGGAAGGGCTGCCGTGGCGTGCCAGCCAGGGTTGGTGCTCTGCAGAGCGGAACCAGCGCTGTAGATCTGGCCTTGTGTGTCATCTGGACTTGTGTCAACAGGCCGTGCTGGCCGGAAGGTCGGCCCTCTCCTGGTTGGCAGGTCTTCGACTCGTAAGACTTGTGAGGGCCAGGAGGCGTCCGTGAGTGCACTGGGGCTTGTAGAGACCGCCGCCGCCATGGGTCAGAGGCAGAGGTGCGCGCAATGTGGCTACTGAGGTAGAGACCGGTTTGCTATATGGCTACTGGGGTAGAGACCGCCGCCGCCACCGGTTCTGCAGAGCGCTGGGTCGGTTCTTGAAGTGATGCGTGCCGGTGCATGGGCCGCCTATGGGGCATCTGAGGCCTCATGAGGCGGAGCCTGGCTGACGAGGGTGAGACAGGGGCGGCAGTCGAGTTTGACATGTACGGATCGACAGATAGCTGGTGGATGATCGATAGATAGCTGGTGGATGATCGATAGATAGGGAGGAGTTTATGCTGACATGGCAACTGGGGCGTCAACGGCCGCGGCCTCTTCCTCTGCCGCCGCCACCGCCGCGGCCGCCGCGCGGGGGCCCGCCGCGGCCGCCGCCGCGGCCGCCACCCCGGCCCCGACCACGGCCGCCGGCGCGGCCTGCAGCCGCGTCGGATTTGGACACGCCTGCTGTGCTGCGGCCTCCGCCACGCCTGCACATGCATGCGGTGGATTACACACGTACATCATAGGTGAAGATGTCTGTCACTCTGGCTGTATGTTGACTTTGTGCAGCCACCAGTCCACAGCAACAGCTGCTGACCATGGACAACCAACGACAGATGCGGAGGCAGACGATCACACGGGCGATACGTGGGCCGAGCTGTTCACCACCGCGATGCATCGCATGCATGCAGCCATGGGAACACACAACTGCCGAGTGAGCGACCTCACACAGCAGCCCCCTTCGCAGACGAGCACAGCACAGCACAGCAAGCGCATTGCTGCCACCTCCGCGGTCGACTGGGTCCCTGGAGGTGTGCAACACCCACTCTAAAACCCACGCTGTGTCGACTGTGTGACGGCAATTCCATTGCAATCTCACACTGATCATGCAGTATGCCAGAGCAAGGGGCACGCACCAAACCCCTGGTCCACGGCCAGACCCCCCTCGGCCGAATCGTGGCCGCGGCGCGTCATTGTCCGCGGCTGCACGCTCCCCCAGCGGCATCTCCCGCACCGCCGCCACAGACTCCCTCCGCGCAAACAGGTCCCCTGACGCCGCCTCCTTGCCGACGAGCATCCGCGTCCGTCCGCCCCCAGCCCCTGGTGCACCTTCCAGAACCTTCCGCACGCCCGGCCCGGCCCCCGCGACCGACAGCGGCGCATCCTCCACACTGCGCGCTCCAGCGGCATCGCCTTCTCCGTCAGCATCGCTGCCGGACCCGCCGCCGTCGCTTCCGGAAGCTTCCACGGCCTCAAAGTGCTCCTCGATGAGGCGCTCCTGGTCGGTCTTCCGACGATTGCCTGCACCGGCAGTTTCCTGTTGACGCCAACGCCCATCTCGCCTGCGCCCCCCCACTGCCATGAGACCCAGCATCTCTTCGCAAGAAACAGCTGTACTTGTGCGGCAGCTTCACGGCCACTCCTCGCTAGCCCTGATCAGACAGGCGCACGCACCGCGAGTGTCAAGGAAAGAACGAGTCGACAAATGGCAGCGTGTCGTGAGAAACGCTACAGACGTATGCTCCACACGATGGTACCCCACAGAGGCTGGCAAGCATGGCGATGCATGAGACACATGAACCATGGCCATGCATGGCCAAAGGCAGCATGTTGTTCCCGCGGTGAACTCCCCTGGTGTCCACTGAGCCAGCATGCGGCCCAGAGAGCAGTCTTTGGGAAGGAGTGGGGGCGGGAGGAGGGTCAGGAGACAGTAGAACGCAAGTTGTGGGAGAGTGTGTAGAGCTATATGCCTCCCACAGTCTCCCCACCTCCGAGTTTGGGTGACTGAGCGCAAGTTGGGTGACTGAGAGCAACAGCACTCGGATGAGGGGCGTGCCTGCGTTGGGGTTGAGCTCTTTGAAGGTGCGGCTCGCCTCGTCCACAGCAAAGTCCTCGTCATCGAACAGCGCCGCGAAGCGGTCATCTTCGAGCAGCGCAGTCGCCGCAGCAGCCGCGGCGTTGCCCTTGCGGCCAGCGGCCGGCTCCATTGTCGCCGCCTGCAGCCGCACGTGCGTCCCGGCATTGACCTTTGGCAGCTTCCTGACCTGCACGCGCTCCACGCTGTGATATGCTGTGCTGTGCTCACTTGCCGCACACGTGTATGAAAATCTGATCCGACACACAAAAGCATCGGCCCTCGCGACCAGGCACCCATTCATCAATAGTTTCGGAGGTTTGATATCGATGTATCCCGACATCGTATGAGAACATAAGGACACTGGCGAGGAGGCAGGGGGTATAGAAACAGCACCGTGGCGATGCGGGACTGGCGCTCCTGCTCCAGACGCTGTGCCACGCGCTTCTCCCGGTACGCGTCATACGCAAACGGCTCGAGGCGTGCTTGCGCCTTGCGGTAGAGGCGGGCGTCGACGAAGAAGCCATGCATGTATGCGCGCAGCATGGGTGTGCCGACGAGGTGTTCCAGCTCCAGCTGCGCCAACTCCGCCTTGGTTACAAACCTGCGTAATTACACGGTGTAATTACAAAGCATGTTCTGGCGGGGTGAATAGGCAGGATTGACCGTATTGCATATGACCGAAAATGAATTGACCTGGGAGAGACATTGATGCGTCGCTGCATGGCATGTGATGCATGCCAGAAAGCACTGCATGTTAGTGAGCTGCATTTGAGAGTTATGCTCCGAAGCTCTGCATTGGGCAGCCGCAGGTGGCGAGTGCGACTGCCCCTTTGAGTGCTGGCAGATTGACAGATGGAGAGGGCTGCAGGAGGCAGCAGTGTGTGGCACGCCTGATTGAACGTGGGTTCACGGAATCCCCCGGCTCACCCGTGGCTGTTGCGGTTTGATGTCCCTGAGCGTGACGAAAGGTCATGGCATTGCCGAAGCTTCTCAACCTTTGCTTTTTGCTAGGGGTGCATGCAGCATGACAGTGTCGCCGTTTCAGCATGCATCGGGCCGCTCACAATGGCACGGCGCGGCAATGGGACTCATTCACACCGCACCGATGACATGTGAGCATGGAATCGATCACCTCTGGTTTTTGGTTGAGCATTCCTGAACACTGAGATGTTAGCAGACTGTTCTGAGAGCAGCCTGCTCGAAAGGCGGCGGTCCAACAATTTGCACAGACAGGGTACTGCGCTGGTTGAAACAGGGTTTAACAATGCATGCAGATCATGCACAGGATGTACACACACACCGGTAGTCGTCGTAGACGACGGCTCCGGCATCGCCGCCGCCCGCCGCCTCGAGGTCTTCCACAACGGCCTCCAGGAAGGAACACCACGGCGGAGCGGGGCCGAGGGAGGGCACGAAGAAGGCGGGCACCTTGGGTGCGTCAGTCGCGAGCATCAGCAGGCCGCTGCCAGGCCAGACGCAGACGTCGTTGATGGCGCCGCCCGAGGGTTCGATCGCCGTGTACGCCTCGCCGGTGTCCTTGTCCCACACCTGGAGCAGCAGGAAATTGACGGCGTTTTGGGGGTGCAAAGCTGGAAAACATGGGTGTATGCACTGAGTGTGGGCATTGCGGCTGCCTTCCTCCACATTTGGCTGCTCTAGCCATTGCGCGCTATCAGACATTGACACATCAGATATCTACACATCGGAGTCCCACCGTGTCACTTCCTCCGACACACACAAGTACCCTGAATAATTGGTGCGTACACCCTTTCATGAACCCGGAACTGTGCAAGTGTCACATGCCTGCCTACACACGCTGTGCGGGGCCGTGCTGCCTGCTGTGAACGCTGCGTGCTGCATGACCCCGCACGGTGTCCACAGCGCAACAGCCCCATTGTGGCTGGTTCACCTAGACCCCCTCGTCACGCTGTGCGAGGAGTGCGACACGACGTGCACAGCGTCAAGACGGCGAAGCGCAGCGCGGCAGCACAAGACACCTGCCCTGTGGGCCAGCACAGCAGGGGTGCCGCGCAAAGCAGGGGGGCAGGCAGCGCACCTTGACGACATGCGTGTCGGCAGAGACGACGCGCTGCCGACCAGTGTGGTCCCCAGCGGCGCGGTGGAATTTGAGGTCGACGATGGGCGCGTCATACAGGTGGTCGCGCACCACCAGCGCCTCCGGCTTGCGCAGGTCAAACACGCCCACCTTGCCGCCTGCAGCCAGCTTGGCAGGAAGGTAATTGATGTGTAAGAGCCACAATTGAATGTTTGTATGGGCTGCTCATTGGGCAACACGTGAAGTTGGCTCACATGCGGTGTGCACACATGTTCGGCCAAGGCATTGCAATCGCCGGCCTTGCGAGCAGGCGTGCTGCATGCTGCGTGAGGGCCGCCGTGCTGTGACCACCGGCGCCGGAGTCACGGCTGCAGCCCAGGTGCATCAGGCGAGATTCCCTTTGCGGCTGTTTTCAGCGTACAAGCAGCCACGGGTTTTTATCTCAGGTTGGTAGCGGAAGTGCAGGCCTGCTGGCAATGCAGGAGCGGGTCGTGCGGGGGGCACAAGGGGATTGTGGCGAAGCGGGCGTTGTGGTGTGGAGGTGCCGCTCGGAGATGGTGCGGGCACTGGTAGCCACACTCAGCACGTGGCGGGGGCACACCGGAGGTGCCTGCGGCGATGAACAGGCCAGAGTCATCGAAGCGCAGCGCGGTGATCGCGTCCCCGGCGGCGCCGAGGGCCCCGGCTGCCGGGGTCGCGCTGAGGGAGGTCCTGCTGCGGGGGTCAAAGCACTCCAGCACACCGCCCTCACACCCTGCAAGCCTCGGGGACCTCAAACGCCGGTCCAGGTCAAACGCCACTTGACGTCGTTCGAATGCCTCTGCTGACTCGGCTGCTGACTCGACAGCGACCACGATCCCAAACGCCTCGGGGCGGCCCTTGTTCAGGAGTGACACCACCCCGAGGGGCGGCCCACTGGTACGAACCAACCTGGCTCGGGAGTGACACGCAGTGCGCACATAGGGTTGTGTGGACTCGAACAACGAAACAAATCGGATGTGACGCCAGACCTGGACGGGCATCTGCCACGGCTGTGCACAGCATCCCTGCGGACAGGGGCAGAAGACCGGTCAATACGCAAAATCCCACCAGACAGGGGAGCAGAGAGAAGCACCCAAATTCCACAGGAGTTTCATTCCGAGCCTGGCCCTACCTCCACGCAGGCGGTTAACTCGTGCGGTGTGAGCCTGTTACTGACAAGCAGTGCATACATCTGTAACGTATCTCACTGTTACTGACAAGCAGTGCATACATCTGTAACGTATCTCACTGTTACTGACAAGCAGTGCATACATCTGTAACGTATCTCACTGTTACTGACAAGCAGTGCATACATCTGTAACGTATCTCACTGTTACTGACAAGCAGTGCATACATCTGTAACGTATCTCACTGTTACTGACAAGCAGTGCATACATCTGTAACGTATCTCACTGTTACTGACAAGCAGTGCATACATCTGTAACGTATCTCACTGTTACTGACAAGCAGTGCATACATCTGTAACGTATCTCACTGTTACTGACAAGCAGTGCATACATCTGTAACGTATCTCACTGTTACTGACAAGCAGTGCATACATCTGTAACGTATCTCACTGTTACTGACAAGCAGTGCATACATCTGTAACGTATCTCACTGTTACTGACAAGCAGTGCATACATCTGTAACGTATCTCACTGTTACTGACAAGCAGTGCATACATCTGTAACGTATCTCACTGTTACTGACAAGCAGTGCCTATGCAGGACTCCACAATCGCAGACTGTCTCGTGTGCAGTGCCTCTGTGCATGCCGTTTGGCATGCTGTACATGCTGTGTGCTGTGCGTGCTATGTACACGAGCCGCTCGCAGCACGGTACCGACGCAGGTGATGGCGCTGTCTGCTTGTGACAACCGCACACAGGCGGTGCTTGCTCTTTTGGTTTTGGTTATCTTTGTCCCGCCTGTTTTCCTCGAGGATCGGCGCTGCTGAGGCCTAGATCTATCACAGTGCATGTGATGCATGCATTGCAATGCGCGCTGCCAGTGAACGACACACCAGCACGGTCTCTCCGCTACCGCACTCCAGCAACTCCAACAAAATAGTGCCCTCATCTGTGAGAGCTTGCCTGTACGTACCCAAAATACAGCAGCTTTGATGCGCACGTTTGAGAGCGATGGTCTGATCAGGCGTTCCATCAATTTGCAAGCATACGGCACGCTCATGCACAGAGCAGCAGCAAGTCATGGAACCAGACCATCAATCAGTTCGCTGCATCACTGTGTTGAATGATGCAGTGATGTAGAGGTCTGGGGGCAGACCTCTGGTGCTCAACATCATGAGTACTGCCATGAGTAACGCCATGCGAAGTTTGAGTGATCGATGTGCGCACTACTGCGTCAACACACCCGCAAGTGTGAACAGGCAAACGTGCCACTGTGCAACAACTGTGCTTTTCTTTCTTGCAATTCTTTTTCGGAACGCCGTGGAGGTGTTTGCGAATGATAACGCTAGCATTGCAACAAATCATGATAGTTTTTGAATGAAGCCTGACCAAATGAAAAGGCGCGGCAGAGGAAAAGCCGCTGGAAAAGCAAAGGAGGGCGCACCGGCGGCGAGCATGCCGTGCGTCGGCGACACGCCGAGCACGTTGACGGCGGGCGCGGCCACCGGCAGCGGCGCGAGGAAACGGCCCTCCTGCAGGTTGACGCGCCAGAGCTCCGCGGCGGAGCCGCCGACGATCATCTCGGCGGTGTGCGGGAGGTAGGCGAGCGTACGACCGGCCTTGGGCATGCGCGTTGCAAAGTGGTGGCCGCCGCGCGCGTGGAAGGCCAGGGATCGGTCCGTGCAGAGGATGGCCACCTTGCTGTAGTCCTCCGACAAGATCTGCAGCAAGTGTTCATTAACCGAAGGCACAGTGTTCATTAGTACTGCGATTGCTGTTGTGTTTGTATACTTCCGTCGAGGGGCTCCGAGCCAGCCCACCGAACAGAGTGTACCACTTGGACTTGGACATGCTACCCAGCAGGTGTATTATTGAAGTTGTTGTTGTTATCAGTATGTGTTGTGTCAAGCATAGCTATCGTTGTGTCACGCCAGATGTGGTGATCACCGCCGACAGGGACATGATCTTGTGGATGGTGTACAGACAAATGCTGGATTCTGTTGGATCTGGCGGTACGATTGGGTGATGTTGTGATATGGTACATAGTCTATGCCATGAGGCCTGTGCCATAGGCCAAACACAGGGGGACGGTAGCAAAAGGAGACCTGGAGGTCTGCGCAGCATTGCAGGTTCATTCGTACTGTTATTGCTGTTGTGATCAGTGTGTATTGGAGTTTGCTCCACAAGGTGGTGGAGCAGTCAGGCAGGCAAGCATGGCAATGCATCCAAACACATCACTCACGAAGCCGTACACGGGCTGAGACAGCCGCGGCGGACCTGGAAGTCGACGATTTCAGAATCAAAGTGGCGCTCAAACTTGAGGGAGAGGTTGTGTAGGTCGTACACCCGCAGCCGGGGCGCATGCACTCCGCAGGTAAAGATGTGCTGCTGGTCGGGCGCGATCTTGATGCGGTGTGTGGCCGAGGGGCAGCCAAAGTCCTGCATCGGGGCTGGCAGCCTGAGACACACTGAGACTGGAGGGCATCACACCCGTTTGATGCTTGCTGCAGTTGATGGCACTGAGAGATATGAGAGATATGTGAGAGATATACGTCACAGCGGTATGCTCCACAAGGTGGTAGAACACACACTGGCAGGCAAGATTCATGGCAATGCATCAAACACATTCACCATGGCTGAAAGCAAACATGTGAGACACAAACTGGGAGATATGTGAGACATTGACACAAAATGAGAGATGTGTCAAACACGAAGGCCAGTCTGAGGCGGTCTGGCAGGAAGCTGCTTCCAGAAGTGGACCAGGCCACCAGATGGCCACCAGATGTGCAGGGCGCAGGAGCTAATACCAGCTGCGGATGGAAGGTGGTGCATGACTGCTGGCGAGGACATTAGCAAATAGGCCAAGAAAGATAGAACAGCGTGGGGACCGTGCCTGTAGGAGCTCGATGTGGCGGGCGTACCCTTCATCTCTGCTCAGTTTTCTGCCTTTCTTCTTCTGCACCCACTGGGGCAGCACCTTGTCCGCGGTGACGTTGAAGACCTTGACGCCATCGGACTCGTATAGCTTCACGACCATGTTGGGCTGTTAGCGGGGCTGACTTGTGCGCTAGGCTCGCTTGGCTCCGAAAGTGGGAGGCAGGCCAGCTGATGTCACAGGTACTCACAGGCCGCCTCTGCGTTAGGCCGTCGTGAACGCGCCCAACCCAACCTGCGTCAGCAGTTGAGCAATGAGTGTCGCCTTGTTTGACGATGCGCCAACCACGTAAGCTTCTACGCGAGGTTGCGTGGCAGCAGCCAGGCGTCGATAGTGTTTACAGCGGCCTTCTCGCACGTACACATCGCAATAATGCGCAGCAAGTCGTAGCATGGCCAATTGCTCACGATTCCTGGCGGATTTCAGAACACGCTGCATGCAACAGCTGTTGGTTGGCTGCAACGGAACGGCAGTAGCGTGCTGTCCCAACAGACACCGTTGCGCTCAGATTATCGTTGTCAACATGAAGATTCAGGTCTCCAAGGTGATAAAGGATTGTCATCATTGCGCTGGCCGATGTTGAGGCATCTTCTCCGTTCAAACACGAGCCCGCCGTACATTCTGGCGGTCGCAGTACAGCTCGCGAACAGAACAGGCAACAGGCTCGCACAAGCACTACCAGAACGGCAGCAGAACGGCAAAGTCTGTCATCGGCTATACACGTGAAGTCGCAGAGACCCGAAGTCGGCGATGCAGACAAGGAGGCTGTGCACTCACCTGGGCACCGGCACAGCTGCCTTTGCTCCGTGGACGCCAGGCGGTGCGGCGGTCATCATGCTCAATGAGTGCTCACGGTAGGATTGTAGATGCATATATTTTTGCGGCCCTACCGTGGTGGATTCGGGAACCTGCCTGCAGGTGCCATGAACTTCAAGCGCAGAACGAATTGGAGCTCCATTGCGACATCCCTCGTAGCCACGCAGCTACCTAGCGCTAGCTTCAGCTGTTGCCGCCTCAACAGGGGACTTGTACCACCATGACAATTCAACAGAAATGTGAGGCTATGCTGATCTCAGGCATCAGAGTATCCTCCATGGCCATGGGGCCCGCAGGCCATTGCTTGCACATATATGGCGCATGCATTGATCAATTCAATCACCTGGCACGCCAGCACAGTGGCGCTCTCCCGGCTCTGAGCCCTCTAAAAATGTCCAAATTGCACGGATCCGCGGCCTGCCATGGCTCGCAAGGCCTGAGATCAGATGTCGACCATCAGATCTGATCATCTGACCATCCATGGTCACGTGGCCATGGTCCCCCGCACCTTTGAAGGCCTCGGCTAATCCATTCACTGGCTGTTCGGCCCCTGTTGCAAAGATCAAGTCATCCGCCTGCGTCGAGGTAGGGCCAGGCTCGGAATAAAACTCCTGTGGAATTTGGGTGCTTCTGTCTGCTCCCCTGTCTGGTGGGATTTTGCGTGTTGACCGGTTTTCTGCCGCTGTCCACCAGGGTGCTGTGCACAGCTGTGGCAGATGCCCGTCCAGGTTTGGCGTCACGCCCCATTTGTTTCGTTATCCGTTATTTTCTCTAACAATTATTTACGGCTGCTGTGCTCAGGATCCATGGATTCTCCACCAGGCACCTGTGACTCCATGCGGACGTTGCCACATTTAGATGTCGCATGCATGCAGCGTGCAGATTCTGCGATCGATGTTTATATGTCAAGCTATGGCCAACAAGAGTCGAAGAGGAGGCCGAGCGCATACTCAAGAACAGTTCAGCCTGCCATGCCTCTCGTGTAGATGAAACTGCTGCGGATCATGATGTTTGTGCCACGTCGAGCGGTGTTGCTGGCTTCATCCGTCCAGCCAGCTTCCAAGTTGACTCCAGCTTCGTACAGCAGTTCAAGCCGTATGACCAGAGAAGTTTCTGCCAAGACCATGTACTTTGATTCGCATCTGCACGTGTGGGCGACGAAGGAGGACGGAGAGAGTGGCAAGTATCCGTTTGCGGTGAGAGTCGAAGAGTCGTTGCTCGATCAGTGCATGTGGCTGATCATGCAATTTGCCAGCATTCGATCGGCATCAAATATCGTATGTTGGATGCAGGGCGCTTTAGCTGGCTCCAGTGGTGGCAGCGAACCGCCGATGCCAGGTGAGCCACTAACGTCAATACGCTTACTGAGTTCCAGCCAATGGAGCCCGGGTCTAATGAATAGCCCCACTAGCTCTTCTATCAAGTCATCTGTGAAAGATTGCCACTTCTTCAAATATCAGCTGAGCCTGTTTGCCGGGAAAAATATCAGTCTGCGACAGAGTCACAATAGCAATGCCAAGCAACATACTGTGATCAGTTCAGCTGATGCAGGGCACGCAGAGGTCCTCCTAGATGCCATGCAAGAAGCCTCCGTCTCAGGCGCGCTGATTGTTCAACCTGGGAACCACCTGTATGATCATTCCTATGTCACTTCGGTCTTGCGGGCATACCCAGACAAGTTCGTAGGCATGCTCCTCGCAAACCCCACGGACGTGAGCGTTCCCACCATCACACATATTCTGGCTGAATGAGTGTCACATGTGCGTTGCTGGTGCTCAGACACCTGTGTTCTGCTTCACATCGCAAGTGCTAACGAGAGCAATTGCTCGCCTTGACCACTGTGCAAGTCTGCTCAGAACACACCCATTCCGGCACAAGTGTATCCATTCGCACATTCTATGCCAATTGTATCTATACCAATCCACGCATTCTGTTCCGACTTCATCCACCATGCTGTCATCCTGTTCTCATCAGCCCTGACACCTGAAGGTCTAGCTATGCCTAGCAGTCGGTAGCAGTTGCACTTGCACATGCATCAGGTCCTCATGGCATATGGTCCAAGGAGGGAACGTAGTGTATCCTCCACGCCATGCAGGCCTCTGGGCCAGATGAGCTGACCAGGCTGGTCACGGAAGAGGGCTACAAGGGCGTACGCTTCAATCCATACCTCTGGCCAAACAATGAGCCGATGACCAACGATCTCGGGCAGGAAATGTACAAAAGGTGCTGATTCATCCCCAGGCATACAGTCACATGATTCATCAGAGGCCCTGTGTCTATGTGCATCTGGTGTTGTGCGTTTTTGATCTTGAAGGGGTCTGAACCAAACAGTTACGCAGCCACTATTCCAACAACCACCTGAACTTCCCGCTTATTACAACAGGGTGAGATGCATTAAAATTCATGCCTCACAACGTGGCAGAGCAATGCATCAGGCTCTCAAGTGTATGACATTAAATGACATTAAATGAGCAACATGCACTGCTGCAGACGCAGTTCTGTAAAGAGCCTGTTGCCGCCCATGACTGCACACAGCCTGGCATGTCCCGCCAGGTTCAGATTCTGGTGCTACTGCACACATGCATCCCCAATCGCCTGTGGACGTCTTCCTGTTGCGCTTCGTGAGGACACTGGGTGTTTGCGCAGCCCGTGGCGATCCCTGTGAAGAGTTCCTCTGCAGGTCCGCCTGGTGGTGACAGCATCTCTGGTGGCCGTGCTGCTTGTAGTGTTTCCTGTGTGTTCCTTCCTTCCCTGGTCGCTGGCGGGGCCTTAACATGTATCAGTGTAACACCCAGGCACCACCAATCGTGCCTGTCGCACTCAGTCACACCTCTGGTGGATCTGCAGCAGCTCTGTAAATACTTTTGCACGCCCTGTATTTGTCTTTGTACCGACGCACGATGTGAACAGTATGTCACCCAAGTCCTCCTTCTGCCTGGAACAGAATGTCACTGAAGTGGTCCTTCTGCCCTGCTGCCTCGCAGTGCCATGGAGTGTCTGCAGCGGTGCTGCACTGCTGCTGCAATCGCTCAGCAGCAGCTCAGGGTCGCCAGCCAGGTGACACGTACGACTGGTTCAGCATGAGCAGACATTGTAGTTCGACTTGAGAGATACCGAAGAAGGTCAGCTGTGCGACAGCTCTAATACCTAGCTCTCATACCTAGCTCTCATACCGTGCTACAGCTCTGCCACAGTCGGTTCTCCTGTGCAGGGCAGGAGAGCTTGGAGTGCCTGTCGGCCACATGACCTTCAAGGGCCTCCTCAACCACATCGAGGACATCGAGGCCCTGGCGACGGCCTACCCAGACACCAAGGTCTTCATCGACCACATGGGCTTCTGCTCCGCTGCTGATCCGGCTGGCAAGGACTGGCAGGCGCTCTTTGGTCTGGCCCGCTTCCCACAGGTCTATGTGAAGGTGTGGCAATCTGCAGTGCAGCAGTTTTGAGCTCTGACGTTCTGAAGTGCACAAAGGGAACTGCAGCCAGCAGGCACCCGGGCTGCTGAACACCAATTGTTTCCCATTCCTTCCAACACAAGCTCTGTATGAAATCGCATCAACGTTGCTGTTGCATAGGTGGGGTGGGCTACCTCAATCAGTTACATGGGCAAAGGCAAGGTACTAGGTTCTTGGATCCGTGATGTAGTGTGTCATGGGCACCCGTGCGCCCTCACATACATCATTGAACTGATTATTGAGCTCGATACACTGTATCTGGAGATGCATCACAGGCATGTTTGCTGACCTTCTATAAGTTTCCATCAGTCTCCGGGCTGCGACTGCTGTTGCAGTCTCCCTACATCTGCCTGGCCAGGAACACCCACATTGCTGCTGCAGTCCCTCATCCTCTCAACTGCAAGTCGTGTGACCTAACATGTGTACAAACCTAGATTGAAAGCTGCTGTTTGTGGGCCAAGGGGCATCGGCAGTCAAATGGGCAGCTTCGGTCAACGTTGCCATCAGCGACATGCAAGTGATCAAGACGAATCGAAGAACTCTATTTGAACGAACTGAACTAAGTGAAGGGCTGTGAGCAGGTGAGCGCCTTCTTCCGAATCTCAGGACGGGACTACCCGTACGAAGACACGCGGGCGCCTGTCCGAGAGCTGATTGACAGGTTTGGACCCGAGAGGCTGATGTGGGGTTCGGACTTCCCATGGGTGACACAGAAGTGCGGATACACGAACGCCTGGAACATCCTGGAAGAAGGGTTCCTGTCGGAGGAGGAGAAGAAATGGATCATGGGCGGGACATTCCTGTCGCTGTTCCCAGAGCTTGCACCGAAAGAGGTGTGACTACACGAGGGAAGCAGCAGTCTTGTTGGAATGTCAAGACGTGCTTTCTAGTGAGGCCGTGCTTGAGTTGCATGTACCATGCACTCACTGTAAAATTTATACGTCAGCCCGACTCTGTTGTGTTTGACTGCCCACGAAACACCACGAACCAGTGTCACAATCGGCAGTCGATAGAAAGCAGTGGAGCGGGTACTGGTAACGCTCCCGCATGAAACAGCGATAGGTCATGGCAAGCAGCTATGCACACGTAATCATTTCTTACGCCAGACGACCTGTAATCAGCCTTGTCACTCTGCTTGGGCATGGCCGAACTCCTCCTCGACCTCTGTGCAGCCACAGGCATGCAATACCTAGGGTGGGAACGAGGGAACTATAGCGCAATACAGAAGCTGCTGTGTTTCTGTCTGTGTACGGCGCTTGGCCATGGTGATTGATTTTTGGTGCATTGCCATGAATCGAGCCTCTGTGTTCTTCCACCTTGTGGAGCATACATCTGTAACGTATCTCTCTCATACCTAGGGTGGTAGGTGCACAACGCTGCAGTGGGTTAACTTATTCGAAATACCACATCTTTGACATAGAAGAAATCGTGTATTCCAGTACATAAACAGCTGTGCGATTGCGCAGTCCGTCTTGACAGTGCTTGCAACAGTGGATTCCACGATTGTCATCAAGGCGTTTGTGGGCTGTTGGCCATCGCAATGAGCCCACGTGCTCAGGCGTCCCAACGCAAATATTGCAGAATTAAACACATGCAATCACGAGTCGTGACAGCACAGCGCAGCACCCTGGCAACACATCATCTTACACAGGATCGTGCGACACGATTCGATTCGTGTCTCGTTCTTGCACAGCAGCAGAGAGACACGGCACAGGCCCCTGCCTACGCGTGCGCCACCTGCTGAAAGGAGCTCAAAACACGCATGTGCAAAACACGCATGTGCAGACTGTACCACTGGCTCGCCCGCAGCCCGCTCAGCCTCTTCTCCTCGCTAACCTCTTCGAGCCGCGAAACGCTAGTTCACACCTCTCACCCCTTACTCATGCCAGGCGCGATCGCCACGCCAATCACAGCGTTGTCGATCTCCCCCCCTACCCCACCCTCTCACGGTGCCTGCTGAAATCGCCCGGAACGGCCACAGCACGACTGCATCTGCGACCCCCCTTCCCTGTCCGCCATCTGCCGCATGTGTCACACAGGCCCTCATTCCTGCCCACAGTGTGCCCCAGTCTCTTATCCAGCTGGCCCGGCAGCGATTTTGCCGGGCCAGAGGTGCCACGTCCGCAACCGGGTCGCTCGCCGCATCAGATCATCAAACGCTCATCAGGGGTGGGTGCGGCACTCTCGCACACAGGCCGCCGACCCGGGCTCCTCAACAAATCAGTTTAGCACATGGCAACACAAGGGTGATTAGCTTACGATGTGTTCACAGGCCACTTACCGGGCGCGCTCGGGCATGGAGGATCCCTTTTTGCCAGCGAGGGCGGCAGAGCTGAGGTACTCGTTGGAGAGCTGCACACGGCGTACGTTCTCCTGCTCCGTCACAACGAGCTGGCCAAAGGCGAGCAGCGTGTCCTGCAGCACACAGTGCGCAGCATGAGTCACAAGATACAGCGGGTGGTGTTGATACACAAAGGAACTGGAGGAACCTTGCAGAGGCAAGCTCCACTAGGTGGTAGATCAAGCAGGCGAGTATACGCTTGGTACAGGGTCATACACAATCTGAGTCTTCAGAACTGTCTGCCGGGTAAACAGGATGAACAGTAGGGATGTGCGCAATAAGCTTGATTTGGTTGGTTGACCGAAAAGATCACAAAATCAAGGGGCCTATGGCGCGAGAGTCGACAGTGGTGAGGAGTGTGCGACGGTGTGGAAGGGCAATGGTGCATGAATCATTCTATTCTAACCGACATTCTGAATGATACATTCAGAATGTCGGTTGAGGTGTGGGCCCGCCGTGGAGTCGACATGCATGGAGCGCATACGACGATGGAAGAGCAGGACTGGTCACTGTGGCACCGGATACTGTCCTTGGTGCTACGAGGAGAGCAACAGGGGAGTAATTTCGATGCGCTTTGCATGCATGCCTGTACTTAGCTTGTCTGTGGTCAACAGCAAGGGTTCAAAAGCGCACGCATTCCGATTCCATGTGTGGCACGGCTGCGCTACGCACGGCCACAATTGTAAAAAACTGGGGCCCGAGCAATATTCAGACATTGAGGCACAGAAAATACAACATGGAAAGATGTACATGGTCGGAACAGCCACCTGTGCGTCACACAACATGATGCGGGAGCATGCAGGCGCCTCAAGCCACAATTCCAAACCTGTCAGGCTTACTGAGAAAAGGATGGGATGAAAACCAAAAGGTAGAAAGAAAGAAATAAAGGTTGCATATAATACAGGAGTGCGAGGTGCTCGTAAAAGAATAGGGTGTGAGCAAAGGAAAGAAAGCGGTTGCACACGAGGTCCATCGAGGGAGCCGGGAACTCAAAGCCCTCGCGGGTGCTGACGAGGACGCCCTTGCCGAGGCCCTCAAAGCCCTGCTGCTCGATGAACTCGCGCACGGCCGAGTCATATACTCGCGAGCGCAACGCGCCGAAAAAGTCGATCGACTGGCCGGGGAAGGTGTCGACGATGTACTCAATGTCGCTGTGCGTGAGGTTGTCGTCCTTGAAGATGCCGAAGCACACACCGATACGGTCCTCACGGCTCGGGTTCCAGTAGTACTTCTCCATGCGGCCGTCGCGGATGAGCGGCGCGTACAGCGTGCTGAAGTCGTTACCTGCACAGCACAGCGCGGGTGAGGCTGTGGCATCACGGTTGTAAAACGTGCTGGACTCATTGCCTGCAGCAGGGCCCATGCTCTGGGATCTTGAGGTCGGCGTTTGCCTGCCTGGCAGGACACTACTTTTATAGGAGCGCGTGTGAGAGTGTTGACAGTTTGCGTGCTTGGTGGAGTGATGCCGCTCAGAGGAGAACACAGCGTGCTAGCGAGACGAGCGAGTGAGCTTGAACGCATCGGAGCAGCGAAGCTGCCGGTTCTGATGTAGCGGAGATACGTTACAAAGGTATGCTCCACAAGGTGGTAGAGCACACAAGTACGATTCATGACAAGCTTCCGGTTCTGATGTAGGAGGGTGGAGTGACTGCACGGCGCTGATGGCGGGGTGGGGTACACAAGGTAGGCGAGATGTGCGTGCACACATGACCGCAGGCGCGGGGCGGCGAGGCGGTCGGCCGCGGCTGCAGCATGCGTGCGCGTGGGTACGGTATGGCACTGGAGAACGTTCGCCCGGCGCTGTGTGCTGCGCCGGAAGAGAAAGAGTCAGTGCGTGTCTACAGAGCGCTCGTATCCGACCGACACGGCGGGTGGCAACAGCTGCCGTGTTGTAACAGCTGCCATGTCGCAGCGGCGTGCACAAACGAGGCCCACAGCACAGACCCGCGACGGCACTTGCCGGGTTGTGTGTCTATTGTGCACGCTCAGGTACATGCATACATGCATCGTGTTTCATAGGAACAGCTGCGGCCGCACTCGGTGCATTGCCGTCACATCGCGCGGAGCCTGGGTGGCGTCAGACAGTACGAATACATGAGCAGCCTCATCGCGGCCTCACCGGCCGCTCGCTGGCAGAAGCACAGCGTGCATGCATCACCCGCCACGCACATCCGCTAGCAAGACAAGCTGATTTCATGCATGCAGCAGTCCGCCCGGCGCCAACACTTTACGGGATGCCGTGTCCAGCCCAAGCGACCTTGCTGTCCAAAAAACATCAGCGATTCAGACACGCCTAGCACGCCGGGCGGCCTACTGCCGTGTATTCACAAACTGCCAGTGGACTGACCGGTCCTGCCCAAACTGGGACAAACTCGGACAAATTGAAACGAACAGGGCAGAGAGGTCGCACCAGTGCAGATGATGGGGACGCGGGGGATGGGGTCGTTCCTGTAGACACCCGGGAGCTGCACGTTTGTCGGGTTGTCGGCGATGTTCATGAGCGTGGCGTTGCACATCTGGTTGTTGACGGTGTACTGCGTCATGTCACCCATGCGGCCCGCGCCGGCGTCGAGATCGTTGATGAATAGGGAGCACATGGCGCCCTTCTTGATGACCTCCGCGGCCTCGCGGTACCGCTGCCGGATGAGTCGCGCGGGCTCGCCAGCGTTGCCGCTCTCCATCTCTCCTGGACGGCGCCGGTTGTGACACACTGAGCGAGGCACAGCACGGGGGTATGCTAGTAGAGGTTTACGCAGTGGCAGAGCCATAGAGGCGGGCATGCGTGGCGCTGGGTGTGACACACGGGGATGGATGCTTAGGCGCCTGGTGGCGTGCGGGCCATCATGTGGCACGCGAACGTTCCATGATGGTGTGGTGCGGCGGTGGTGCAGCGAGATGCGGATGAAACACAGGGATGAAACATTTCTTTGAAACGAGCGCAGTGAGTGTGTTCAGCAGGCGCTGCAGTGTTTGCTGCTCAACCGAGAACAGCTGAATGTCAGCCGAATGCAGCCAGAAACACTGGAAAGTGCTGGCATTGATTGAGGGCGAGGGGGTGGCTGGTGCGCGCAGCACGCGCAGCATGGTGGCGCGCACGCACCAGCAGACATGACGATGGGGTTGATGCCGAGCTTCTTGTATGCGAGCATGCACTGGAAGGTCTTGCCCTGGCCCTTGCCGCCCCAGATGCCGAGGATGAGGGGCACCTTGATCTTGGGCAGCTCCATGTAGTTCTTCGCGATGTGCACCGTCATCTGCAACCCGGGGACCGTGCGTTACACATGCATGAGTACGGCGTGATGTACAAGGCGGCAGAACACAGAGGCAGGCGAGCATGGCGATGCATCAGGCACATGCATCATGGCCGAATGCCATACAAAAGCTGAAACGGAACCGCTTCAGCATTGCACCGCCTCAAAACACAGGACGCGAGGCCCAGGTGCGGCGCAAGGTCCTCCTCCAAGGGCAAGAAGGCATGCGTGCGTGGCAGTGCTCTGGACACAGGCACCGAGGCCCAGATGCTCCACAAGCTTCGAAATGGAGCAGCTCCAGACGAGAGAACAGCTTCAGACGACACATAACGGTTTTCTCTCACAGACGAGGTGTTGGTGCGTTCAAACACCCAGCCTCTACATGCGTTGGTGCAGAGCAGACCAATGCAGCTGTCCACGGACATGCAAGCGTGCGAGAAGTGAGGGTGACGCCTCGACCAGGGTGAAGTACGTTACAGTATGCTCCACAAGGTAGTAGAGCACAGAGGAAAGAAGTCATGGCAAGGTGACACGAGTCGGCACACTGGGGTGTATGTGTGAGTGTAGACGGATGAGGCGGTGCCTCGGTGTTGCCGGTGGCTGGAGCCATGAGCACGGGCTGGCATTGCTGCTGGCGCACTGTGCGCCTGTATCTGAGAGGGAGTGGACATCCCGAGATAACGGGCTTGGAGTGGCACTGAACAGTGTGGCTGGCAAAGCGGGTGTTGCTGCGACAGCCGAGCAATGGCCGTCGCAAGAGTTGATGCAGACACATATGGCAGGATACCGCAGCTCCAGCTCTGGTGCGTTACAAAATATGCTGTGGGGACCATGACGTATCTTGGACCCAGCTCTGGTGTGCGGCAGTGCGGCTGTATGCAGCAGGGATTGGCAACAGTATGTCACAAGCTGCCCTGTACAGTAAAGGCAGCCCGCCGAACGGCCTGGTGCAGGCGGAGGCCGCACCTTGTCCAAGAACGACGGCGAAATGTAGTAGCCATCCTCGAGATTATTGAAGTTCCGCTGAGCTTGCGAGAGGTATTCGTCCGATGACATGATGGCCTGGTGGGTCGCGTTGCCGGACTGGCCTTGGAAGATGGTGTCGACCATGTTGCGACCGCGCATGATGTCTTGCTGCAAGCACGGAGACCTTATAATTTGCATTTGATAATGATCAAATCCCAGGAACGGCCACAGGTGTTGGAATCACCCTGATGGTGTTCGCCACGTGCGTCCGCCACGTGTAGCAGTGTTGTGAACAGACCGCCGCAACTCAGCTTGGATCAACACCGCAATCATCTCAACAGACTCGACATTGGCAGTGGTTTCGGGGCGCGAAAGGAGGGTGTCCTGGACCCGAATGCGCAAGCCTAGTCACATACACGGCAGTGATGCTGGAATATACCAACCCACCAGCGCTGAAGAACGTCCGATCCGCAAACATAGTCCATGAGCCTAAAAAAAAACAAATTGGCAACCACGACGATGGTGGGAGCAGCGCGATGCGAATCAGCAGCACCTGGTTTACCTCAGAAGCAAGCAACAGCAGCCGCACCTGGTCGTCTGATTGATCCACGCCGGCATCCATACCTCTCCATTTGCCTTTGTGCGACTTGTTTTTTGTGCTGCTGGTACGACGGAGGGATTGAGGCTCTACGCGGACCTCCCGAGGTGGTGGGCTGGGAGCAGGCGCAGGCTCGGGCGGTGAGTATGCTGGCGCAGGAGGGCTGTAGCTAGAGCTGCTGCCGTTACCATTGCTATAGGATGGTTCGTATGAAGATCCGTACGATGACCCGTTGTCGGACGGTGCGGGTGTGGGCGACTGGTACTCTCCACTCTTGCGGACCAAGTCCCAGTTGGGCTTGCTCCTGCGGCTAGTTCGACGTTGCACTGCGCATGAGACCTACATCCCAGTAACACGAAGTTATTGCGGATTGAGCCCTGGTGAATGGCAACGGAGGTAGGAATGGCGGAGCGTACGTCGCGACGGGCCACAGGTGCTGTCCCTCCTTTGACCGTGGCGGTCCTGCAATGCTGGCCCGATGTGAGCAAAACACATGGCAGTAAGTTTCATGCAGTTATCGGCAGAAGGGGTGGTCGAACCTAGAGCCGGCAATCATCCTGCACCAAAAGCTGAAGAACTGGAACGATGGTGCAACTCTTTCGCGCCAATGAAGCCGCCAAGCATGCAACGCAATAGGGAAGTCCGCAGCAGGCACAACGTTGAAGCAGGTCTGAGGAATCGTGTCATGAGTGTCATTCAAGAGCGTTTGCGATATCGACCCGGCCGGGCACACATGTCTCATCGGATTCAGCGAAAAACAAAACATGAAACCCCGCAGAAAACGCCAAAACTGGCACAGCGTACTGCACCAACGGCCGTCCTGCCGCTCGTGCCTCTGCACTGTGTTTAGAGTGTGTTGATGTGCATTCTGTCTAATCCGACAGCGTGGATGCACATGCCACCTTCACGCTTGTTCTCACACATCGTTGTAGACAGCGTCGTAACCAGCCGGCCTGGCGTACAGATCACCAACGACCCATGCTGAGAAATCATGACAGTAAAGCGCCGTCGTATTGCCCCAATAGCTGTAGATGAGTCTGCTGAGGCGGCCAATCCGCTGCCAGCCGTTGCTGTCGTGACCCAGCACGTCAACAATTCAGATGTACCTGCACCAGAACCAGGCCGTCGCATGTGGGTGAGCCTGAGTGATGGATATGATTTCAATTATCGTAAACTTTTGCAGCAGAAAGGAGCTAGACTAGCAGATCCGTTTCGGCAGCATGAGCAGGGCTTGCATGGCAGCCAGAAAACTACAGATGGCCCATCTGATGGCGGCAACGCTGCCTCTCAAGAGCATGGTACGTCAGATTGAGCCTATTTGTCGTTCATCGATCATCGGAGTGTGGTGGCATTCCGATATAGTGCCATGGACTACAGTTCAAGGCATCGTTTTAGGATATCACTATGCAGGGACCCAGATGCTCAGAGCAATCCAGCGAATCGAGAGAAGAGTGCAGCGAGAGCGTATGGTGGCCGTGACTGGCAAAGACGCGGTTGACAGCGACGAGGAGAAGGGAGAGCAAGCAGCTGACGGGGACGATGTTGAGGGAGCCGTCCAGGAAGAGGACGACAACAACGACAAGGATGAAGAGGGTGAAGAGGACAAGGAGGAGACGTACCAGAGTACGCGCGGGCCGAAAGATCAGTACGACTTGAACGACGACTTCATAGACGATTCAGAGGTATGCCGTAAAGCCAGCCGAATTCAATTTCACCGCGCATCCCTGAGCATGATCACAAAGAATCACAAATGTGTCCCGTGGACGTTGCCCTTTCTACGCTTGCATTTCCTGCCACTATTCCGAGGAAGCGCGTGTGCACAGTTCATCGAGGCGATGGAGATGCGAGACGAACGCAAACTCAAACATCAAGGATTCTTTGTGAACGCCGGATCAGTAGAACGTGTTGGAGAGAAAGTTGATGTCGTTGCACACTATAAGCCCCGCAAGAAGAGAGCGCCTGCAGAAGAGGGTCAGCAACCAAAGGGCAGAGGCTCGGCTGCCTCCAAAGCCAAGTCCCAGGTGAGCAATGGTCCGCTTGTCGCATGATGTTCTAGTATTAAATGCAGTAACGGTGACTGGGAGTGCACCTTGTGTGTGTCTGTACCCTTTGAGCTGGCACACGGCACTGCCTACACGCCCCATTTGCACCTGGCAAACCTGGGGGTTTTCCAACATCATACATTTAGCAGCAGATACCTGCTCATGGTTGTGTCTCTCACTTTTTGTGTGAACAGGTCCCGGGCAACCTGTGAGTGAATGCTGGTACACAGGCTCACATATTGCCATCAAGCCCGGTGCAGCAGTTACACTTCGGTATCAGCAGCGTGGTCACTGGATGCGTATGCACCGATACCAGCCTACTGACATCATGTCTTGTCACGGCGTACCGCTGCCGAAACTGGCCATGCGTCAATAGCCCGTTGTGTGCACCGTGCCGCAGGTCACCATGATGGTTAGCGACACGACATTTGGTGGCCCACCATGCAGAATATCTGCCCATCACCCCATATCTGACCTCTGACTTTCGTGATTGTGTGATTTCGACCGAGGTGCTTGTGTGTGCCAACTGTGCGCCACACTGCAGGCCGCAGCAAAGGCAGCAGCTGAACCTCCACCCAGCGCCCCTGTAGCCACGACGTCCTTATCATCCATCCCACCTGGAGACCCGGCCCCCGAGCCCAAGCGCCCCTCCCCCGCTCGCCCCGCGGCCACGCGAGCACCAGCAGAGTCCCTCAGCATCGCACAGCAAGCCATCATGATGGTCCAGTCATCCGCCTGCGACCCGGTCCCTGCCGCGCCACCCGGCGGCCGCGGCGGCAGCGGCGCCGCAGCACCCGACTCCGCCGCCGCATCGCGGGCGCATTCCACGCTGCCATCCCCCCAGATCGGCGTCATGCGGTCTCGCCAGCTCCTTAGCTCCTCCCCACCCGCCGCAGTTCCCGCCTGGTCCAACATGGTGCGCCCTCACCACAGCACAGCACCCAGCACGGCAGTGTCCCAGCCAGCTCAGGGGATGCCACGATCCGCACCCGGCTGTGGGCTGGCTGCAGAGTGCATGCATGGCTACTGGTGTGCAGGCATGCTGGTATGCAGTGAGCAGTGTTCCAAGCCTGCTGCGCATGCATGGGACGCCCGCCAACCTAGCGTGCCACACAATCATGTTCCGCAAGCTCACCAAGACCTGTAGCCTTCGTGGTCGCCAGGCGATTGTGTGTAACGGCGCGGACATCAGCGGCGTCTGTACAGACGGCATATGGTGAGAGGTTTGTATGATGCCCTGCACCACAGCAGACCGGCGGGCAAGTTGGCAGAACGTGGGCCTCCCATTGTTACACCTGCCCACCTGCTAGCACTGAGAGAGCTGGTAAACGGAGCGCGAGTTGCAACTGCGCCCATCGCCCGTTTCATTATGCATCTGACCTAGATGTTCCGATTCGGGCCGGATGGGCAGATCATGCGTTGTAGGGTCAATCTGCGGGTCCCGAAGCGTCGGCGCCGTCCGCCGAGGCCGTCCCAGACACCCGCGCCGCGTCCATGGACACCTCAACAGGCCCCGGCGCCGGCAGCGATGCCGCCGGCTGCAACCCCCCTGTAGCCACAGCAGGCCTGGCGTCTGACGCGCCCGCGGACTCGCGGCCGCTCTCCGTGACGACGGCCAAGGTCGACATGGAGGCGCACGCGAATGAGATCCTCGCGTTGCCGGTGGACGTTCCGGAGAGCGAGAGCGCGACGCTACCTGGGTGGACTCCCTCAGAAGTGTGCTACCGCCCGTGCTCACCCGCATTGCTGTCCGCCTCTGCATTGCAATGAGTCCGCACGCTCGATTCTTTTTCGTTTAGGCTCCCCCCAATTGGTTTCTTACAGATCAAACCATTTTGATCTGTTCCCCACTGCATCGACGCTCGCAAACCTTGTGGTCATGTACAAGTATGATGCGAGGCAGCTTTGTGGGTTTCTGTGGCGAGCGCCCTGGCGCATCATGTGAGGAGTTCCGTCGCGCCGGCATGTAAGGCGTGCGCGCAGGAGTTGCATGAAGGTGCGAAGCGCTGCAAGCCACATATGCATGTGAGGAGTGAATTTGGCTGTGCTTGGACTGGTTGGGAGTACTTGTGAGGTGTGCGCGCAGGAGTTTCGGCGGGCGCTGGTGGAGCTGCGCGCTGAGGCGGCCGTCACCCCGCCACCGGACGAGCTCCCGCCCGGCCAGGCGTCCAAGCGCAAGATGCCGTCCAACCTCGCCGCGAAGCTCGAGCTGCTGACGCGGCCCTTCTACATCAACGCCGAGGAGGCCGCCAACACGAACCGCGCGAAGAAGATGCTGTGGGGCACGATGCTGCCCGTGCTCACGACGTGGTCTGCCGAGGCGACGATCAAGACCAAGATGCAGAAGATCAATAGCCAGATCATCGGGCAGTACCAGCTCGAGAAGGAGCGCTTTGAGGGCACAGCCGCGTGGCACGGTGCGCCGCCTGCGTGGCCACAGCACGCTGCACGCACGCTGCAGCAGCCTGTGCCGTGGTTGCCAATCGCTAGACCTGCCCGTAGCCGACACAGCAACCATACCGACACCCACCTCCAGCCACATGTAGCCAGGTATACCTAGGGATAGATCATATCAATATGTCTGCGGTGGACTGCGTCGCAGAATCTGCTCAACAGCGCGCCGCGCGAATCAGCAGCGCCCGGGGGCGATCCCTTCAGCTACCCACAGCACCATGGCATTGGGAGCACCCACCCTCCCGCATGCATCCACTCACATGCATGAACAGACATGTCATCAGCGCATGCATGCGCATGTGACACGCATCAGCGCGACTGTCAGTGTACGACACATCCTCCTTGTCGTCCCTCAGGCGTTGCGCGGTGATCACAAGCGATCACCCCCTATCGCCCCACGCCCCACCCGCGGCCGCAATGCTGCAGCAAAGTCCGGAGTCGACTCCATCAACCACCCCGACGTCGGCGCCAGCATCCGCAACTTCATAGAGTCCAAGTCGCGGCATGACGCCGTGCCCCTCGACTCCCCAAAGGCGCCGCAGGCGCTGTGGGAGGCTGCGGCGCAGATCTGGGAGGCGACGAGCGGAAAGGCCATGAGCGGGAAGATTCTTATGACCCTCGCCGAGCGCAACAGCTAGCCTCCACCCGCGCTGCCTATGCATGGCGGCGTCCGTATGATCCTGGCCGGGGGTGAGAGGTAGCCTCCCACTGCGCCCTACTCCTGCGGACTACAGCTGCGCCCCACAGCGGCACTCTACCGCCGCGCCCTACTCCTGCGGACGTCCACCGCGGACTATAGCGGCGGCCTATCGCTGTCCTACAGCGGCGCCCGACACCTGGGTGGTGTAGGTGGCTAGAGGGCAGACTGAGTAGGCCATGTGTGCGCACGGCCATCCATGGGAGGCGCTGATTACCTGCCACCGTAGGCCTCCACGTCTGATGATGCAGCCGCATGTTGACACCGGGCGTAGCGGCGTGCTGTGCTGGCATGCTGTGCTGGGGTGTTGTGGCCAACACAGGTCAGGCCCATGCGCAGCTGCCGATGCCGATGCCACGGCAAGCTGGAACGTTCTCTATGTGCCGTGGCATGCCAGAAGCGCTGTGGCGTGGCAGAGGCCCCGCGGACACCCACTGCCGAGAACACGATCGACGTCGTGCGCACGCGCTTCCCCCGCGAGGTGAAGCCCCCCTGCAGCCCCCTTCTCCCATAGATGTGCACAGTGGGGTCAGACAGCTGACGCAGCTGAGAGGCGGCTTGTTCCTCCTAGCGGGAGGCTTCTGAATGTGCCGCCAGCTGCGTCACGGCTGCGACGCCACCGAGAGGCAGTGCGTACAGCGCGTGAGGTGTGTGTGTGTGTGTGTGTGTGTGTGTGCGTGCGTGCGCGGACTGGGTCACGGCTGTCACAGTGAGACAGCTCGTGGACCTAGCGCGTGCATGCACTGGATCGGAACCGGTACTGCACATGCATGCCGGCACTTGGTGCCGATCCAGTGCACCAAGCGACTCTAGCACGTGTATGCATGTGAAGTACCAATCCTTGTCCGCAGGCATGCCTGCCCCATGCAGTGCTTTCAGCACTGCTGTGTGAACACGGATTCAGTGATGCTGGTGTGGCCCTCCATCCATGGCCTACGCTGTGGCATGCTGCGCTTCTAGTTCGACTGGAGCCCTTCACACAGAGGCTCTCTCTCGCTGTGCCTGTCGGTCGTGAATACCGATCGTCACGATATCGTGCTGGACCGAGACGCGCTGAGCAGCTCGCTGCTGCACTGGTTTGTGCGCTCTCATGCTGCTGACTGAGGCGGCAGTGCAAGCAGTCATTTGCATGCTATTATTCTCTGTGTGGGCCAGCGTGCGTGGTGTCGGGTGGTTTCTCTGGCAGGGGATGCTTACGGTGTTGCCCGACATTGGTATGCAAGGCACTGGTGCTTGATGCTGCCAGGGCATGGTAGGGTCGCGAGAAAGGCCGCTGTGCGCCGCCTGAGGTCGTGATGCTGTGCCGTGTTGTGATATGGAAGGGGGCGTCGGCAGGCGGTGCTTGAGCGCCACTGTTGTGGCTGCAGGTGCAGCATCGGTGTCTGCACCTACAGAGCGCTGTGTCTGTCTGGCTGCGCACTTGTCGAGTTGCCAGCCGCCCGCAATGATGGGAGGGGCAGTTACGGGAGTGAAGGGGTGTAGACCTGCGATACGCCGGCTTCGTGGGCGTGTGTGCTGCACGCCTGCCGCAGTTGGTAGTCGATGGTGGTCAAATATGTGTCGCATGGGGACCTGTTGCGACAGAGCCAAGCCATCCGTGCATTTTTTCGTTTGCAAACTATGGCGCTTGTGCTTGTAATTTCCTGTAAACATGTAGTTGCGTTGAACCCGGGGTTGCTGTGCATAGGCACGCATTCAATACCATCCTGCGCTCTTCTGTTCTGCTTTGCCCTCCTGGTCAACACAGGCAGCTGTTGCCTCCAGTGAGGAGATTATGGAGAATGGAGGGTTTGCCTGTACACAACACAAAGTTTGGTGTGCGCGTGGCCTGCATGGTACTGCGTGGTGTGTGCGTGTCTGCTTTCGCGCTTGCGATAGTTCGTTCTGGCATTTGCTCGTGCGGCGCATGACCTTGGTGCTTGGGGTGGCCGGTCTGTCGGTTTGCTGTCTGTTTGCTTGTTACCTGGTCTGTTGCCTCGGCGCTGCTGAGTCCTAGATCTATCACTGTGTAACACAACACAAAGTGCGGGTGCGGCCTGCAATGGCAAACTCGTGGGGATGCGCCCAGAAAAGAGCGATACGTTACAGATGTATGCTCCACAAGGTGGTAGAACACAGAGGCACGATTCATGGCACGGCACCAAAAATCAATCACCATGGCCAAGCGCCGTACACAGACAGAAACACAGCAGCTTCTGTATTGCGCTAAAGTTCCCTCGACACATTCTCACACGCTATTCACTAGTGCTGCTCACAGCACGGCTCACAGCACCCAGAAAATGCGCCCAGAAAAGGTCAAGCTTGCACGGTGCAGCAGTCACGCGGAAGAGGTAACGCGGGCATAACTGACGCAGGCACATGAACGCCCGCTCTCGCTGCATTCTGACTACCCCCACTCTGGACAGTCAGCAAGAACTGCCACGGTCTGATTCGCGATGGTTGTCCTTCGCGTTGTGCTGCAGGGTGTCGCGTGCACGTGTAGATGCAGTTTCCCTATCTCGCTCCGAAATGGCATTCGCAGCCTAGCGGTTTCTATTCCAGGCGTAGCTATGTCCCACTGATACATGAGGAGCACGCATCATCGAGTGCACTTCGCCTTGCGGCCACACTGCCTCGACATAGGAGCGCTCAGCCCAAGCTAACACAGACTTACATAACATGGCCCTCGTGGTCAAATGGTGCGTAATCACCATAGATCTGCAAAACACTGTCTGCTGGTGCTGCTCATGACAAGGCGCTGTTTGCAGTCCTGACGGCAGCTCTTTTTCGGCTCTCGGGAGGGTCCAGGTGGGCCGTGGGGAGCACGGCTTTCCTGCGGTAGGAGCACCAGAACAAATCTTCGAATTCTCGCCTATACCTGATAGCGAAGATACAGCTCAGTTGCGCGTCATTGGCGAGGGCGTTGGTGCGTTTCCCGCACAGACGAACGCTGGACTGAGCCAGCTAGTCAGCCACGACTGCTGTTGTTCACAGGGTGCCGGGCACACCAGAGTCAGTAGGTAGCGCTTTCTAACAGAGTAGCGTCCGTAGCCGAACAGCTGAGCTGCTGTGGCAACTCAGTGCCGTTCTGCATCATGTTCAACTTGAAGCGTATGCCAACGATGCGTGAAGACCGCCCTCACGGCTCCGCACGCAACTCAGCAAGAGCAAGCTAGACAGTGTATTGCTGCATCAGTTGCTGCGTCTGCTGCGTGTATTATTCTCGTACTGCCTGTGCTCATGACGCGCGTGCTGGCCAGACTGTGCCAGACATTCCACGCATATCACATGACACTGTGCGCGAGCGACACGCACCGCAGATCATGCTGTCTACACCATCCCATCAGGCAGCAAGATTGTTCGCCAGTGTCGCTTTCTTCGGACACGCACGTGCATAATCTTTGATCTTGGACGACACAGCACTTGGTGGCAGCTGCCCGTCTACAGTCCCTAGCTACACCATGGCGCCTGTTTCACACCACAGCACATGCTGCGCCTCTCCTCGCCATGCATCGACGACGATCGAACAACATGTGTACGCATGTGTATTCATGAATGTCAGCTCATGCATGCGCAGTATACTCCTGCATCAGAGCTGCAGAGTGAGCCTGCAACCCCGCATCCCAATCCACAAGTACTCCCAACCAGTTCAAGTACTCCCAACCAGTTCAAGCACATGTGTGCACAGCCAAATTCCCTCCCCACATGCATATCTGGCCACAGTCGAGTGCACGGGAACACAAAGAACCAAAGCCGCCACTACACATCCCACACAAAAAACACGCCCCGCACGACCCACAAACCAACCCACAGATCTACGCACGCCGAGCGTGACAGCAGCTACGACATGCAGCAGCTGAACAGCATCCGCTGCGTCCAACACCGAGTCTGCGAGTCATAACAAGTCACAATAATGCATACGTTATTGGCACTCCCACGAAACAACCCATGCTGACCGCCTCTCTCCGTGAGTCTCCACTGCCACACTCCCGCGAATCCGCCACTGCACGTGCCATTCGAAACACGCATTTCTGTTGGCTGCTGTATCTCTGTTGCCAGCTCTTCAAACACAACCCACAGGCAGACGCGCACCGAGCGTGCCGGCCAGCAGCTACGACATGCAGCAGCTGAACAGCATCCGACGCGTCCAATACCGGCCGGGGGACGTTGCCCGGGGATGTACGACTCGGACGTCGGGACCGGCCGCCCGGGGCGTCATACATTAAATCACCTCGTAATGCACAGCCGCATCCCGCGGGCTCACCCACGCCGACCGCCTGTGCATGCATACTATCGCAGGTAGTACCGTACTCCCGCCAAACATTGAACCCCCCCACTTCTGAATTTTTAGCTGTGCATCCCCAAACATAGCAGCTTTGATGGACACGTTTGAGAGCAGTTGTCCGACCCGGCAGTCCATTATAATTAGTTCAAAAGTATAGGGTGCGTGCATCGATGCCTGAACATACACTACCTGCCCACACACGTCGCTGCACGTGCCGCTTGAGCGCCTTCTGCGCTCAGCCGACATGTCCATGCTGTGTGCTATGCTGCGGCATGTGTGCGTGCCGTGTGACCCGATCATCTGCATGAGGTTTGCTGTGGCTCGCGCTCCGAGTCTGGCACTTATGGCATGTGCTGTGTGCTGTGCTGCGGCGCATACACCGCTGCGGTATGCCGCTCAGTGTGAGCCAGTGTTTATCATAGCTATCAGCCAGTGTACCCTCATCATAGCTGTCATGGCTAGCGAGAAAGCCATAGCTAGGTAACCACTACTAGTAGCCATCGTTTCCGGTGATAGCTGTTAGATACCTAGCCATCGTTTGATCGCACTCGATGCAATACCAAGCCGCTACACCACTTCCTAAGTAGTTTAACTTTTCTCTAATAATATTGGGGAAAAGCCCGGGGTAGTTGTTTGCGAAACGCTACCATTTGTTGGCTTTCAAACGAGCAGCTATCGCAGCATCACATCACCTGGGTACTTTTGATAAGCACTGCCGTGAGCTTGTTTGCGCATGATGAGCCCATGCATGATGAGGGCTCATGCGCAGTGTCTCATGGCCATGCATGGCAAAAGCACAGCACAGCATGCATCCGATGGTGTGCAGCACGAATCAGCAGCAGACGCATACAGCTTGAACGGAGACACACTGCCGCTTAGCCATGCATGGTCAGCCTGGTGCCCAGCACAGCCACTCTCGCCACGCACAGCACACAGCATGGCGCACTTGTGAGTGTTGCCATGTAACGGACTCTTGCGCCAGACCACTGAATTAATGGCCACTGATTTAGCCTGGACCGGACAGGCACAAGTGTGCCGCAACCGCAGCGGCTCAACAACACTCCTGTATTACAAAACCTTTGTTAGTCGCCAGAGTGTGCTGTAGCCCAGGGCGCCGCAACCAGCTCCCGCCAGGGCGGCTATTCTTGCGTGTAAACATCATCAGCAACGTCAATATTACAACCTTCCGGCACCCGGTGATATGACGCTCGAGACGCAGTGCGCCACTTTGATGTCGCTCCCACCCATTCCTCCCGCCCGCGGGGGGGGGGGGGGGATGTTTTGGGTACAGTTGTCTAGAACAGTAAATGGCAAGGAGATCATGTGCAGAGATCGTTGTGGAGAACATGCCACCGGATAGTGGCGATTGGGGCCTCATGGACCACCTATGCATGGGCGAGGCTGCCCTGCTGCGCTGCGACGGCCGATGGCGCTTCAGGGTTACAGCTCCAGCTGCCGCCGCCGGCTGCGCATTCGTATGCGACCGCGCAGCGCACCCGCCCGTGCTGCCGCCGCTCGCGCCCGCTCCTCCGCACACGTCGCCTCTGGACATGCTTCTGGAAGCTTCACGGGTGCAACCACAGTGCGTCCATCCCCCCCCCCTCTCCCACCCGACCTGCCTGACGCGTTCCATACCAGCCAAATGACAGGTTCGCTGCGTCTGACAGGTTGCTGTGTCCGTCGCTGCGCCTGACCGTCGGTGAACACCAACAGTAGCCCAGCATTTGCATCTCCCACAAACCAGCGTCAACCTGTCTGGGGTCAATTCGTTGTCACAGGCGCCTGCGACTGCCTGCGCCATGCTACGTGGCGTGTGCTGGGCTTGTGGGGTATTGCCAGCGACCAGTGCAGCAGCACGCAGCGCGCTGGGGAGGCCGCTTTGGGGTGGGGCATGCTGCCTACATCCTCTTGCCATACAACAAGAATTTGATGCTACATACTATCTCATTGATGCTATATACTGTCAACACATTGATACAGTCCATTGATACAGGATATCGAGTTTTTTTTTAATACCGATCGAGTTTTTTTGTTATTCGTAATCTCAGGGCTGGTGTTGATGTGAAAGTTACAGGTTTGCCTAGATCAGATCAGCATCAGTAGAGTTTTTTTTTAGAGTCTACTCCTTGACAGCATCCTTCAGGGCCTGCAGCGCTGCAGAGCGTCTCAGGCGCGCGGGTCAACCGGCGGGAGCCCCAGCGCCTCGCCGGCCGTCGACACCAGCACTGCAGAGCCCCACCCCCACCCCCTGCCCCGCTCAACAGGGGGCCTCAGCCTTCCAGGCGCGCTGAGCACCGATGGCGGCGCCTACAGCGACTCCCATGCTGCGCGTGCTGCGGCGGCACAGGTCCCGGATGGTGCGGTTGGGCCGCATGGTGTCGTCGGCGCGCTCGACGCGCAAGATAATTACATCTCTCCGACGTCGCCCGCGTTGGAGACGGTCGCGGAGCACGGACTGGTCCCCAGCAGGGCCGCCGCGATAGACGAGAGCACCTGGAAGGAGATGGGGTTTTCGTGCGAGGCTGAGGCGCGGCTCGTGCTGGGCGACGCGACGTTTGACGGCACTGTGCGCCACCTTCCGGTCACCTGCATGCACGCGTGCTCGCATGCAGTGGGGTGCGCGCTGCGATGGCTGTCGCGTCACGCCAAACGGTCATGCTGCGTGCTGCGTGCTGTGTGCTGTGAAAGTACAGCGTAGATTACAGAGTGTGTGACTTGTGCAGCCGGCGGCGGCGCAGCATGCTGGTGGCAGGGGGCACGAGTATGTTGTGGAAGACGGGCAGGCGCCCCGGGATTCGTTCAACATCTCGGCAGATGCGGTTCACGACACCGATGGCAGCGGTCCGGTGGAGGACCCCGGCAGCGGCGAGGACGCACAGTCACAACTGGTCAAGCGGCTGTATCCAGGCGGGGCTCCGCCGCAGCAGCCGGTGACGACAGGTACAGTCGCAACAGCTCCGCCGCTGGTGCGCAGGGCCAGGGTTTTGGCACCCGGTGCCGCTGAGAAGCGCGGCGTGGTCCGCGTCCCCAGCTTTCAAGGAGCGCTGGGGCCGAAACGGGCGCGTGTGAACGGCGTGGAGACGGTGGCCGAGACGGGGGAAGACGAGGAGACGGGGGAATACGAGGAGTCACCGGTTGCGCTGATGTGGATCCGCATGAAGATGCCGTGGCCGTTCAATCACGGCTGCTTCGGGGTCAAGCTCCGGCAGGTCGTGTGCGGGAACATCGAGCTCGCGATCGTGAGCAACTACATGATGGATGTGAAGTGGCTGATGTCTGCGTGCCCGGACCTGCGGCGGGCACGGCGGCTGGTGCTGCTGCATGGGGAGGCGCGGGGCCGCATGCGGGGCTTTGTCGACGAAGCCGGGCTCAGCAGCTCGGTGCAGGTGACAGTGCACGCGCCGCCACTGCCGATACCCTACGGCACCCACCACAGCAAGTTCTTCATCCTGAAGTACACCACCGGCGTGCGGGTCATCATCCACACCGCTAACCTCATCTTCTGCGACTGCAACAACAAGACGCAGGGCCTGTACTACCAGGACTTCCCGCTGCTGCCGGCTGCCGGCGGTGGCGCCGCCGCCGCCGATTTTGGCGCGACGCTGCTGCAGTACATCCGGCGGCTTGCGCTGCCCGCTGAAGTGCACGCTGCTGTGCATGCTGCGGTCTCCGCCGCCGACTACGGCTCAGCACGCGTCGCGCTGGTGCCGTCTGTGCCGGGCCGCCACACTGGCGCCGCGCTGACGCAATTCGGGCACATGCGTGTGCACACCGTGCTGGCGCGGCACGCGTTCCCCGCGACCTTCTGCAAGGCCCCGATCGCCTGCCAATTTTCCAGCCTTGGCAGCCTGACGCAGCCGTGGCTCGAGCGTGAGTTTGCAACATCCCTCAGCGCTGGTCGTGTCCTCTCAGCCACCGGTGTGCCCATTCCTCTCCCCCCGAACCCTCCTCGCCCCACCCCCCGCGCGGTCACGCGTCCGTCCGCCCGGCAAAGGCGCACATTGACACAGGCGAATCGTTGCGCATCACATTGCACATCACATCGCACATCACACTCTGCGCATCACATCGCACATCACATCACTTGCGCACTTCACGGCAGGGCGCACTGGGCGCAATCAGGGAGCCCATGTGCTACAGGGGTGTGCACAGATGTGACACTCGGGCCGCCGGCGCCACCGCCGGGCGCCGCGGACGCCGACGCGCGGTCGCCGGCGCTTCAGCTCATCTGGCCGACACAAGCGCAGATCGCAGGCTCGTTCGAGGGGTGGAGTGCCGGGTTGTCCGTTCCAGGGTATGCGCACAACGTGCGGAAGCCGTTCCTGCGCGCGCTGTGGTCGCGCTGGGGCGCGGCGCTGGGCCCCCGCTCGCGCGCGATGCCGCATATCAAGTCATTTTGCCGGTGCGCCTCAGCCACAGCATGCACAGCACAGACGCTTGCGCGAGAAGCGAGCAAAGGGTTTGGTGCAGGTATAGCGGGGATGAGGTTGCGTGGTTTCTGCTGGGTAGCCACAATCTTAGTAAAGCGGCGTGGGGGGAACTGCAGAAGGAGCGGACGTCTCTGTTCATACGGTCGTATGAGCTTGGCGTGCTGTGCCTGCCGGAGCTGGAGGCCGCGTACCGCGGCCACCCGCACAGGGGCTTCTCCTGCACCGCCGCTGCGGCCGCCGCCAGAGAGCGGCCGCTGCTGCGCTGCCCGCGCAGCGCGATGCCGCGGCGGTGCGCCGGCACCGTCGCGGCGGCGGAGCCGCCGGCCAGGTCGACGGCTGCCGCCGCGGCCGCGCCGAGGCAGTTGCAGCGGACGCCCAGCGATGTGTCGACGGGGCAGTACGGGCGGTGGAGTGGCTTTGGGGAGCCGACTAGCAAGCCTGGTGAGCGGAAAGTCCACCGAGGCATGCTGTATAAATCCAGCGGCTCACTGGTGGACCTGTCCTCCGCTGGTGACGGCTCGAATGCCAACGACGACACAGACTCCACGAAAGCTGATGCCGCTGCGGCCACTGCGAGCTGCGCCGCAGTAGCGGCGACCGGCGCCGACGTCTGCGGCAGCCCGGCCCGGCAGCCGCCGGCCAGGTCGGCGGCCGCCGCCGCCGCCGCCGCGGCGGAGCCGCCGCAGCAGAAGCGGGTCGCATTCGTCATCGCCGGGTGCGATGCCGCACACGCGGCCGCGGCCGCTGCCGCGACCAACGCTGCCGCAGCGGCGGCGGCGCCGACGGCGAGCGTTGAGTATGTGCCCGTGCCGCTGCCGTACACGCTGCCGCCGCAGCCGTACGGCGCGGCGGACATGCCGTGGACGGTCGACGAGGACCCGTCCCCGGCGCTGCTCGACACGCATGGCCTGCGACGTGACGAGGCAGTGGGGGGCATGTATGGCTACCTGCAGGACACCGTTCAGCCGTACTTTCAAGACAACAACTAGTCCCCCGTCTTCCCTACATCACGCACGGCTCCCAACGACCCGACCTCCCCGCGCGTCTGCAGTTCCCACGCAAGCAGACGCTGTCCGATGCTGCGCACTGCATGGGCTCCCACACGCTCATCACGCACGTGCTATGCGTGCTGCGCGCGGTGTGGCCACGTGGGACATGCGGCCAGGCAGCAGCGCGGCTCGCATGTTTACCGCCCGAGTCTCCAGCCGCTCTGGCCTCCGGCACAGTGTTCATCTCCAGCCAGCCGCCAGCGCAGCCGCCAGTCTGCAGCACAGTCAACACCGCACCGCCACGCCCAAGCCACCACCGCAGCTCCCTCACTGCCATCTGTCTCCCACCGTGCACCTGGGGCATGGCCGCACGTGCCACCGTCGCATCCAACTAGTGCAGACCGCTGCGACACCGCCCACGCTGTGCAAGGCATGGCACGCGCTGTGCGCTGCGCGCTGTTCCGGTCTGAAGCTGGGTGGGCGGTGCTCACAGGCAGGTCGTAGAACGACGGCCGGGAGTGTCGCGGGACGCGAGCAGTGGGCTGACCAGGCGGCGGCTGCCCTCGAATGACCAGTGACCAGTCAGTGACTGGCAGTCACCAGTCTCCAGTGACAGTGACAGTAACAGTGGGCACCGTAGGCTGTGTCACAGTCACGCAAAATGGTCATGCTGCGTGCTGCGTGCTGTGAAAGTGGGCACCGTAGGCTGTGTATCGCCGGTCATTGCCACAGTGTGTACCACCGCTGCGCGGTTGGGGTGAGCCGCAGCTCTGCCTCGGGTGCGGACCGAACACCAGTGAGTCGGGGTGTGTACGGTTCCTCGCCTCAGCGTCTTTCTGGCAGCATAGCTATGCTGGACAGTGGGCTGGACAGAGGGCAGCTGCTCCCTGATCATCGGCTGCTCCCTGATGAGCAGTGGCTGGCTACTCCCTGATGAGCAGTGGCTGGCTACTCCCTGATGAGCAGTGGCTGGCTACTCCCTGATGAGCAGTGGCTGGCTGCTCTCCACTGGCCTGTGCCACAGCGCACAGACTCGATGGTTTTCCATGCTTCTGGGCTGCTCAGCATGCACAGCATGGGTGCACAGCACGGGAGTGTGTTACGCTAGCTCAGTGTGAGGCCGAGTCCAGCCGCACCGCGGCGCGATGCGGTGTGATGTGTGCATGTGATGCGTCAGGGGAGGATGCATGCAGAACAGCATCTGTCCGTGCACAGTACCGGCATGCTCTGCGTGCACGGCATGCTCTGCGTGCACGGCATGCTCTGCGTGCACGGCATGCTCTGCGTGCACGGCATGCTCTGCGTGCACGGCATGCTCTGCGTGCACGGCATGCTCTGCGTGCACGGCATGCTCTGCGTGCACGGCATGCTCTGCGTGCACGGCATGCTCTGCGTGCACGGCATGCTCTGCGTGCACGGCATGCTCTGCGTGCACGGCATGCTCTGCGTGCACGGCATGCTCTGCGTGCACGGCATGCTCTGCGTGCACGGCCTGGTCGAGTACTGGGTCAGCGGTGCACAGTTTAGGAGGAGGGGCTTCAGGTGTGGCTTTGGTGCTCCCCCAGTGCAGCCGGTGCATCTGCGTGCTGCATGCAGGCAGGCCACACCCCTGGCGGCTGCATTGGCACCCCACCTTTAATACCTACCGCGTGTGTTCAGCGCATGGTCAGCGCAATCCCCGCCACGGTGATGGTTGTACGCGCTCACCTTTGCCAGCCGTCACGGCTTGTGTGCTGCCGGGAAGGAGGGTGAGGTACATTCCAAGGAGGAGGAGGAGCAGAATTGGTGCAAGGAAGGTACACAAGCGGTGTTGCAGGTGTCATGGCTTGCAGGAGTAACTGTCATTGTAAGATCGTGACGCAGGAGCAGAACGATTGCTCGGTGCGGGATCCGTGCAGTGAGAAATTGTGGTGCAGAGCTGTCGGAGAGCCAGTGTGTGCTTGCGATGAGTAGTGGAACTTGGCAGGCATGGGCGGTCGTGGGCATGGCGTTGGGTGGTGTGGCTGTGTGACATCAGGTGAGGTGTGGTCTTGGCTGGTGCATCGTCTGGACTGATGCTGTGGGGCGTGCATGGGGAAATGATGTATGTTTGCTGACTGCCACGACTGGCACCAGTGTAAAGAGCAGGTACATGTCGGAGTCGAAATGTGGAGGTCGCTGTGCATGTGTGCAGGTTGTATGAGTTGTCTATGTTTTGCACCGTCCAGATGAAGAGAGATGAATCCTTAGGACAAATGGGTGTCTCCCAGGCAAGCATGAAAGTGTTGTGGTCTAAACGTGCACCGGGGGGGGGGGGGGGATCTGGTGTGTAGCAACCTGCTGGTCTAAGTCCTGGTCGTGTAACACAGTGACAGATCTAGGACCCATCACATGCCCCAAGCCACTTGCCGTACGAGCAAATGCCAGAACGGACCAGCGCCGGCACGAAAGCTAAAACACACACACACACACACACACACACACACACACACACACACACACACACACACAACGCAGGAAGCGAGCGCAGCACCACACAATATCACACTGTCCACGCGCACGCTGAACACAGTCAGTATGCACCGGGCACACCAGCATGATTCGACCCAAACAGTCCAGACGGGCGCGCAGCCCCGCACTACAGCCACCTCCGAGGCCGCGAGGCATCAGTCCCAGGGGCTGCAGGCGCAGCCAGCGCCGCGGTGCGAGCCGTGTCCGAGAAGGAGCTGAGGAGAAGTGGCGGGGGTGCGCGGGGAGGAGGGAAGAGGTCCTGGTCAATGTGTAGCACATGTGTTGATATGTTCCGCTGAGTCTTCAGGCAGGGGTTGGCGCGACAACATGGCCACATGAGCATGACATACATAGGCAGATTGATCAGTCGAGGTAGTAGTGCGACTGCCAATTACATGAACATAGGTACTGGACATGAGCTCTTATAGACAAGGAAAACACTGCCGCATCTCAGGCCGCCCATGGTAAGGCCAGCACACTGCAGCCAGTCAGCAACTCTGCTAACATCCCTGGATGCCATGACTTACTGAACAAAAAATATGCCGCAACGATTTTTGGCGTTCCTTCCAGACCTACTGAACAGCGATCTTGCGCTTCTCACTGCCATTGGTGCTCTTCTTGGCTATGGTCAAGGACAACACTCCATCCGAGTACTTGGCCTCGACGCTCTCCATGTCAGCATTCTCGGGCATGTGGAAGGTTCGAGAGATGTACTCTGAAGAACGTTCGATCCGGTGGAACGTGACGCCCTTGTCGTCCTTGTCCTCGGTCTCTGACTCGGCTGAGTTGCGCACAGACAGCGAAACGTGATCCCCGTCAACATCGATGCCGATGTCTTCCTTCTTCACGCCAGGAATGTCTGCCTTCACTGTGTAAGCCGATTCGTTCTGTACAAAAGCATAGTGATCAATTGGCGGTTCCAAGCGCTTCAGAGCCGAACAACCTATCTACACTGGATCCGGATCCGGATCAACCCAGTGCGACGTATACACGTGGACACAGCAGCGGACACAGCAGCTGACACAGCAAGATACTAAATGTATGCACCATGCTCGCCATACGCGTCTATGCAGTCAGACATAGTCGTGAAAGACAAAGTTGTTAAGCACACGTCCCCTTGCATCGCATTGCGCGGCATGCCGCAACGCGCGACATGCTGCTGCAGCTGGTGGTTTCAAGGGCGCACTTCAACAATGTCGATTGCCATGTGCCGTGTCCTATCCGCCAGGCTGCCTGCGGCTCCTTCACTGTCAAAGAAAGGCTTTGCAAGCTCCATGCCGAAGAACGGGTCAAGCGGTGACAGGCGCATGCCACGGGGACCGCGGCGTACACGCGCAGGGACGGCGTTGCATCCGAATCGTGACAATGCCCTGCTCCGAGGAGCAGCAGCACAAGGCCTCGTCACGGGAGAAACAGATACAGCAGATGAAAGCATTTTTCCAATTTGCGTAGCACTGGTTTCTGCAAACAAGGGTATGTGTGGAGCAAGGCTCGAACGCGCGAAGGTCAACAGCTGCATCAGTGGTCAGTTTGAACACCTGTAATGTGACGCCCGAACGGTCAACTGCTCCATTTATACACGTGCCGCCCACTTCCACAGCTGCAAAATGTACATGCGATGACCGCGGTTCCACAATTGCGCGTTCACGAGACGGCGCTTATCTGGTCCAATCCGGATGGCGCCAGAAATGTCCAGAAGATTCCAGGATAACCTACAGGCTACGCCATTTCTCCAGAGACTCCCACGAATTTCTGATATTGCACGAGTGTGCTACTCCTGCAATATCAGAAATTTGTGGGTGACGCCGCGGCCATGCGCAGTCAGATGTGGACACGCGCAGTTTTCAAATGGACGAAATCGAGACCATGTGTTCCACCAAAAGCCTGATCGCACTTAGTGCAGACAGTACGTGCTACCATGGCAAGCCAGGGAGTCTCAGCTTTCTGAACGAGAGGCTCAGCTTGCTCAGATATGGCGCTGTCCACATAGTTCCAAACGGCCAGAGCTCTGCAGAGGGCTAGAAAAGAACAGTACACGTGACATGCAGGGAGAGAGAGGCTGTCAACTGTACGCAGTAACTTTGTGATGTAGAGTCTATAGGAAGCATCCATCCATGCAAGAACTGACCCATTCAGGGCACCACGCCAAAGCCACGTACTCAAACCGCCCACAAAACGCACCACCGTACTACGATTCAACCCCCGCCCCCCCCCCTCCCCCTCCCCCTCCCCCCCCCCCCAATAACTTGTACATCCTATTTTGCGACGGTCCTGCAACACCGCCCGCACATGACCTCCGATTAATTATGGAACAAACAATTAGATCTCCAAGACGTGATATTTGTTCCGGGGGGTTGTGGTGATCCGCGCTGGTGTGCTGTTGCACCTGCCTGTTTGCGTTGTGCGAGCGCCCGTCGCGCCAATGGCGCTCTTTCGGGTCCATCACCTGCTCAGGTCGTAGCTCAATCTACATGGAACTTGCATGAACCGTTCGCAGCTCCTTGCTTGCTGAAAGTGTGGCGCATACCCGCACAGTGTACTGGGCATCGTGGCGGGGACCTGTAGGCCGCTCCGTCGCAAGCAGCGGCACACAGACGCCGAAATTGGGTACATTAGTGTAATGTTTAATCTTCTCAGACTTCGCTGTGTTTGCCACGCGCAATTGGTCACGGGGATCAGTGTGTAGATGGCACTGCATTGCTGGAGCTCACATTTGGGGGTGTTGGCCACGATCACAGTCCACTAATGCCGAACAAATTCCGTAGTACAATACCATGTATAATATCGGTGGATGTCTCGATAAGATGCGTGGCCTAATTGCGACAGGTGTGTGTTCTGTCAAGTGCACGATCATGTTCCATCTGATATGACAGTTCGGTAGTAGCTCGGCTACAACAGTTGTAGCCAGCCTGAAATAGCAGACTTGTGATGCTGTACACACAATGGGCCCTCACACAGGACATCCTATCAACCGCTTCTATGGCTCTGCACCCAGACCCCGCTCTGGCAACTGCTGTGTTACACAGTGATAGATCTAGGACTCAGCAACTGCTGTGCCAGCGCTTGTCCCAGCATCTCATAGACAGCAAGCCGTCCCATCTTTTAACGAGTGTACAAATGGCGCATCACCTGAACTACTGTGAGGTGACTCCAGTCGTCCCGCGGCACGCCACCTCCGGGCAATCGCTCGAACTGTGCTTTTGAATCCTTGTTGCCTGCTTCATTGAACCTACTCAATGTATTGACAGGCGCAAATGCCAACTTCATCAGCATTTCCACCTCGTGTAGAATATGTACAAGCAACATGTGATCATATGCTTTGAGTCTGTATGGCATGGCTGGGGAGCTGACGGCTCAAACGAAGCCAGAGCAGCTTTGTACTGTTTGATGCTGTCTGCAAGCTCCACCCGATCGAGCTTGCTTGCGGGGTGGTGTAGCTGCTTGTGGCAGCTGGCCAGAGCTGCAAACAAAGATCGCTCCCTGGTCCCTTATGAGACAGTGAAAGGCACGAATCACTTTCGGCTTGGCCAGAGGTTCCTGCATTGCATCCCGCAGCTGTTCATGGTTCTGCAGCAGCTTCACCACGTGTGACCCGTGATATTTGGTCAGTGGACGATCCATTCCTAGGACCTGCTCGACAACAAGCTCGAAGTTGAAGCCCAGACGGAGCCATGCCACTGACTGGTTGGAGTCAGAAGCTGGGCGTGGCCAATCGTCTGGTGGATACTTCTCCATGTCGAGACTGTTTCCGTTGGGTGTGAGGATGTAGTGGAGGACGTCGCGGGCGAGTTCAAACAGTGCATTTCCCTGATCTATGATCAGGTGCAGCATTTCTGTGCGCATGTCAGTGAAATCAATCAGGTCCTGCGCTTCAAGCAGGCATCTCAAAGCTATACAGATTCAATGCAGTAGAGAGCAAATAGTTATGCAGACCTCTGACCTTGAGGCTGGCGCACTGAACTCGTTCGCAAATACCAGTAATGAAACGAGACAGTTGTGTCAGCCTGGTGCTCCCTTTGCTTTCGGTTGTGCTATAGCATCATGGAGGACGGTTGCTGCGGCTGCCGCCTCCAGCTTCTTCGCTCTCTTCGCAACATCCATTGCTGCACATTCAGCGTCTTGTTCCAGCTCACCCCGAGATCTGCTAAGAATCTTTTCCACCGGGAGGTCAGGTCCACCCTCAGTCTGCCTGGCCTGCAGTACCATTGCAACGCGCTCGCTGACAGCTTCAGCCTTCAGCCTTGAACCTTAGCGACCTTGATGCCTGCAGTATTGACCGAAATAACAGTATGCAGGCATTGTGTTGGTAGTATAAGAAGTTCCAGTGTAGTCTTCCATCCAGACCGTGCCTTCCAAGGCGTGTGTTTTTGCGATTTCAGCTGCTATCTCTTTGACCAGCCCGCAGGCACTGCTTTGAGCGGCTACTCTTCTACCCCATTCTCCAACAGTACTTCCTTGTTTACTTCTGAGCCGTATTCAGCAGTCACTAGCACGCTGGGCTTCGATGCCGCGCTCCGAACTATGATGTCTTGTTCTACAGTTTGTCCAATGCCGCCGTAATTGACGAGATGTGACGATCACAGCACATGCGCGCTTTTGCGATATTATAATGGTGACTGCTAAGTATGTGCGTGGCTGAAAGTGGATTTCGATGCGCCGTGGTTGCGCGATGCGTTCCAACGAGTTAGGTGCGGTCAACATGCGTGCAAGCGCAACCCACGCACACTTTGGCTCGATCCAGTCCTGACTCTTATCGTCTGTCGCATAATTAGTCGATTGATTGGTACATCCGGCGGTCGTAGCCGCGTGGGGGTGCGTGTGATGAGCAAAACAGAAGGTACAGTAAACCCCCGACATATGGGGGGGGGGGGGGGGGTTGATTCGTAGTACTGCGATTGACCAGCTGGCAATTCGCACGCTGAGTACGCATGGCATGTAGTCTTGCCCCTCGCACGCATATTGCGCAACGCTGCCACAGACGTACTCCTGACCACCTGCTGCCAGCAGTAGTGACATTCGCTGCTGGACCAAACGAGGGCCAGGTTGCCGAGCGGTGCAGCTGGATCCGGCGACAAGTAGTCTGTTTCAAAATCGTTTGACGTGCATGCAATTTCTGTCTCGGAGCTCGAGACGCAGGAGCAGTTCTGTAACGGCCGACTGTAGATTTGCCATTTCGCGCGCGCCCATTTCGCCATTTCGCCGGCCTCAGTGCTGACAAGCACTATTTCTGCCCAACTGAACTGCGCACTCGTTCCAGCTGTTCTGCATCAGCATTCCATAGAGGTAGTACAAGAAGTAGATTCAGAGCCGGTTCCTGTCTGAGTCTTCGTCATGGCGGGGACAGATGTCGGGGAGGACGGCAGCGGGTCTTTCGAAGTGGCAACGTGGCGTGTCGTCACGCTGTTTCTCGTAATTGTCGCGGTCGATACAGCCTGGGAGTTCTTGGACGAGTTTGTCACGCATCGCCTGCAGACCAGGATGCACGTCGGGCTGATGCACGCCTGGGAGCAGCTCAAGTTCGAGACCATGGCACTGGGGCTGATCTCACTGCTCCTCGTCGTCGGAGAAGTATGTTCGCGAACTACTTTGCCCTCAATGCTATCCCGTGCTGGCTCGGACTGTATAGCTCTATGCGTTGCTGCTCCTTTTCCTACAGCGAGCTTGCCTTGTGCTGGTGTCGTAGCCCGCCAGTCAGGCAGCGTTTGGAAACCTCTCGCAAACGCGCCAGCTCCTTCGCCCACAGGAACAACTGTTGAGAATATGTATCAACAGCCCGGACAAAGGCAAAGATTCATATGGACACGACACAGCAGCTGAAGACGCCCAGTATGACCACGCGGGAGCGCCCGTGGAAGCATATGACGCGTTACATGACGACGGCCATCACCGCCGACGCCTCATGGGCTCGGGAGGAGGCGACTCGTGTCCTGACGGGGAGGAACCGCTCTGGGAAAGCGAGCTCATCCACAAGGCCCACATTCTCATCTTTCTCATCGCAGTCTGCCACATCGCCTACGCCATGGTCTCCATCGCTCTCTCGATGGCCTCCATGAGACGATGGCATAAGTTCGAGCAGCGGGTCAACGGCGGTGAGCTGCTGCCGTTGCCTCTCGGCGGCCTGCAGAAACACGGGGAGTCCTCATTCGTGTTTGGCCTGCGCCAGTGCCTCCGCCAGTTCACCCATTCCCTGGATGTCGCAACCTACAGTGCCCTGAGGGCCCTCTTCGTGGGCAGAGTTAACGTGCGGCCCCCCAGCCACCCCCTGCAATAGCTTCGGCTACCTCAGAAATCCTTTTCCGGGGTGCTGTGGCCGATGCCCGATTGCGTTTGGCGTGATGCCCGATTAATATTGTTTTTGTTCCCCCTGCGTCTTCTTTGTACTCGCTGTCCCCTGGATCCCTGGGGTGATTTCCTACTGTCAGCATACACAGCAGCACTCTGCCTCTCACACATCTGCGATGTTTGGACTTGTGGCAGTCCGCTTGGTGGCAGCGCTGTATGCCTCTCATTGCAGTTCCCCCTGGGCCAAAGCACACGCAGCACGCCCAGCACGCACAGTACGCTGCAGGTCGGCCCCGACTTCAACTTTGCGGCGATGATCCAAGAGTATCTCACCGAGGAGTTTGCGCGGGTCGTGCGCTTCGACATCGTCATGTGGGGCATTGCGATTCTGTGGATGACGTTTCCGGACGGCTCGTACGGAGGCTTCTGGATGACCGGCTTCTTCCTGCTGCTCTCGGTCGTCGCCGGCACGAAGCTCACGGTCGTGGCGATGCACCTCGCGCGGCATGCATACGGTGTGTACTATGAGCCGTCGGCGCCGGTTCTGCCGCCGCCGCCACGCGCGGCGTCGCGGGACGTGGCGCGCGAGCTTGCGCGCAGCACACGGGAGATCTCCGCGACGGGGGGCCTGGGGGGGGCCCTGTCGGAGCTGAAGAGCGTCGGGAGTGGGGATGACAGCACAGCGGCAGATGTCGACGGCGCTGCAGTGGAGGTGGTGCGTGGCTGATTCTGCATGCATGGCAAATGCATGAGTGGCATGTGATCACATGCGAGAGCTACCCCTAACGGTGCTAGGTGGATCAGCCTGTCGGCAGGGGAGCGCACCGCGCGGGGCTCAATTCTGCTGCGCCCGCTCCGGGGAGCATGTGCTGTGATGGAGCGCCGATCGCATGTGACTGCTCAATGCCTGACCAGAAGTATCAGTCTACGCACACGATCGGCTGGGCACGTGCACGTATGCCTCCATCAAAACCCCCTCGCATGTGCAATCCATAGCACATGCCACTGGTGCCATGCACAACTGCGACGTGTGCTGCCCTGCACCGCATCGTGCTGCGCTGCAGGCCGCCGCTCCTGGCCCCGTCGTCGAATCCCTCAAACCCGCCGCCCCCTCCGCCAACGACAACCCGTCCGCAGGCATCGCCGAACCGCGCTCCGCCGAGCACTCGCCCACCGCGTCGCGCGCGCTGCGCCGTGCCATCCGCGGCCACTCGCAGCGCATCAAGGCCGCTGACACGAGCAGCCACGCCCAACTCCTCGACCTCTTCTGGTTCTGCCGGCCCCGCCTCATGCTGCACATCTTCCGATACGCCTTTTTCCAAAACGCAATCGCCCTCGCGGCCGTCATCTTTGGGTTCTGGCAGGACGAGCATGGGATCTTTGGCGGCGCGGTGCAGGGCTATGACGACGCTGTGCGGGCCGTCGCGTACGCGCTCCTCTTCTGCGTCCTCGCCGTCCTCGTGCACACATCGACGATCCTGTTCCCGCTGTACGCGCTCACGGCAGGCACGGCCGAGTTTGGGTCACCCGAGGGCGTTCTCGACTTTGCGCGGCGCCGCGGAATCCGGCCAGATCTCGTCAAATTCATCCAGGAGACCGAGCCGGCTGACAGCAAGGTGCGGACAATCCACCCTGCTTGGACGTGCGGCGGTGTGCTCATGCATGCGTGAGTGTCCCAGGCATCGAGGTTGCTGTGGCTTCAAGCACTCGTTACCGCGCTCGCCCGCGAAGGACAGGTGCTCGCACAGTTTCAGTGGCGGTCATCAATCATGAGCGCCTTGACGTTTCGCATTCTGTGCTTGCCCGGGCAAGCAGCTCTGGCTCTGGGATGCTGTCGCAGCACGGCTGTCGCAGCACGGCTGTCGCAGCACGGCTGTCGCAGCACGGCTGTCGCAGCACGGCTGTCGCATCACGGCTGTCGCATCACGGCTGTCGCAGCACGGCTGCGATGAACGAGAGCGACGAGGTCTCTGCATTGCATGCCAGAACTGCCGCCTTGCCATCCTACAGGGTGCTCCCAGAGCAGGGGAACTTATGCGTTTGAATTGACTGCCGTGACAGACACTGCGGCTGAAAGCTGGATTGGATGCATATGTCACACATATCATATGTGTCAAAGTCTGTGCTGTGTGCTGTGCAGACGCACCCGGCCACTTCAGCAAAGCGCACGAAACCGAAACTCGGCTCTGGCTTTGCGGCGCGCGGCCGCTCCATCCCGGAGCACTGCAGCGACGAATATGATGATGACGGTGACGAGCCGGTGCCACCTGTAGCCGCATGCTGCGACGGCGCCACAGTGGACTCTGCCAGCGGGGCCGGCCCGCATGCGCTTTCGGCGGCATCGGTGTTCACAAACTCTGCTCCAGTCATGGCGATGCAGCTCGCAAAGCGCGGTAGCAGCGACGCGCTGAGCCCGCTGGGCGGCGGCGCGCTGAGCACGCTGGGCGGCGGCGCCACGTCGCCGGCGCGCTGGGACTCTGGCGCCCTCGTCGAGCGGCCGCAGCCGGTGGCCCTGGCACATGCATACTCCGGTGCGGTCGATGCCGCGGCGCGGAGCTGCGCGGTCGGGGCGGCGCTGGCGGCGCTGCATGCGGAGACTGACACGTCGGCGGCGGGGCATCAGCCGGCAGGGCATCATCCCGCTGTGCACGCTGTGGGGCACGCGGTGGGGATGACCAACACCGTTCAGGGCCTCCTGGAGGGGATGGCGGCGAAGCGGGCCCAGGCGATGGCGTCGCGCATGCGGCGGCCGCGGCGGTAGGGCGTGCTGTGTGCTGTGTGCTGTGGAATGCGCACGAACAGGACAAACGCTTGCTGCTGACACAATGGCAGCGTTGGTGCGTGCAGCAGCGTGGCAGTGGCCGGTGCTGCAGGCAGGCCATGGCAACCGTGCTGGCCATGGCAGCCGTGCTGGCCTTCTCGCTTGGGATGCCTGAGAGCATGGTGGAGGCACCGGCCCTCCCTCCCACTAGTGCCTCGGGATGCGAGGCCCTGGCAGCACCGCTTGTGGTGAGCTGATGCATGGAGGCATGGTCCCGTGCCTCTGACAGCCCATCACTGACAGCCCATCAGTGACAACTTATCAGTGATAGGGTTAGAGTCAGTGACAGGGTCAGTGTCAGTGATAGGTGGGGTTGTGAGGAGCGGCATGGTCTGACTGCAGATGTACATAGGTAGAGCACTGGTAGAGCTTGACGTTGCTTGCCTCTTCCCTGAAACAAAAACAGCTGTGGGCTGGGAAGATTCTCCGCAGCATGGGCATGCTGACGCGTTGCAGCATGGCCAGCATGTCTTGGCGGTTGGGAGCGTCACGCCCGGCTCAACACTGGGCTCGTCAGAGTGGGCATGGCACGGAGGGTCACACCTGATAGCGTCGCTGGTTCGTGCTGTGGATGTCAATGAACAGCGCTGGTAGAGTAGTGACAAACATCGATCAGTTGTATGATTCCACTAGTATGCATGCATTTGTTGCGGAGGATGCCGTGCTTGACGATGTGTTCCTGTGCACATGGGAATGGAATGCGTGTCTACCAGGGTCAACTCGAGTGCCGTCAGCCCTCGGCTAGATGTCTCAAGAACGGGCTAGGAGAGTCGTAGGAGGAAAGCGGTAGGAGAGACTGAGGTTGTAGCCAGACGTTGAGTTGCAGGATACACTTGCCAAATGTTGACAGAGACAGGGACCAGCGGGAGCGCGACACTCTCGGCCTGTGTTACACTGTCATAGATCCAGGACCCAGCAGCGCCGAGGCAACGCAGGTGAGGGCGAACAGTCGGCCTGTGATGTCTGCAAGTGTGTTCATGTTTTTGTTGCTGTGAAGTGCTGTGTAGCATGTACTGCGCGCGAGACAAAGATCATGCACGGAGTCATTTGGTCATGTGGTGTGAGCATGCTTTGAGGCTTGTGGAATCATGCGTGACCTGTCTCAAGCATTTGCGGTTAAACACGTTCAGCGGTGAATTTTTTGGTAGAGCATCCGCAGGCGCCGGTATCATTGTATGCCTGATTTCAAATCAGTGATTTGTGGCGAATGCTCTCCCTGCTCCGCTCTCAGTATTGAACAAAGCTTGGTATTGTTCAGTTGGATGCAATGTTATCCAACATGCTTCAGCGCAGGAGACGGCGATGCCTCGCTCTGTGCCTTAATGACATGCATGCATGATTACATTGCCATATTACATTGCCATGTTCCGGCAGCAGTATCAAATGCGCTCAAAGCTCTAGCTTGCCTTGTCACTCGGAACCCTCAATCGGCCAGGAACATCAAGCTGCTGTGTTGAACATGATCGTCAAGGTGCTATGCACTGCTTGCAGCACCCCCCCATGACGCGTCATGACGCTCGAGCAGATCTACTCTCACGCCTCTCGCCCCGCCGCTGCCGCTCGTCGGCCCAGGTCACAAACCAAAGTCACAGACCAAGTCACAGGGCTGTCCCAGACGCAAACAGCGCCGACCCTGCCGCAACATGCCGTTGCCGCGCCTCTGCGTACGCCTCCGCATTTTTCGGGTCTGGCTCTATCTCCCCCCCCTCCATTTCCGGGGGGTTCTCCCCAACAAACTCCGCGACGTCGGCACCTTGATGCACTGCCGCCGCCTGCAGCGCCGCCCCGAGCGCCGCGCTCTCCGCCATGCTGGGCACCTTCACCGGCTTGCCCAGCACGTCGGCGACGATCTGCCGCCACAGCGTGTTCCTCGAACCGCCCCCCACAAGCCGCACGCTCGAGATGGAGATGTCAAAACCTTCCAGCCTGCACTCGACAAACGGCACCTGTGAGCCTCGCTAGACAGAGATGTCTGTTGAAAATTACGGTCTCATGCACGCGTAAGCATGCCAAGCTTCCTTTTACTCTCCTGGTATGCGAATGAAACCTGGTGGCCGCGGCCAAGCCGCAGATCAACAGTGCCCCCGACGAAACCACAACCCAGTTGATGCGGGAATGCAACAAAACGCATAGGCCGTACTTTCGTCCGAACAACAGGCCACTGCCGGGCAAGACACCGGCCTTTGGAGGATGGTCGACAGTAACGGCCGAACAGTATCGGTTGATACTGATCTTAGCTACATGTAATGCAGAAGGAGGTGAGCGGCCAGTGTGGCAAACCTGTTATCACTGTATCCTGGTATTCCCTCACTATATCACAATTCCCCAGGACCACCTCAGTGTACATGCGATTTGTGGTGCAGTGATGAAATACCGGAATCGCCACAGTAATTTGGTATCACATTTCTCACATTAAATACCAGGTTCGCCACTGCCTCGCTGCGGCTGGCCCAGCCCACAGGATGATCACAGGTGATGCGGTGGATGTGGATGGGGACTGCTTGCTTCCATTGGTCATGCAACTGTCATGGAAGTGTGACGGGAGAGAGGGCGGAGGCGCACAGCGCGATTCCGGAAGCCAGCGAGAAGGTGCTGCCCTCGAGTGCCGCCCGGTAGAGCAGCCCCGGACGCTGCAGTGCGCCGGGCGTGAGGCCGAGCAGTGTGCCGCGTGCTGCGGGCCAGTCCGGCGTGCGTTCGCCGGCGAGGTAGGGTAGGAAGTTCACGCCGTCGCAGCCGGGGGGCGCGGCGGCGGCTGCGGCGGTGATGTCGGCGAGCGGCAGCGAGAACAGCCGGCGCACCTCCTCCGGAGGCTGCGTGCAGTTCATCGTGCATAGCAGCGGCAGCCACTTTCCTGCACGCCATGCATGTCGAGTCTGACAGAGCGTTCATGGCCCGATCATGCTCTGTGTTGAAGAGATGATAGATTTACATGGATCCATTTGTGCCGCCACGGCATGCATGTTGTCTTGTTCTTGTGTGATGTCAGCAGGGTGCAGGCCAAGTCGCCGCATCGCGCAGCGCAGCGCAGCAAAGCACACCTGTCGCGTCGCAGAACGGCGCCACCTGGCCACTCTTATCAAACACCGGCTTGTCTGCAGGGCAGAAGAGCGTGCCGGAGGTCCCCAGCGACACCACGAGGTCCCCCTCAGCCACAGCGCCAACCCCCAGCGCGCTCATCATATTATCGCCGCTCCCCGGCGCCACCGCAACGCCCGCTGGCAGCCCAAGCGCCGCCGCGGCCTCTGCGCGGACGGCGCCGACTGACTCGTTCGGACCCACGAGGTCTGGGAATGCGCCGGACAGAGTCGGGAGGACGCGCGAGATCGCATCGTTGTCATGCGTGCGCGCGTGCACGTCAAAGAGGCCGCTGCCGCTCGCGTCCCCGCACTGCATGCATGCACAAACATTCACGGTCTCCCCCGGGCCTCTGGCGTGCTTCTGCCGCGGCACGTGCACTACCCTAGAGGGCGTTTGCCACCTGGCGCCCGCAGCCGCTTGCCAACAACGTCGACGTAGATCTGTGCAGGCAACAGCGGTCACCAGACCACAGCACGCACAGCATGCACAGCACGTACCTCCATCGTGAGGGTCCCGGTAAGCCAAAAGTTGACGTAATCGTGCGGCAGCAGGACGGTCGCGATGCGCTCAAAGTTCCCCGGCTCCTCGGCTTCTATCCACAGCAGCTTCGGGGCCGTGAACCCGGCGACGACGGTGTGGCCGAGGGCGGCGGAGAGTCGCGTGGCTTGGGGGGCGGCCTCGACGTCGCACCAGAGCTTCGCCGGACGTATGACGCGGTTCTGAGAGTCGAGGGCCACGAGGCCGTGTTGCTGGCCGCTGACACCGACTGCGGCAACGGCCGTGCTGTCCACGCTGTGTAGCGCTGCGGCGGTCGACTCTTGAACCGCCTGCACGCAGCACACGACACAGTGGTCATGGGCTCGGTGTGTGGGCATGCGAGCCAATTGTGAGCACGCTCTTGTATGGGTTACTGGATTTCCAGGGTTCAGGGTTTCATGACGCCTGCTCACGATGAGAAACCGATTGCCTGCATTGCCAAGCTGATGTGAGTTGGTGAGCACTTGCAGTGAGGCCTTGCAGGGCCCTTTGAAGTCGAGCTAATGCAACTGCTGCTTTCCCTGCTGCTTCTCAGGCTCATACTAGTGATTGTGATTGCAGATTTCGAATCGTGTGCTGCACGTGCAGCCGATGCAAATCTGTGAAAGCGAATACAGTACACATAGATGAGGTTTGCAAGCGTTTGGTGCAGTCCGGCTGGCCCCGGTGGTCAATTCGTTGTCCATTCGTGTTGCGAGATCTTCTCGTGATGTACAGCAGCGTGTGTTGAAGATGGTCCTTGTCCTAGGAAAGCGATCCGTGCGCGAGCTAGTGTCCGCCATGAAGGGCAAGCAGTGAGAACCGCAGGCCGGCCGGGCAGTGGCTGGAAGGGCGTGTCCATGGCGTTAAGGCATTCGGTCCAGATGCAAAGGATGAAGCAGTCACACAGTTGCGCACATCTATCCAAGTCTGAGGATTTTGCTCAGCTTGTCCCGGACGGGTCGAGATGACATCGTACGCCTTCTGACCAGAGGACACGACTCGCCGTTGCTTGGAGTCCCAGACTACCGCCTTGCAGGATTGCGTCCCGACGTCAAGCCCTAGATACAGTGGCATAGCACAGGTATTTGATAAAAGCCTTTGATCAGGCTATGTAGAAGCGCGGCTTACTGCATACTGATCGAAATAAACACGCACATCCAGCCCGTCCGGAGCACTGGATCCATGGAGCACGCTCGGCCCGCCCGTGCTGCATGTTACCATCCACAAGCAGCTCGTTTTGTCCAATTGCTCCTGCAAATCCGGCGGAGTGTGGTGTGTATCGCGTCGCAACATCGCCGATGGATATGGCAATGATCGCTTGGTCATGGCGCTCGGTCTGCAGAATTCCCAGCCATATTCACGAAGCTTCACGAAGACAGATTGCAGATTGCGGCATGCTGCGGCAACGCAGCAATGCGGCATGCAGTGAGCTCGAGCTGTTGACATATCGATGCACTTTCGATATGCATGCATACCTGGCATATCAGCTATGCGAGATGTCGCGACTGCTGGACCCTTCAGCCCCGGGCACAGCGGGGTACTGAACCCCCCTGGGCTCTGAAACCTTCGCTCCTTGCCAGTCCCGGACGAATGCCCAGTGCTACCGCACGTTGCAAGATGGGCTGCAGATGTCCTCGCTGCAGCGCACAGCAATGCACATAACACCTCTTCTTGCACTGCTGGATTAGTAAGTAAACAGTCGGGAACAGCGCTGTTAAAAACACTTGGCAGACGTTCGTGTATCTGTAGGCACTCGTGATTTTGAAGGCCAAACATTCCCATACAACAGCCCACGCAAGTCCTCAAACGCCAGTCTCACATCAGCAGACAACATCGTCCGAATGGTGCCTGTGCTTTCGCTGAAGGCAGCATGCCTGTGCGCTTTCACACTCCTCTGCGGTGTCGTTCAAGCAGTACGTGAGACGAAGTACTACGATCGTCTATCCGTGGCCCCGGACGCTACGGAGCAAGAGATCAAGAAGGCTTACCGAAAAGCCGCACTGTGCGCTTTTCCTGTCCGCTGTCATGGTTCTCGCTCCTGCATGTCGTGTTCACCATGATCCCTGAACTGGTCGCCCAAGCGACCGCACGCTGGTGCTCAAACTGATCGTGTATGGTTGAGTATCAGTATAAGTCATGTATGTATGGCAGCAAGCCCTTTTTAGTCGGTGTGCACCGTGCCACACCTCGATGGCTTCCACGCAGCGTCATACTTGCCTAAAGGCAGCACTGCGTCCGTGACGACGGGTCTCAAGTGCCACAGAGGCATGATTTGCTAAACAATGTCGCATAACTAGACCTGTGCGGCTGCAGAAAGTGGCATCCAGATCGGAATCCAGACAACAAAGAGCAGGCCGAACAGAAGTTCAGGGAGGTACGCGGACGTCACGCGTGTCAGCGCGACGCGAAACACTGATTACCACTCATAACATCCAGGAAAGTGTCTGACAGCTGTCTCTGATGCGCAGGTGGCTGAAGCCTATGAGGTCCTGTCTGAGCCAGAGCAACGCAAGGTATATGATAGAGTACGTCCCCACAGACAACTGCCTCTTGGCCTGGACCCCACGATCCGCAGCGGAGCTGCAGTAGACCTGGGGCTGATGAACAACCTGATCTGCGTGCCACAGCATACCTTGATGGTCTTCCAGCTTGCCTCTGCTACTGCTGAACAGTTCCTGAGGCTGACATCGGTCAGACTGCTTCTATCTGACACAAATCTCCTGCTGCAGTTTGGCGAGCAGGGCGTGAAGGGCAATTCCGGCGGTGGAGGCTCTCCAAATGGCCATGGCCGCCCCGGAGGATTCCATTTTGGAGGGGTCAGCTGCCATTGGCTCTTTTTTTTCTTGATATGATCACCGTCCCTGGACACAGACTCTTGACCAACACCTTTCCAGCAGCTGCATGCCAGCCACCAAACCAGTCCGTTGTTGTGGCCCGCACTCCAGCAGTTCGCCCAATCAGATCGCTCTAACATGGCACGTCTGTCCGTGTCTGGCCACCCGGCCACGCGATGTGCCAACTGCTGATTCCAACCCCTGTGCGGGTGCAATCCACCCGCGTGGCTGTCTTGGATGTCGGCCTGGTGGGCCATCCCTGCACTCCGCACATCATCGCATAGCATAGCATAGCATAGCATAACATAGCGCAGCGGTCACACACGGCATGCAGATGTAGCGCGGTGAGCAGCACGCAGCACACAGCGTTCTGCATACACAGCATGACCCGCCGCTCCGCTCGCCCCTCCAGCCACCCTCACAGTCTCATGAGATCTCAGCAGCTGGAAGTCGCATCAGCAGCTGGAAGCATCCTGGTCCTTCATGAGGACTGTGATCGACAGCGGCATGCATGCAGGGCAGGGATCCGTTTGAGATGTTCAAGACGATGTTTGGGGAGGACTTTGGCGGTGGCCGAGGGGGCTCGTTCTCCTCGCAGTCCGGCGACGGCCGCCGGACGTTCACGATGCACTTTTCGAGCTCAGGGGGCCAGCCGGGGGGCTTTGCCGGGGGCTTTGGCGGCGGCGGGGACGATGGCGGGTCGGTGTTCGGCAATGCGTTCAAAAACGCGCGGCAGCAGCAGCAGCAGCGCGCCGGTGGCGGCCGTCAGGGTGTGCCCCCACCAAATCGCCATGCTCAAAGCAATGCTGAAATCTCACTCATAAGCCTGCAGCAGCTTGGCGCCAGCACGGGCCTTGCGCAGAAGGTTACACTCGTATGGTGGCCCGCTGTGGCCGACACTCTGCCTCTCAAATGGCCACAATCGGCAGTGCAGAGCGCCTGAAGCATCCACAGCACGCGCAACATGCGCGGCATGAGCAGAGTACGAGCAGCAACAGCATCATGTGTCCTTTGGAGACGTCCGTTATGCTGAAAAATCAATTTGCTATGCGCACTATGCTGTGCGTGCTATGTTATTCGTGCCATGCTATGCTGTTCGTGCAGCACCCGCTAAGACGATCTACTCTGGCGACCCGCCGGTGCCGCTCGTCACGGCAGACTCCTTCCCTGGCCCCGGCGACGAGTTTGTGACGGTGGTACACTTTTTCCACCCGGACGACGCGAACGAAAAGGCGGCCAAGGTCGTGCAGGCCGTCGCCGGGAAGCTCTCACCGTCTCGGCTCGCAAAGTTCGCGGCCGTCGACTGCCGCGCCCACAGCGACCTCTGCGACGCGCACGGCGTGCTTCAGACACCCGGCATCCAGGCATTTGTTCCTGACGAGGACAGCTCGGTGGACTTTGTCGGGCGTGTCTCCCCCGCAGACCTCAAGGCGTGGACCCTACGCCAGATCCCGTCACACGTCACAACCCTGGCCGGGCAGCAAGATCTGGACCAGTTTCTACAGGTGTGTGCTGCGTGCTGCGTGCTGTGACGCCATCATGGCATTGCGACGACCGAGCTTGGCCGAGACGAGTGTATTAGGCAACGTGTTGGGCTGCACTCGTGCTGCGTGCTGTGCGCGCTGTGGCCCCCGTCGCCGCAGTGGCCTCAGCGCTTGCGTGCTGTGCGTGCGCTGTGGGGTGCGTGGCGGCTGGTACTGACGGGCGTGCTGTGCGTGCAGAGGTGTTCGTTGGCGAGCGGGGCCAAGGGAGAGCGTGCAGCGTGGGCAGCGTGTGCGGTGCTGGTGACAGACAAGGCCGAGGTGTCGCCGCTGTGGGCGAGCGCCTCCACACAGTTCCGTGGCAAGGTGCGCCCTCCCCCCGCCCTCCCCACATCTGACTCGAAGCACCACAGGGCCTCCGTAGGCACACATGCACGGGCCTCCCCACAAGCGTCTATCCAGCCATGTCTCCACAGCTCCTTTCCCTCACGTGCAAGGTGCATGTTGAGTCGCGCGCGAGGCGCTTGTTGCACATGGCTTGTGCGTCCGCCACGTGGTCGTCTTGGTGGATGGGACTCGCCCCAGTGCCTGCTGACGCAGCTGCTGCCGCTGACGCGTGTCACTGGCGCCGAGGCGTGGCCGCGCACTCCAGTTCAGCTCTGGCCTTGCACCGGTTGCGAGTGACCAGAGTGCACCGGAGCAACGAATGTCGGACTGCACAAAGCGCTTCCGCATGCATGGGTGCTCATCAAGCCCCAACCCCTGGTCGACCATGCATGTGGCCTGGTTAGCACGTTACCCACTGCTCCTGTACTCACAGACTGCCATGGACACCTTTGCACAGCGCCTTCCTCTGAGCACCAGTCCTTCTGACCTAAAGCCGCAGATACTGGCCGCCAACATTGACATTCTGTCAAACACCGGCACATCGCGACTGATTGCACAATCCAGTCTGCTCCGGGGAATAGCCGAGCCGGGCTTCTATAGCTTGTGCAAAATGGGAGTCTCACATGTCACCCTTGTGACAATATGCAAACGTCTGTGATGCAAAGGGCAGGTGCATAAGAGAAACGTACGGCCGCCACAGCTTTCTGGCCGAGGTAGAGTTTAATTACAGCCTATGGAGAAGCAGTGCCTGGCTAGGCAGCAACCGCCATAGGGTGGGGCATGATGCCCGATCATGTCTATTTCAGGCCACAGGCCACATCCCATGAGTACACAAATCTGCAATTCAAGTAACTTGAGTTTGCACGTGCCCATGTGCCACAGGCTGACAAACAATGCCCAGGCTGAAGTGTACATGCTGGGCAGTTTGTTTCTCAAGTCATCAGTACAAACCAAACGACCACTGTGGGACAATCAATCATGAACACCTCCCTTTTGAGCTGTGGCAGTGATATGGAAGGCAGTTGGCAAAGCCATCCCCGCCATCCCAGGTGCCTCAAGAATTACAAGTTGACATGTGAAAAATCGAAAAGGTACAGGCACCAGGTGACAGCACGCACAGAATGAAACAAAGTGACAGGTCCACTTGGAGCTGAGCAACTTGTTGCAACTCAGCTCAGCACAGGGCACCCAAGCAGTCGACCACTGAGCCTGCATTGATCTGTGTTACCTGGTAAAGTTCTGCTTGCTTGTGCGGAGCAGAATGCAGAAGACAGCGTTCATCTGCAGCTGGGTGTTGCTTGTTATGGCTTGTGCATGCTTGCCAACACCAAGGAAATGGGGCATTATGAAGCAGCATTAGTGAAGGCACAGCGAATGCACCACTAGCTTCGTTTTGATGGTGTTTATTTTACCGGGAGCGTGTGTTGGAGCTCAGACGGATCGATGCAGCTGGCAGCTGTGCAGTGCAAGTCACATTGTTTGCACATTTGAAAGAGCACCTGCTCGCTTTCATTTACCAGCCAGGACATGTACTGTACTGGATTTTGTTTCATGGACGTGCTACGTATGCCAGTGTATGCTGCCTTGGCCATGGGCGCACTGTGCCGCGAACGACAAAGGCACCAGCGCATGGATGCGACCCACATCACAGCCAATAAGCCCTACAGATGCTAGCAGCTACAATGCCCTGCAATTATGATGGCCATCGTCACGTGCAGTCGCGCAGAGCAGCTTCGTCGGGGCCACGCCGTACAAGTTGTTGACATCCCAAAGCTGCTCGTCTGGTGCATAACAGCGACTGCGGCCACGTGCACGCTGTTACAGCGACACATTAGCTCTGTGAATATTTTCCTGCGCCTGCTGATTCCACGCAGGCATTGCTGAGTATTGGCATGCTCCCTTGTCCACGCTAATGCCAGAATGGCACGGAGCCGTCGTAGTTCTGACATACACATACACACAAAGCGGAAACGGGTTTGTGATCAGAAAGACCATGTCCAGGGTAGCACGGCTCACGGGTGCGCAGTTTGTGCCAGGTGATCGCCTGGCCGGCTTGCATCTGCTGGGTAGCATGTGAGTCTAGAATCTAGTTGTACGTTCGCTTGGTGCACTGGATCGGAGCCCCTCGATGTAACAGCACACAAAGCGGAAAATTTTGGTTTGACAGCATCAAGCCTGTGTTGCGGAGTATACAATGCGCCATATCGGTGGCCCCGTGTCCCCCTCGACTTGTTCCCCCGGCGACGCAGCATGATGACGGCATCCGGTCACGTGCACCATGCCCAGCGCCGAATCGTGACGCACCGATAAGTGGAGGGAAAGCCATGGCAGTGACTCAGCAAGAGATGTCAGCAGGCCACCAAAGTTGGTGCAGTTGCGAACATGACTCAGCAGTGGTGCGCACAGAAACTTTTAACGGTCAGTCTACAGTTTGAAACATGATGCATCTTTCAGGAAAAGGCATCCTCGTTGAGCCTGCCTCCTGTGGCCCACTTCCTACACCCATGACCAGCATCTGTCGACTGCCTCTTGGTCCACGCTTGTATTGGTCATAAGAAAAGGCCCTTATGTCACCCTGTCAGTGGTTTCCATCCACTACCGGGACAACAGCGCAACGCGTTGCATGTGCATCGCGCGTCACCACGTACGCCACAACCACGCCACCATGTAAGCAAACCGATTATTTATCCACGCCGATGCAAATGGCGTCGAAAGGCGATTCCGCGTCTGTAGATGCCACTGAAATGTGAATTTGAACAAACAGCAGCTTTCCGCGACAAGAATGGTGAAGCAGGCGCGTGTTGAGGGATTCGAGCACAGCTCAAAACTAGATTTGAGAGGCTGAGGCGTCGTTGAGGCTCTGCAGGCCATGATAGATGCAGAATGGTTCATGTGTAGTGCTGGGCTGGTGCAGTCGGGCAAGAGGAGCACATTGGGATTTGGGCCTTGGGGACAGGTTCCACAGGTTGCAGGCTATGGGCAGTCGGGGGAACAGGCCTGACGTGATTTGACACTCACCGTATCATGCGTGCTAAAATGTGGCAAAATTGGAGGGCCAGGGCACCACAAAACTCTACAGATTGCCATTGAATTGGCATCACGCACTTGCACATGCTCAAGAAAGCTGCGTTTTGTGGAGGGACTTGTGAGGGCTGGCAGAGCCGGCTGCTCACCATGACACATGATGTGCTCTGTGCAAACAGGCTGATCTTGTCCCGATTGTGGATGTACAGCACCGCTGTCTGATGTTGAACTGGGGTGCTTGTATATGATGCTGTCGAACGCCATGCAGCTGTGGGAGCTAGCTGCTCAGTTGGTGGCTTGAGGAGGTGCTCTCTCATGTGCCTTCCAGACACAGCTTCAAAACCCCTCCAAAATCGATCATGCGAGGGCTCAAACATAAAGCAACAGACAGTGTGAAATTAAACAGCGTCTGTGGCCAGCTGCCCTGCCAAGACAGTGCATGGCTGTGCCAGATTTATATTAGAAGGCAAGTTTGCCTGAACTGGTCTGAATAGCATTAGGTAAGACAAAGCAGGCCCCAACCGATCAGTACTGCATGAAGACAGTGCAGCTGTAGCTGCAGTGGCTGCATCGTAGGTGCCGGGCATGTTTGTCTTCTTCCGCTGTAACTCATGTGTAATGGATGTTTGTCTGCTGTCACTGGCCGGCTGTGCAGATTGCCCTGTGACACAACATGCTTACAGGCCTTAGCAACCACCTGAGCAACCACGCAGGGATTGCTGCCACACAGCAACAGCTGGTACTCTCGAGGAGCGTTCTGCAAAAGGTCCACAGGGAGTCATGAAACCATCCACAAGCAGCCGTGAAATAGATTTGAGGAAATGTCCACCATGCCTCATGTGTGGCAAGACGGTCCCTGATTCACAAGGATCCAGACTCACAGCAAAGATGGTCAGGTTGATCCAGATCGTCAGGTGGTCACCCACCAGTGGGGGATGGGCTGGGGTGGGCAATGTGTGTGCGTTCACAGAGAATTTGAGAACTGCATGCTATCTGGGTGAACTACATGCGCAGGTGAACCGCTTCAGCAACCCAGTGCACTGGGTCCAGTGTGACCCAGGAATCTGCCAGCCAGAGCGTCCTCCTGGAAGAAGCCTGATCCTGTATCTGGATGCCACTTCTTCATAAAGAATGCTGTGCAGCTACACCCCAGCTGTGAGTGCTTGTGGTGTGAGTGCCACAGTGTGGTCTGTTAACCAAGCAGATATATATACTGTTACATCGAGGGGCCACGATATATATATATACCGTTACATCGAGGGGCTCCGATCCAGTGCACTATATATCTGCTTGTCTATGTGAACAGACACACACAGACACATACAGATACCGTGTCACTATGGATGGTGGGAGCAGAGGCAGCTTGCCCAGCACCCACCCAGCACCCAACTTCCAGGTTGTGCCTGCCCCGAGTTTGCAGCTGCTTTGGCCTTCCTAATGGCTTCTGTGCTTGCATGTGCCCAGCCAGCACAGTGAGAAGCTGATCTTGGAAGCTGATCTGTGGCTGCCCACCATGTGCACATTTCACAGCCCAGAGTTCACAGCCAGGGAGGAACCAGTGTGTATCCCCTGTTACATCGAGGGGCTCTGATCCAGTGCACCAAGCAAACGTACAACTAGAGTCTAGACTCACATGCTACCCAGCAGATGCGAGCCAGCCAGGCGATCACCTGGCACGAACTGCGCACCCTTGAGCTGTGCTACCCTGGACATGGTGTGTATCCCAGTCTGCATGGGGGTTTTAGTCCTGGCTGCCCCTAGCCATGCATGGCCATTGCTCATTACCTCGCCCACCTGTCACATTGCCTGGCATGGCAGTCAATATATACACGAATAATCTGGTGGCATGGGGGTGCTGCCACAAGCAGTCAGCTGGGATCCCATGGGAGGGCAGAAGCTAAATACTGTAAATACCGTGTTGATATTTACAAGCCCAAATTGCAATCTCCGCTCGTTCACCCACTGCTGTGAATCTGGCAGTGCTTTACTTCCCATGCAGTGTGTCTCAGAGCATCTGGGAGCCTGCTTTGGTGCTACTCATGCCCCATGCCTCCTGCATGCCCAGGCAGATGTGAATACAGAGGCAAATTACCTGATGTATATAACACAGTGATAGATCTAGGACTCAGCAGCGCCGAGGCAACAGACCAGGCAACAAGCAAACAGACAGACCGCGGAACGAACTAGCACCAGAACAAACTACGGTGGCCTGATGTATGTATCCATCCATCCATGAGGACGTTGATGTGCACTGGTACCATCATGCCCATGCACTTGAGCATGAATTACAGTGCAAGGTCCGTGTGTATGTTGTGTGGAGTGGTGTGGAGTGGAGTGGTGTGGTCCACGCCCATTGATGCTTCATTGATGCTGCATGGAAGCGGAGCGGAGTGCAGCGGGAGTGCTGCAGCCACTCCACTCCAGTGGCCACTAGAGTGGCTGACTGTAATCTTACATACATACTCTAGTAGCACGGCTCACGGGTGCGCAGTTTGTGCCAGGTGATCGCCTGGCCGGCTTGCATCTGCTGGGTAGCATGTGAGTCTAGAATCTAGTTGTACGTTCGCTTGGTGCACTGGATCGGAGCCCCTCGATGTAACTGTACATACTCTAGTATACACGGCTTGGTACACTGGCTCGGAGCCCCTCGATGTAAGAGTACACACTCTAGTATACACCCATCGGCTGGATAGCAGTGGTGGTGATGGCTGATTGGCCTGGCAGTGCACATGCTTACACCCACATGCTTACACCCATGCTTACACCCACGCCGTAACCACAAACACACGAGTTCAACCAGAAACACACGAGTTCACGAGGTTACGCCACGCCTTACAAAATCACACCCGCCGTAAACTCTAATCTGCCCTAAATTCTAATCTGTCACCACGCACCGCGCACAGCACGCAGCGCCACTCTATGCATCCAACACAGGGAACGTGTTGTGGTTTCCATCGGATTGGTGTCCCCTGCGGTCCGAGCTTCATCACGGCACAGCTGACCAGTGTCAGCCAGGTTGGTCTTTGAGTGCAGAGAGGGGGAAAGGATCGCAGAGGGGGGAGAAAATACCTTTGATGTAATCCTAAGCCAACGGCAAAATGGCTCATGGTATAGAACTGTTTCAAGTGTTGCGTCAGAGCGCAGGCGCAACAGCTTCAACAAGGCTTTGTGTTCACTGTTGAATAGTGAACGGATGCAATTGAATACGAACGGACGACTGTTGGAGGCGAGCAGGACTGCCGGCACCCACTGAGCCTTTGAGACATCTTCGGGGTACCTGTGAGCTGGCCGCGGGATGCTACGTGGTCGCGGTGGCATGACGGTTGGCAGCAGCAGCAGCAGCAGCGTGGGTGTGTGCGCAGCCCGGGGGTCGTGCCCGGGTCCGGGGAGCCAGCCCCCCCCCCCCCAAACATTGGTGCCTCCCGCTTCCATCAGTGCGGGAGCCAGTGGGGGAGGCAATCACTGGCTGGGGGGAGGCAATGTCTGCTCACAGGTGTACCCCTTCGGCTCCTGGGTCCCGGTTCGCTGGAGATGTCAATGGCCTAATCAGCTACGGCAAGTAATTCAGTTTACATTTACATTTACAGGGCAGGAGGGGGGTGAGTCACCCAGGAGTGTCCCGGGGCAGCTGGTGCTGCCAGCCGTGGCAGGGGTGCTCCTGGGCACAGTGTGCGGGCCGCGCGCGTCTTGACATGGGCGGTCGGCAGGAGCCACTGCAGGGCTGTCCAAGGCCCAGCCACACAGTTGATCAGTCGTAGAGTCACAGGTCAAACGCCTCCGTGTGGACTCTGCTTGTTGATGGCATGGGCTGTGCGCGTCACCGCCGCTGCTCGCTCGTGTCACTAGCACTACAGATCACCGATGTCACTGTCGTTGTAGATCACTGATCACTGTATATGATATACCACTGTCATGTCGCAGTGTGGGGGCTGTGACCAAGCCCGCTCGTTTGCAGAGCCTCCGCCACACCTGCATGCAGCTGCATGTGCACATCCTGGGGCCCATGCTTGCCACAGTATTCTCATCCGGGCATGCTGTGCTGTGCTGTGGCCACATGGTGCCTCTGGTACCCTCCGCACTGCATTGCCCCCTGTGCACATCTGCTCACGGTTCGATGGCTCTAGCTCACACCCCGCCAGAACCACAACCCTACAGCACACAGCACAGCTTCTGTCCACAACCCCAGCACACAGACTTCAATCACAGCCCACCTCCCAACTCATGATACCGACTGTCCAGGTTCTCTTTCCATCTTAGAGCAGCTGCCACTCACACCAGCATGTCACACCAGTCCAAGCACACCAGTGCAAGCACACCAGTCCAAGCACACCAGTGCAAGCACACCAGTGTAAGTACACCAGTGCAATCACAGTGTAACACACAGGAGCTGTTGTGGTGGATAGCAGCAGCTTGTGGACTCTTGTCGCTTGCTGGGATTCGGTTGCTTGCTTGCTTTTGCCCTTGCTGCTGGGTACCACGTGCTGGGCTCCTGCTGGGCTGCTGCTGCGTCCATCTCTGGGAGCTTCACTCCCAGCTGGGCAGCCCCCACCATGTCTTCCCACCTCCCACCTGCCCCGCCCTTAGCTGCCTGTCTGGCAACTCACACCCCATTGCTCCCAGTCAGCAGAACACATGAACAAGCGCATGAGAACATGACAACAAGCACATGAGAGCATGAGGGGCATCTCCCAGTCAGCAGGGTACAAGGGGACGGTTTGTCTGGCCTGGGGTGACTTCTCTGTCATGGGTCTCCATGATGGGTCTGCTTCGGATCCAGGCAAAAAACCCCGGCACAGCACATCAGACCCAGGCAATGCGACTTTGCATGTGCACATTGGCCATCTGCAGACTACTGTAGCACCCCGCAGCACGCCTGCAGCACACCGCAGCACGCCCGCACCACACTGTAGCATGCCCGCAGCACACCGCAGCAACAGTGTGCATGCTTTCTGTAGTTCACAGCAGTGGATGCATCCATGTCTGTGCTCTGCATGCTGTGTGCAGGTGGCGACTGCACAGATTCAGACCGCCGTAGCACAGCACGTCACGGGGCTCAAGGGCACGCGCACCCTCTCGCTGCACGGCTTTTGCAATGGCCACGCCGCGCCGTGCATCTCGGAAGACCTTCCAGAGGAATCCAAGTCCAAGGCGATCCACACATTCCTCGCGGAGTTCCGAAGCGGCACAAAATGCCGGAAAGGTCCGTTCTCCTACTAGTAGGAGAGGGCCTAGCCCATCGCCCCCAAAACCCTGCTGTGTGCTGCATGCTGCATAGCACACAGCGTGGCCTGGCCGACTTTCCGGGTCATGACTGTGTATGAGTAGGCTGTGACGCGCATGCTGTGTGATGGCATGCTGCGGCGTGACATACTGCGGCGTGGCATGCAGAGATAAAGTTGGAGGACGCGGCGCAGCTGGCGCGGTGGCCCGTGGCGCAACTCAAGGCACTGCTGGTGGACTACGGCCTGCGCTGCCGCACGTGCTTCGAGAAGGACGACTACCGCACCTTCATCCTAGAACACGTGCTGCGCGCTGCGACCGGACGCGACGAGCTCTAGAAAGCACACCACGCAGCACACAGTGTCCACAGCGTGCGCAGTAGGCCCAGCACACTGCGCGAAAATCTGTCCGGACTGTTCCGCACACCGCACAGCACAGAAGCCGCGCATGTGTTGTTGGGCCCGTAGGTGATGGAGGGGCGGCCGCGCCGCTAGCACCATAGAGAGAGATAGAGTAGACATCCGGGGCCATCCTTGCATCCTGGCGTCACCGAGAGAGTTTGTTTCACCGAGAGGGCGGCGTGGTGATGTCCCGTCATGCAGCACAGCTTGACTGACAGCCTGACACGCAGCCCAGGGCACACAGAAAGGGGTGCAGCAAGGTGACATCATGCGTACGGATGCGTGCTTTGGCTAGCCGCTGCGGACATACTGTGGCGTGCCTTGGTGTGCGGTGCTCGCGCATGCAGCAGTTATGCGCCAGGTGCGTAAGACACCCATGCATGGCGGGCCGGAGCGGCAGCCCACCGGCGACCGGGGCGCCCGCTGTGACGGAGCGGCAGCCATGCGTCCCGCATGCGACATGCGTCGCTGCCCACCTGCTGCCGCGCTGCCGTGCTGTGACGTTTCGTAGCCAGCGGCAGCGGAGTGGTAGTATCCTCCCTGTAGACATGCCCATGCGAGTCCTAGCGGCAAGCTGTCCCTCATCCTGCGCTCAGCAGCCCCCCCCTGCCCCCCCTCCCTCCCTCCCTTCTCCCGGCGTTGTGGCAGAAGCCATGCTAGGCTCCCACGCCGTGCGTACGCGGGGCTGCGCGGCAGCCGAGACGGCGCGCGTTTCCATTTGCATGCTCATGAGCTTTCCCTGCCCATGCTGCCATTTCTTCGGCTCTCAGACAGTCTTTCCATGCGATGGCCGTAGTTGCTCCCATGACAGCCAGTACCTGTGTGCACCGGGCACTGTATCATACAGTATGGTACTGCAGGAACAAACGAGATGCGATGTAAACAGGACTGGGTCGCGATGCTGGATTGACCTCTCGCGTGTGACCACTAGTGTAAATGCTTGGCCGTGAACAGGAATGCTGCAGGGGTATGCTCCACACAATGTCAGAGCATCCAGGAAGCCACACATGGCCATTTTCACGCACATGAGTCATGGTTGGGACCATGCTTAACCATGGCAGATGCCTGTGCACCAAGCTGCACTCAAACCGCTGCGGTCAGCCAGCGGTGTCCTCTCTTGTGTACTACTCACTAGTGCCCACGAAGGCACAGAAAGCAGGCAGTGCACTCCAGCCACACGCGCTGCAGCCACAGCTAGGACGGGCGATCATGATAATGTAGAACTGGCCTGCTTTTCGTTTGTGCCAGCACTGCAATGCAAGGCTGCCGTTTTGTTACGCCACCCTGTGGTGGATACACCTTTGTCGTGTCTCCAAACCTATCTGGAATATGAAAGAACAACCCCATGATTGAGGACATGGCATGAGCAACTGATGCCTCAAACGATTGATGCCTGAAGTACCACTCACGACTACAGAGTCAACCCCTCGCACGGGTGCTATGACCAACGGTCCACCGGGGTTGGTTTTGGCATGATGCTCGTCTTTTCTGCTGGTTCAATGCAACGGTCCCCTGTTCAAGCCGTGGCTTGTGAGGCATGAACTCACTGAGAGGCACACAGACACTTTGGCTGGTTGAGCCCTGTGCTGTGCTGTGAGGCCTGTGCTGTGAGGCCTGTGCTGTGAGGCCTGTGCTGTGAGGCCTGTGCTGTGAGGCCTGTGCTGTGAGGCAGACAGACACTACAAGGCACATCACTGCACAGGCCACATGCTCTCAAACCCACGACCACCACAGGCTGCCACAAATGCTGGGTACAGCACTGATATGCGTGGCAGTGATGTGATGCAGAGCTGGCCTGTGCCAATTCGGAAAGGTCCTCTGATGTAGGGTAGCAACACAACCACGAAGTCTGCATCGATGATGCAGTGCCGCATGAATCCATCAGTGTGATAAGTGGCTTGGAGCTTGGGAGGCGTTGCTGGGAGGCAGTGCCCAATGACAACGCCAGAGGTAGTCATGGCGCAGTTGATTGGAGAGCACAATAACTACTTCGGCAGTCTGCAAGGTGCTGACTCCTTTTGAGAGGTCTGCCGGGTACTGACACGAGTCGCAGTCACTGTCTGCCACTGAGCTGGTGCTGAGGTGCTCTAAGGTCTAGACTGGTCAGGAGCGCTTGCAGCACCTGGCAGATGGTGCCACCAACAAGGCAAGAGCGCGGCAAAGACATCACCAAATCGCATGAAGAAACACCAGGACTTGGGGACCAACCCGGTCTCAGATATCACGGTGCAATCGAAGTGCACGCACGTCTGTGCACCTTGCCTGGCCTACGCTGCTATCAGGCTTACAGACAAGGCAGCTCTGCGAGCTAATGTCAAAGCCATGACAATATGAAAGCAGAAACGGAGCTTTAGCGCCTACCTGCAGCTGCGCAAGACATGGAGCGCTCATGAGCTGCACAACTGTGACCCGTGCACAACGCCGCATGATATGTGGCCGGACCAGTGTGCAGTCTAATTGTCTGCCATATCTTAAAGGAATGAACATGGATTTTGTGGTGCCCGGACTGGGTGACGCTGAACTGGCCCGTAGTTCATGAGTCGTTCAACCGCACTGGTGCACATGGTGTCGACCGCAACAGCCATCATTACTAATACCAGGCAAACTATGGCGTAGGTAGTGTGTGGTGAAGCCGGTATGGATCACTCGGATGGAAGTTCGGCCGTGCACGAGTTCTGCAGTCCGCCGTGGACTGGTGAAGGTCATGAAGCTGGGTAGACCACCGATGTGATACTTCAGCTCAGCCTGCGGGAAGCTGTGTTGCGAGTGTGGGCACTGGAATGGTGTATGCACTGGAAGAGATGTGTACAAAGACTCCGGAGCGGGACACGTGAGTAGAGCCGGGATATATTGCCACGGCAGACCTGTAGATACTCATATGCTGTATGTAATGCACATTCATTGAAAGCGATGCCAGGAATTGAGTGCAGTATGTGCACACTCCATCGTGATCACGGTACGCGTCAGGGCGCACGCTTCGGCGCGCTCTTGCCATGTCATGCGCTCAGCTAGCTGGGAATACAGTGGTCACAAGTGCAACCGCCAGTCGCCCGATATGGCTGTCGACACGATCAGAGAGAGACGATCAGCCACGATCAGAGAGAGACGCATGACATTGCAATGCAATGTTGCTCCGCTGATGTGCGCAAAAAATAACAAGCCAGGCACAAAGAGTCTCAGTAGCCGCATGAGGGATACGCCAAGAGTTACAGCCCATCAACACACAACACTATCACCAACTGCAGGACAGTTACCAATACATTTAGGTGGTTCACATAGCTGCTGGCAGCACTGTGAAGCACAACATGGTACTGCAAACCCAGAGTAGCACACGAGCAGATCTTGCTTCAGCATTACATACCACTGCAACATTGACGACCACCATCACACCTCTGCCCATGGGTTGGCAAGGTTCTTAACACTTGAAGCAGCAACCTGTGCACACCAGTGCGCACAGACCTGCCTGCCCAGAGCAACATCGTCCTGAACACTCATACCTCCGACACGAGCTATTTCTGCACCAGTGTGAGCAAGCTGCGGAGCAAACAACCCGTTTGCCTGCTCCATCTCTATCTGTTCCATATGGTAGCGCTCCAACTTTCCCCCGGCTATCTGACCCATTACGGACCCAACAATAGTGATCAGGATGGCATACGGTGGCAGAACAATCGCTTTCCTCAACGCACCAACCACCGGAACAGACGCATGCACGGTTGCGATCCACTCCGGCGAGAACTTGTCAAAGTGTTCTTTCACCATCCCTGGGGGAACATTTCCGATGCATGCGAGGGCAAACAGGGACGCCAGCCTGTTCTGAACAGGCTGCGGCCGGATCGCCTTGCACACAGGCGTAGACGAGACGAACTTCCGAATAGCCACGACGACGGGTGGGCACTGAATTCGCCCATTCTTCCCATAGATATTCACCCATGACAGCAGGAACGACATGAGGTGTGCGCCGAACGCCTTCGACTGGCTGCCGCTGACGCGGGGTCTTGGTGCACCACCTGCCCCGCTGGGCATAGGAGTGGCTCGGTAAGCACACATTTAGAGCTGACGCAGCCGGTTGTAGGAGGACGTGAAAGGTGCCGGTGCTGCAAATGCCGCAACGTGCTCAAACTTGCACGTCTGCCTTCGGCGGGCTGATGTGCCTTTGCACAAAAGTCGACTCCAAAGGATTTCTTGTGGATGGAAAGCCTGCACGCCGAGGAGAGATGAAAAGCGCTTCGCCGCTGGTATCGCGAGGAACATGAGCCGATGGAGATGCGGCCGTTGACAGCTCGATAGCAAATGGTCATTTGCAAGCGATTCCTACATGTACAAAATAAAGAGCAAGGATATCAGGACGGGAACGTGGTGTCTGGCTGGCGCAGACAGGTACGTACAGGTGTACGCAGTGTTGGCCACCCGAACAAGAGTACCACTGCAAGACGCACCTTGCCCAAGCCAGCCAGCTATACGTAAAGATATCCTGTCAGATAAGGGAAAAGGCGAACAAGATGTGATGGGGGACAGCTCAGTGGGCCCGACGTGCCGCACAGATGGGAACTGCGAGTAACCGGTAATGAAGTCTTACTGAAGACGCGGGACGATGCTGACTATATGTCGCTGGCCTACTTGATACACTCAGGCGTATGTGTCGTGTTTCTCATAAAGGCTGTACAGCAGCGCCAGGAACTGCGAAGATGTGCATGATTTCGCGACCGTGAGCACACGTTTGCATGGTGCCCGATATGTCGGGCCCGCCTCGAGGACAGGGCGCCGGCATTTGCATGCATGCGCATCAGATCATGTTTCGCACAACAGCGACAGTTGTGCACATTTCAAGATTCTACAAGACAGCCATGCATTTCGAAGACGTCCATCCTCAAACCTGAGGATGTGCAGACAACACAATTTTGTTGATCTATAGGTTTACTACTTGCGCGCGGCATGTTCTCGGGTTTTCGGCTTTTGCCAGGCCAACCCCACGCACCGCTGACTTGGGGCCTGTGCATGTTTTCAACGGTTAAATGTGTTGTTCTACGCTGAGGCCGTGCATGCACATCAACCACGCCAGGCCAGGCCAGTCCTAGTTATGGGCGTTTCTATCTTCAAAATTACACCGCATGCGTACCATCCGCCCCGCGTTAGTTGCCACATGGAGCTCTAGAGCAGTGAAGGAATCCCAGCTTGCACCCCTAACTAATCATCAGCGATGGGGCTTGCCGTGGCGCTTGTCTTCACACTCGTACGTTCGATTGGCCCCACTGACTATATGCCTGCAACATAGCCATGCGCACCATCGAGTGCTCGAAGAATCCATGTGAGTCAATGCATCCGCGATGTATTTGTAGATGCCTTGCTTAGTACTCATGCGCAGGTGTTCTGGCAGGAGTCGGCATCAAGATAGCCCACGGCTTTTATCGTCTACCTCAGCACAAATTGCACTCAAATCCACTTCCGGTGACGAGATGCCCACATGTGCGCAAACTAGGCAGGGATTGTGACGCAATTGAAAGCGACATGCATTCATTGGCAGCACACGCCGACGCACAAGTATCTGCTGCGCGCATGCCGTCATCGAAGTGATCGCGCCCATAGAATTTGCCCTGGTCAGCACATGTCAACACCACGCGATGTTGCAGTAACAAGCTAACTAGCCTGATTTACAGCGAATATCGGTGGCTGAGGAACGCGGGGGTTGCTGCGGCCGAGACCGGCAGGTGCGTGTAGCTATCGCGCCACTTTAAGTAAGTACTGCTGTCAGTCAACCGCATGCATGCGTCTTGTCGACAGGCATAGGCACGACAAGCGCAGCTTACAATACGGCGTATATATGCTTGCTCGAACGTCGCCTGATCGCATATGCGCATGCGTTCGCATTTGAATCATGGCCGCATCACCGACCTTTGACGGAGAGGCCACGGGTACGAAGAGCAGTAAAGGTGAAATGTTGTTAGGCCTCGGGTCAGGGCTGCCCAGGACGCACATCGGCGCCGCAAGTCCGCAACAGTGCGAGAAAGCCTTGGCTAGGGGTTTGCGCGACAATACATTCCAACATTCCGGCACCTCCAGCTGCCGGCCCCGGGCACCTGGCACTCGCACAGGCGCACGCGCGCACATCGTTTGAATTGTTCGATGCATCCTTGCATGAGCCTTTCCATAGCTAGCTCCAAGACGTTGTCTGTGTACGGCGCTTGGCCATGGGGGTTGATTTTTGGTGCATTGCCATGAATCGAGCCTCTGTGTTCTTCCACCTTGTGGAGCATACATCTGTAACGTATCTCACTCAGCTCCAAGACGTTGACCCGCCGTGTGCACGTACATGTACAGCTGTAGCTATATGTTGGCATACTATGTTAGCTAATATAGTATGTCAACATGGCGATCTCGTGTGACAGCACAGATATGCATGTATTTGTGCTCTGTGAGCGCCCCACGTTCGAGCATATTCTGAGAGCACAAATCTTGTGCACGTGCCGAGCTCGAGAGGACTGCCAACATGTTGCAAGAGTCGTCGAGGTTGCAGCGGAACACCCACGCTTACACGGGGGGCGCCACCATTAATATTGCAAGTTTGACACCGTAGTTGAAACCGAACGAGACACCGTTGTTGACTGGTTGAAGATGTGCGTTCCCTGTATCATGGCGCCCGCGAGAGCACCCGCAACAACGTTTTCACCGTGCCAAGCTCTGCAGTGCTGTCTCGACATACCCAACATCTTCGTATTTTGTGACCATGTGTCGTTGACAGGGCTTGACCGCACCTGCAGCGGTGGTTTCCCGCAGGGCGCAGTCGGAGGTTGCGCAGATGCCATCGCGGCGTTGCGCAAGCCTTGTGAGGGACTCGCAACTTGGAGGCGAAGGATTGTTGTGCAGACCGCAATGCATGGTAGCATCGGCGCGCGGCGCGCCGCTGGTATTATGCATGCCTGCAACGGTCACATCGTCGTTGGCAACGAGGTCTCGTGCAATTTTGGGCGCTTGAAACCGAAGCAGCACCCTTGCGAAAGCGTGCTCCGCGCGAGGCCTCGAGGGCCCTCCCAACCCTTGGTCTGCCGTGCGAGGCCTTGCGAGGTGAGTACTTAGTCCACTCCGGACCGATCGATATCAGTCATTGGCACCATGGCGCGCCAGTTGGGGTAAGCGTCCACCCTGCCAGAGCCCTGTGGTCCAGCAGTTTGACTAGACCCTGGCCACACCAGGCGTGAGCTGTGGTGCAATTTCGGACAGCGAAACACGCGCAACCGACATTTCACGAGTCAGTGACGTGCAGGATGCCGAACAATGGTTTTCAGTCTGAAAACTGATGAACTTGGCATGAAAACCACAATTCCCTGCTGCGCCATTGCTCCATCCCTGAATCGCTCCCCTGGTTTCTCTCGACCACCTCAATCTTGCAGATTGGTTTCACGTACGCGTTGAAAATCGTCACTTGCGAGCTGGAGCCGTGGCTGGCAAATTAGCTACAGCCGGACAGTGTTGTGCGGACAGTTAGTGCTCATCCCACGAGTGGCACACCTCACCCATTGCTCATCATGGTGCCACTTTTTGTTGCCCATAGTCCACTGCTGCTGCTGATGTGCATCATCCGAGGCAGATCATTCACTACCTGATAATCTGTGATGCCTTGGCCCATCAGCTGATGTGCATCCATGCCCCAGCCATCACAATCAAACAAGCCACAGTTTGAGCTAGTAGGTGGTATTTCTGTCAACGATGATGAACCACAACTGGTACAGATACGATAGGTCCTGCTTGGAGTGGGATCATTGATTGTGGTTTGGAAGGTTTTGTGATGATTCCAGAATTATCACAGGTTTGGAGCCCCTTTCACTGTCCACTTGGGAGTGGCAGCTGCAGCTGGTAGTAGTTATACGAGATTGCATGGAAACACTGTTTTTGTACCCACAGAAACACAGAATGACACAAGCAGATTTGTGCCCTGTACAGCTCACACCTGTGGCTATTGACCTTTGAGAGCACGTGTTGACGCTGTGGTTCATGCCACTTAAGTGCTACAGATCGTAATAGACCTAGGAGTCACACACCACACGCCAATGGAGTAAATGTAAATGTAAATTGAATTACTTGCCGTAGCCGTAGAGTGTGGTTGATGCCAATGAGAAGCCATGGAGTGCCGTAGGTCTGCTTTGCTAGTTGATCTGTTCTGACATTCAAGTTGCTGTAGGTCTGCTTACAGCACTCGGCCAAACCCCTGCAAGCAGGCAGCAGCAAGCAGCGACACGCACAGGCACACACCCGCACACTATGGCACCAACGCACCCCATCACTGCGTTGCGTGAAGATCTGCTTTGTGTGCCCATGCGTCCGCGCAGAGCCTGTTTGTATGTGGAGTCTCTGCGATAAGGCGGGGTATGGCATGGGCTGACGTGCGCTTTGCTTTCCATGAAATACCTCGACAGGGCTGTGCCTACGACTTATAATTAGGTAGCAGTACTGGAGGTGGTTGCAATATGATTTCCCTTAGTCCCATGATCCCACTGGCCTCTGGGTCTGGATCAGATCAGATCTGGTGGATCTGCCATGCATGGCCACAGTATACACCCAGTATACACCCAGCGTGCATTCGTACACCCGAGGCCTTGCAAGGGTCCACTGTACCCTGTTTCTATACAATAAACCTGTACCAACGACCACTAGTGCACTGCAGAATGGGTGAATTGGGTGCACCAGACCCAGTTTGGCGAAGCATGCTTAAAGCATGTATGGCCATGGGGTCATTGGGCAGGTGTGCTAATGATCGGACGTGTTTTCACACAAAGACGGCCTAGGGCGGGCTAGGTACAAGTGGTTGATTTCTGTCCAGCCCAGCACTCTAGAGCTCTGTCTGTGCACAGCGCGCTACGCATGCACACCGTGTGACAGCTTGCCAGCAGCAGACTCCTCCACAGCTAGAGACAAGCTTCGACACTGAGGTCGACCGGTGGTGCGGCTCGGCGGGATGCGACAAACGTTTGCAAACTCACGCCGGATGAGCATGCATGCGTCCGACGCATACTGCGCGAATGTGTATAGCGCGACGGCAGTTTTTCGATGCACATTCGGCCTCGGTGTGCGCGAGATCTCGCGAGACCCGTGCACGGCCGTGTGACGGGGTGTCCTGGCTGACAGCAGGTTCTCCCAGATTGTACAGGCAGGCAACGGTATTCAGGCGAAGTCTTACTGAGTCCTGTATATGTAGCTGCGAGCAGGCAAAGGCATGGCCACGCTGCTACAAGCATGTGGCGGTGGCCATGGGGCCCCATGCACGGAGACCACTTCAGCTTTCTGGCCATGCCGCGGCCTTGACATGTGCTGTCCTGAACGTCCTGAAGAAAACTGTGATCAGAGCAGCACGAATTTTTCCAAGCATGAAGCAGTCAAGTATACACACTCTTGCAGACACCAGACACTGCACTCACAGACATTAAACTACAGCAATTTTGCAGACAGAGCACCTTTGAGGAGGCAGCACAGCCACACAGCACAAGCTTCCCTCAAAACAATCACAGGCAGCTCTGCATTCGCGAGTCTACATTCAGCTCCTTACCACTCAGCACCTCGCCACCAGCCTGCTGGCAGAGCAGCCAGCCTCACTCACATGATGATGTGCTGCGTGCTAGCCGCTCACAGCAGGCCAGCCTCAGCCCAGCAATCAGGGCAAGTTCACACACAGGTGCGCCACACGCAAACACTGGCATCAAGCCTGCATCTGCTCTGCGAGCTCTCGCTACCTAGACAACCATGCACCGTGTTGGTGCTGGCCACTGGCAGTCTGCACCAGCAGACAGACAGGAGCTCCCACTGCGGCCATGCTGCGAAGCGTCCTTGGACGAGGTCTACAGCGCAGCACCACTCAGCGTGTCAGCACTCTACAGAGGTCATGGCACTCTACAGAGGTACTCGCAAAGGCATTAGAGGCAAAGGCACTCTATGGATGTCACAGCACTCTACGGAGGCAAAAGCACTTCCCGGAGGTGCCAATTTCAGTATAAGCTGGGCGATGCAGTCATGTGTACAGAGTATACTGCAATGCCAGTCAGGGCTGTCGGAGCGCTCCTCAAAGCGCGTGGCAGAGCGGGTCACTCTCCGAAGAAATCGTTCAGCATCATCAACACGGCTGCATCTTGCGCGTCGACGTTGGCTGCCGCTGGACGTCCCCTAGCCCCCTCACCAACATGCCTCCGGCCGGCCTCCTCATGCATTCCACTGCTGCCAGCTGACCCCCTCACGGCCCCCGCACCCCATGAACCCATATGCTGCCGCATGCAGCCCCCAGCATGACCGCCGTGCTGCCACCGCGGCACAGCAGGAGGCTCCGCACATGCTGCGTTCCATGCATCGCACGGCTGATTACCATGGCCGTCGCGCGTGCTGCGGCCATGCCGCGCGTCACGCGTGGCCACAGGCGGCTCGGCGCCGTGCTGTCTGGCCGCGGGAGTGTTCATCCCGCCGCCGCCGCAGCCATCATGCCGGCGCATAGGCTTGGCGGCACCCTCGGCTGCTTGAGCAGGTTCGCGCTCTGCGTAGTCCCTTCTGGAAACGGACAGCGCGGGATCGTCGTCCACGTCTTCCTGCACAGCTCCCCCCTGAATGCCCCCCGCGCATGCATGATGCGGCGCAGCAGCTGCCCCAGCATGCTCCACCCGGCGCACCCCCGGCCGAGCCGTTTGCGTTTGGACCGCACCCCGTCGTCGCCCCGGCTCCTGTAATGCATGCATGCCATCCCCTCCATGCCTGCCAGCCACTCCATTGGCAGTTCCCAGTTTTTGCATACTGCATGCGGCATCGCATGCAGTTGGACGGTCCATGCGCTCATGAGGGGCACCTCTAGCCACATTTGCGGCCATGCATGCGCCCGTCTGCCCTGACACCCACTCATTCAGCCGCTGCATCCCCAGGCAGTCCTGCCCATCGCCGCCCTCCCAGCCCCCACTCCGTGAGGCCCCCCAGCTCTGCTGCCCCCATCCCGACAGCTCCCGCAGCGCAGCACGCCCCGTGCCGCCGCGACCTGTCTGCGAGTGCATCAGAGAGTCCACCTCTGACACCAGGTCAGCCAGCGAGTCATCAAACGCGACCAGGCGTGTGAGTGGCTGCAGGGGCAGCTGCATCGGTGGCGGTAGCGCCCCGCTCTGCTCCTGCCCGTACTCATCCATCGAACCAGGATCCGGAGCGCTCGGCCATGGCGCAAAACCTGCCACTGCCGCCGCGGCTGCCGCCCCCGAGAACTCCTCTGGCGCGAATGGCGGCTGAGCCGAATGCATGTACGCGGTCCCTGACGCGCCTCGGCCGGAGCATGCTGCGGCTGCGTATGCTGCGGCTGCTGTGGCTTGGTCTGGGTGACTGAAGTGGATGTGCACATGTACGTCATCTGCACACATGCACAGCTGTGTTGCACTGTGCTACTGCCGTGGCGGGATCGTTCTTTGCGCGCTGCGTGCTGCGCGGTCGTGGCTATGTCTCTGCTTGAATCCGTTTTACGCCGCGGGGCGTGTGCTGTGGTTGTGCAGCACAAGCCAATGTTTAATGTTTGTTGAGTTACGCTGGGCTACTTCCTTCGGCGCTGCCAAAGCGGTGGTGTATGTATGTCCGCCGATCTGTCCGGATACCATTGTCTGGATAACATCTCAATGTTACTCCTACGTTGAGATAACATCTCAATGGAGGAGTAACAGTGAGATGTTATCCGCAATGATCATGGCCGCCGCCGCACACATGCTATTTACAACACACATGCTATTTACAAAACGCATGGCATGCCGCCGCCACACACAGGTGGCCCTCGTTGTTCCCGGTGCAGGTGGAACAAATCTCGAGCCAGAAAGAATCAGCGATACGGCCCTCCAGGAAGCATGTGTTACACCGATAGATTTAGGAGGCATGTGTGGTTTACATGGTGTCGTCAACGGCATGTGTGGGCTGCGACAAAGGTGTGCTGCTCAGGGCTGGTCTGGCGATTAGATTACCTAGTCAGAGCAGAGCCCGCCATGGCCTCCCGACTTGTCTTTCTCCACCTTTCGGCGGTGTGGGACATGACTGTGGATTGGTGGATTGGTCCTACCGCAGCAGACATCTGCAGGCATGGCTGCTGCAGATGTCGGCACCGGAGCACTCAGACCGAGTCATGGCCTACATCGGGTTGTGGACGACAGGAATCAGAATCGTGTGAGTCACAGCACAGCCCATCATGACCTCAGTGTGTCTGCGGAATCCGAGGGGCAGGGGGGGTCGGTGCAGCCAAGATGGCGATCTGGCCACGTTGGACCTGGTTGAGAAGCGCTTGTTGTGACCGCATCAAATCAAACATTGAAACAATTGTTCCCGATTACATGTGCCCCTCGCAACCGAGCATGTAAAAGCATGCACCGTGAACAGAATCACTAATTTTATGGTTATGCTTGTTAGAAGTTGGTAATCCAAGGAGGGGTCGGAGTGGGCGGGGGCACGTCAGCGGTGTGATTGAGACACACCTGAGAGGACACAGGGCAGGAAATGCATGAGGTAAGCAATGCATTGGCATGCGCCTGCAGGCACACATGAGAGGACATGTCCGGACACAGGGCAGGCAAATCACACTGGTGGCAGTTCGAAGGCCAGATCACTCCGAAACAGGTTGCAGGCTGTAACGAGCGTATGAGTACGCTTAGAGCGTTTGACTGTACGTGAGTATGCCTGCTGCCAGCTTTGGGGCGTTTGAGTATACATGAGTATACCCGCCGCCAGGTTAAGGTTGCATCCACTTGAACACAATTGGCAGCAAGCTCGAGGACCCTGTCACACCACCACTACCGCTGAAGGGCACATATGGTGTACACCGTCACATGAGCCGCTTACGTTGCTTGTCTGTGCCGCGGACTTGCTTGTGGACATGCTTGTGGATATGCGATGCTAAACCCACACCTGTGCTTAACCCACGCCTGTAGCCGCAGGTCACCCAGAGAACTCAGTCACGACCGGGGTAAACTTGCTCAGGCCGGCAAAACACAACACGCGTGTTTGATTGAAATGTGCTTGATATCCGCCACCACCGCCACCACCACATGCACCTCCGCCACTGGCAGACACGGAGAGGACACCTATCCTTGCTCACAGTAGGGTGTGCACTGACAGACGCAGCAAACTCGGCAGGCGCAGTAGAGTCACAACAGGGTGAGCTTGCCGCGATAGTCACAATGCGTGAAGAGCAGATGCATGGGATCCCAATTCACAAGATGCATGGCGTACCAATTCACAAGATGCGAGCAGAGGAGGTGTGAGTGGATGACACGTCCGGCCTTGCTTCCAGGACTTGACCCTCGGGTACGCGCCATGCTAGCATGCAGGTCACAGTTTGCGAAGTTGGCTTGCACAGAGGCGCAGCGAGCTCAGGCTGGCAATCCGCTCTGGTAGAAGCAAGTCCGCTCCCGTGTTGATTCTGTTCATAGCACAATCAAGTCCTAGCAATTGTAAACGGGGTTACAGGCACACTGTGTATGAGTTCCTGAACAATGTTGCAGTGCGGCCAAAACACTGGACGATTGATCAAGCAAAAAACTGGACGATTGATCAATGCCGATAAGCCAGAGCCAGGCTTTGATCGGATTCGGTTGAAGTCGTCTCTGTCAGCTAATGTCTCGAGCATGGTGACGTTTTTGGTTATGTCAGCCGTCAACCACCGTAGGCTGCTCACCGGATGAGTGCTTTCATGCAGTATCACAAACTCTGATGTTCAGAGGAGCGCGCTTGTCTGTCAAAGCGTATGAGAATGAACTGCAAGCGGGGCACAGGCAATCGCGACAGTGTGCTTGCGGACGGGGTACCTGCCGTCTTGCCGGGCAGACACCATGGAAGTAGTCAGACGGGTGTGATGAGAGAAACTGTGTGAAACAATGTGCATAGGTCCCATGTACAACCCCATGGACAGTCATGGTCACATGGTCACAGGGTACAGCAGTAGTCATCTAGGCATTACCACTGCCTGACCAGTATTGGACTCGCTCATGCACTGGAGAAAGGGGAGGAGGAAGCGCATGATCCGGCAGGCCGTAAAGGAGCGCATGACCCGCAGGCAGTCACCCACACGGCAGGCAGTCACCCACACAACGCGACCAACAGGAGAGCGCACCCCCCTCACCGCCAAAGCTCGCGTCCGGAACCGGCGATCGGCAGCTCCCGCCGCGGTCGCTCGGCGACAGCCGCACCGACACGCTGCCCCCGCGCTCTGCGTCCTGCGGCTCCGGCGCGGCGTCGGCCCCTGCGCCGCTCGCAGCCGCCGGCTCTGCACAGCGGCCAGCTGCAGCGGCACTCTGAGAATCCACGGCGCCGGGGACCGTGCGTGCTGCGCCGCGCAGCGTGGCATGCTCCACAGCCGCCGCAGTGGCTGCAGCATGCTTGGCGCCGTCATCGGCACCACACCCGGCAGCCGCAGCGGCGACGGAGCCTGCTGCAGTTGCGCCTCCAGCCACAACAGCCCCAGCGCGGTTCACCGCAGTTGTCGCTTCCACGGCAGTGGCCTGCGCCCCTGCCGCTTCGCAGCCGGGTGATGCGAGCGTGCCGTGTGCTGCGAGCGTGCTATTCGGCCCAGCACAGCTGCTGACTGTATGTGAGTGTCCAGGACCGTCCCCGCTCGCACAAATCACGTCAGTCCCTGCCGCGGGTGCACCCAGCGCCACTCCCCGTGCTGCCAGGTCATCACGCTGGCCGTTGCCGTAGTGCTGCCGTTGAGCAAAATGCCCTGCTGGGAGTGCTGACTGCGCACGTGTGGCGTTACCTGTGCTGCCCTGCACACTAGCAGATGGAGCATGCCCTTGACATATTGCAGCGGGCTGGTCATGCGCAGCATGCGCAGGGTAGGGATGGGTCGAGGCTGCCTCCGGAACGCTGTGCGCTGAATCATGCGTGCCCGGCACAGGCGCACCGAATGCCTGCTGAGGGGCCAGCGTGCTGCCAGGAGCATGCTCCGGCCCGGCTTGAAACGCCACATCAGCGCCTCCGTGTCGGGCTACCGGTGGCGGCTGTGGTGGCTGATGACGTGGCACAGTCAAGGGGCACTGTCCGCTGGATTCGGGTAGGGAGGGGGATGACGCCTGTGCGTCGGCATGCGGGGGAAGCGCAGGCGCGGCGACGGGCTGGGCGGTGGGCGCGGGGCGCGGGGACGGGGGTGCTGTGGGTTGTGGCAGGGAGGCCGGATTTGCAGAGGCGCCATGTGGGGGGGCTTGAGGCTGGAGTGACGTTCGCATCGGCTGTGGCATGTGGATGCGGGCAGAAGCCAGCCCGTTGGCGCGGGGCTTGACGTCAGGTGGTGGAGTTGCCTTGCGGGGGAACGCGGCCGCGGTGATGCTGCCGAGCTGTGGCTGAGGTGAAGACTTGCGGGGAGTTGCTGCGGGGGAGGCTTGGCGTGACTGGGAAGACCGGGGAGTGAGGGGGTGGTTGGGGAGGGGCGATTTGGAGCGGCGGGTGCGTTTGGGTCGAGGCTGGGCTGTTGAGGCGCGGGATTGTGGGCTGGCTGGGGGCGATTGGCATGCGTCGCTGCTGGGGGGCAGAGCAATGGTGGGACTGTCCGGTTGCGTGCTCTGCATGATGAAGTCTAGTGGTTTGGGACAGGCTGACAGCCCCGAGGCACAATTGGGCCGGTATAACGCATGCGTGCGGGCAGAGACGGCGTGTTTGGCAGACGAGATGTGTATCAACCACTGTGTGAGCAAGGCTGTAGCATGCACACAAGGGAGCCACAGGAGCTTGAGCCGGGGGGGGCCTTTGGCACGCATACTGTACTCCCGCCAGACATGGAACCCCGCAGCTCTGATTTGTTGGCTGTGCATTCCCCAATGCAACAGCTTTGATGGACACTTCTGAGAGCGGGAAGGCAGTTCATTAATATGCCAGGTTAGGGTACCTGCTCTCCCAGCACTCTCCCTGAAGTTTCGGCCGAGTCCACAAAGCTTGACTCCGTCTTGACATGGCTCTGAGGACGTTGTGCGATGTCTGGCGCATCTTGATCTGTGGCTGTTCGTGGCCTTGGTGAGCTGGATGATGCCTTGGGGCCTGTGTCTGACACCCCCAGCGCCATACATACAGTTGCAAATGCTTCCACTTCAGCATCTAGCGGCGTCTGGGCTAGCTCAGTCCTGGTCGCGGTCCGGCATGATGCCAGCTGAAACCTTCTCAACAGTTGGAGTGCACAGTCCAGTTGGAGCCGAAGCCGGCCTGTGTCCTCCCCCGCAGCATGACCGGTCGCAAACCGCTTTTCGACATTCTCTAGTTCTTTTACTCTGGATCCTAGCTGAACCACCTGAACATGCCGTACGTTGCGCCGGATAGCACTGCTTGAGAAGGTGTTCCTCAGGCAAGCGGGGATCGTGATGCCTCACCTGCTGTATCAAGTTAGCCACTTTACGCTTATCTTCCTCTCGCAATTGCTGGAGCGTTGCTCCCTGGCTACTCCAGCCAAGCGATTCGCGGCCTTCAACGATGGCCGGCATCGACACCTGTGCGGCATGATTTTTGAAACCTTTCCGTGATGACGCTAAGGCATTATGCCTCTGTGCCGCTCGATTTAGTATTGGCATGGCTTAGGCATGCGTGTGCTCGTGCTGCTCATTGAACCAGAAGTCAACAACGGTACGGCTCGACCATGGCCACAACAAGCAACGCATTGGAGCTGACGCTTGTGTAAAGTTACACAATCAACGATTTGTTTCGCGGCAATAGTGGCTTTGGATACAAGCCCCAATCTGTCCCACGGCAGCGAGTATGGCAAATGGGTGGTCATTGCGCGGTTGCGTGTCCTTCGCCGTATGCATGCGAGCTGCCCAGGACTTGTCGACTCCAGTCGTCTCCACGCCGGTAATCGCGGGCACAGGACAAGCGCCAATACATGAAAACCACAGGGTGCGTAGTGTGCATGTACTAAGTCAACTCTGAATATCTTGAGTCTACTCTTCAGCGTCGCAGAGTTGGAGTGGGTCACTTGCCGTGTGTTTGAGATTGATAGTTGGCGCACTGCAAAGCTTTTGTAGAATCTCAATAATCTCAGACATAGTTGGATGGTTCACGCATGTCTGCGCATTCGTGTCCCTCAGCATCTGGACGCTACTCAGTCCGTGCACGCTGTGCCTTCGCCATTCCCTCTCGCGCCTTCCGCGGTATCCAACGCAACTCCTAGAGTAGTTCCGCATGTCCGGGTAAGCGCTTCGTACATCGATGCTGCATCAGCTGGCGGGGATGTGCAGACCTCACCTGCTGAGCTTGTCCCGCGGAGAGAAATCGATGCGGTTGCCAAGGCTTCAGGCTCGTCGGCGCCGTATGTTCTTGGGCGGAAGTACAGCAAGCATGTCATAGGTGCGTTAAGGGGAACGTGCCTCTCGGAACTCCGCGTCGGCAGCGAGCCTTGCCTGGCCTTGTTTGTGGTTCCTTGCCGTCCAAGACCCGCACCCGTTTTGCGTGGCCTTTCTTGCACGTGAAGGCACAGAAGCGATTTGGCCATATGTATGTCTGCTTCCTACTGCTGGTGAGGTGCCGCGATGCCATTTTTGCTCCGGACTTGACTGTATGCTCCTGCGCCTGATGGGAACGTGTTCAGCCCGTTGCGTGGTCAACTGTGTGGTGCGTACAGCCCATGCACAAGCTGGAGATCATGTTGGCGCCTGGATTCTCTTTAGCAAGCTGCGGGAGTACGACGCAAAGCTGCAGTACAGCTGCTACCACCATGTCATGGTCGCGTGCCTCAAGGTGCGCCATGGAACAAGCTCTGTTGCAGCGTTGCGCCACCGACGCACGCACATCCCACAGATTCCCGGTCCACGGAATGCGTCGCGCACCTTGTCTCATCTGCCGTTACGGCTAGCTTGGCCCCCCAGGCGAGCTCAGCGCGAGCACCACCCGGCTTTTGGCGCCCCTGTATGCACCAGAGCATTCCACGCCTTGACTGTGCATGCACCATCGCCGTCTACCAACACATCCCGTGCTGTCATGCAGGCGCATGAACGGAAACGGGCGCTGGATGCGTACCATGCCATCACCGAGGATGGAAAGCAGAGCAACCCGCCAACAACTTGTCAGCTCATCTCAGGCCTTCTACGCGGGTCTCGCAAACAGGCCGCCGAGTTCATACCAAGCGCCCTTGAAGTATGGAGGAACTTCGTTCACAGAGAGGTGTGCATCTTGATGTGGCACCTCTGTTCCCATGCCTGTCTGGAGGTGCCCTGTCGTTCTTGCTCTGATATCAGTTCTGCAATTTAAACCATTGCCTCATCACGAAAACTAGGCAGCCTGCCATTTTATTTATGTATTTCTAGGCCGTCTATCTGCTGCCCGCTGGTACGGATACGCTGGCCGAGCGCAACTGGTTCTGAACATGGAGACTCCAACTGCTCCAACTTGTTCCGAACTGCTCCACCAGTCCCCAGCGGCTCGCTTGCTGGCTGATTCTCAGCTTTATGTACGGCATTCGGTCATGGTTCATGTGTCTGATGCATCGCCATGCTTGCTTGCCTCTGTGTCTGACCAACTTGTGGATCATACCTGAACGTTTCTCACTTGCTGGCTGATCGGCGGCATGGCAGTTGTCCGCCGTGCATGGCGTAGTCAATCATGTCGGCTTGCGCGTAATTGTATTCAGAGATAATTGCTGTTATAAAATGTGGAGCTGTGACACAAGGTGGAGACGTTTGCTGTGACACGATGTGGAGCACCTCCATCCCTCCCCCTGCATTGCTGGTGGCTTGCTTAATTCCAACAAAAAGTCAGTGTCCTCATGGATGCAATGTAATCATACATACGTACACAGCCACTTTTACATTCTTGTTGTACAATCACTTGGTGCACTGGCTCGGAGCCCCTTGATGTAAGAGTACACAGGCACTTGTCCTGATGAAGCTGTTCCTTGACAGACTGCACGAATGAGCTTCTCCATGGAGCCCCACAGAAGCCACAACAGGCAAACGAGTCTCCCATGACTGGACAATCTCACACCCTGCCGTCAAAGCCGGCAGCCCCAATCCATCCCCCAGCATGACAACAGCACTCCCCTGCGTCCCCAACCCCGCCATCCTCCATTTGTCTCTAATTTCTTTTATCACGCCCCGAACCTTCGCAGCAGCCCAGTAACCCTATGAGAATTTTTTTGGTATCGCACACTTGATCCCGCCCGCGTGCTGTGCAGGGAATTCACAGCATGGACCCATACAGCCTACGTGCCGGCGTACACGTGCTGTGCCGTGCTGGGAAACCAGGGGAGGCCCAGCAGATGATCGACGACATGCGCGCTCGCGGCATTGACCCGGGCGTCGAGGTGTGATCCCTTCCCCCCTTCCTCATGCACCCCCGGCCTGCTTTTGTTCCACCTCCTGGCCTGCTTTCACATACTTGCAGGCTTATGCGGCTGCTGATAAAATCCCCTGTGTCGCACGGATCGTCCAGGAACCAGCATGATGCCATGCGCCATTCATTCATTTGCCATTAATTCACACTGTTGGACCATCTTGAGGCACGTGCCGAGACACGCCACAGCCACGCACGTCACATGCGAGACACACACCACACCGCCTGATTCCACACGCTCTTGGCGCGCCACTATCACAAGGCCAGGAGCCGGTGACACAGCCGTTGGCTACAGGCGTGCACGCCTGACGTATCACCGGATGCGCTCAACACCAACTGGCTTGTGCAGGCTTGCACAGCATGCACTTCCATTGAGTGACGGTCTGCTCAGCCGACGGCCACACAGTGCTTACAGCGTTGCCCTATTTCATCAAGTCAGACACGACCTGCTTGTGTTTTGTGTTTTCCCTGACGGGGTGGTTCTGCGTTGAGGCAAGTTGAGGGCGGGACTCCCCTTTATCTCCCTCCTGTGTAGCCAACTTGTGTAGGTACTGCGTCGAGGCAAGTGCAGGCGAGCCGTCTACGTCCCACTGTATACTGCGTCGAGGCAAGTGCAGGCGCGTAGCAACGTGTTTTCTGGCGTAGCAACGTATCGCGCCTGCACTTGCCTCGACGCAGCACCAGGTGTAGCGGAGCGTTTTCTGTCTGTGTCATGCACGACTGCAGCACCAGGTGTAGCAGAGCGTTTTCTGTCTGTGTCATCTGTCTGTGTCATGCACGACTGCAGCCGTTTGCCATCACCAAGTGGTGCCTGCCAATGTTGCAGGCGTACAACATGCTGATCTGCGGCCACGCTCAGGCCGGGGACATCGCTGGCGCCTCCGCCGTGCTCGAGTCCATGGCCCTCAAGGGCCTCCCCCCAAACCGGTCCTCCTACAACACCCTCATCAGCTGCCTGTGCCGCGCCGGGGAGGCGCAGCAGGCGCAGCACGTCGTCAGCATGGCGGAGCGGCGCGGCATTCAGCTCGATGAGTGGGCCTGGAGCGCCGTCATTCAGGTGCGCTGCCACAGGTTCGCTGTGCTGCGCTGCGCTGGGTGAACGGTGATTGCACCCGGACGCAGCACAGCACAGCACAGCACAGCGCTGCTCTAGCGTGCCAGCGTGCTGTGCACAATCGTGCAGGAGCCAGTTGGTAGGAGATCTGGTGCTGAGTGACAACGGGGGACGACCTGGGCATACTCCGGGAGTTGATGGAACACCTGGCAGCCATTGTCCCCGACGGTTGCGGTGACAGGCGTGCTTTGACTGTTCCAACACTTTTCAAGTGCAGTTCAGCTACTGATCAAACACTGTTCAGATACTGCTCAAATACCGCTCCAACGCGGATCGGGCACTGTTCAAGACGCAATTGGCCATGCGCCACACGCATGGCCCCCATGCGGCTGCCTCCCGGCCCCAGTCGCACCACAGCATCATGCATGGACCCGACTGGAGGCACACCGGCTGCAGGTGCACATCGAGGCGAAGCAGCTGCCTGCTGTGCGCGCTGTGATGCGGGAGATGCGCAACCACGGCGTGAAGCTCGGGCCGGTTACGGTGTGCCAGCTGCTCAAGTCGTGCGAGCTCGAGGCGTCGCAGGTCGCCGCCAAGGCTGCCGCCGTGGCGGTGTGGAAACTCGTGCTCGTGACGCAGGTGCGCAATCTCAGCAGCAACCTCAGCACGCAGCAGTCAGCAGCCGGCATGCAGGCACCTGCCCCCTGCCACCACCGCTCATGCATGGATATTCTGCCTTGCTCTCAGGCCTGATCAGGGGGGATCAGATGTGATCCTGATCAGATCTGATCAGAGTGCAGGGCAGTAGCCTCATGCATGAGGGTGATCATGCTTGAGTATGCTGCCCTCCCCATGCTGCGCGCGGGTGAGGGGTGTGTTTCCCCTCCACAGCTCTCTCCCTCTCCCCACTCCTGGAGCTCTCTCCAGGACCGTTGTCAGGGAGGCACGCCATGCAGGCGGAGCTGAGCGCGGAGTGCTACAACACCATGCTGAGCATCGTGCTGCGCGGCGACCCCGACTTCGTAGCACACGCCATGGAGGCCATGTCGGAGATGCGCACCCGTGGCCTGCGCCCCCGCACCGACACGTTCAACACCATCATGCAGGCCGCCATTGACAACGCCGACTTCCTCCAGGTGTGGCCCTGTAGCCACCCCCCATGCATGGCCCCATGCATCTCACGCGGCCTCCCTGCATCTCATGAGATCTCACTCCCTGTAATCGGTGCGTCTCGGGAAATGTCAGAGGGTCAGGAAGGAAAGAAGCGCGAGCGAAGCTGTGCCGTGTCTTTTGCAGCCTCCACCACTACTATAGTAGCTCTTCATTATGCTGGTCCTTCCAGTGCGTTAAATTCTTTCACTCTGGCATGCTTACACACACCAGACAGTGCCAAACAGGAGGCAGTACTGCACCTCATTTTTGCAGGCGGTGACACTATTTCAGCAGCTGGAGGCGGAGGGTCTACAGCCAGACGCGAAGAGCTACACGATCGTGATGAAGGCGTTTCAGGAGGCGGGGCAGCTCGGGCGCGCGCAGCGCGCCTACTCGTTGGCCGCCGCCGCCGGTCACGCCAACATCGTCGCAACAAACGCGCTCGTGGACGTGCTGGTCGACGCGCAGCGCCTCCAAGACGCGTCACGCGTCGTGCAGACGCTACAGCGGCGGATGGTGCAGGGCGGGGGAGATGTCAAGGTGCGTGCTGTGACCTGTTGTGACCTGCGTGCTGTGCTTGGGTTGTTCCGTAGACGGCAGTTTAGCAGGCACGCACATGCGCAGCACCCCAAGGTCCCGTCCGGGTTGTGCTGTGCTGTGCGCGTGGCAGTCTAAAGCACACAGCACACTCCACTGCAGTAGAACTGCGCTGTTGGCACGCCGGCTACAGGCGACTTTGTTCCTAATTGCAAATGGAATTGACAGCCCCCCCCCCCCTCATCTTTGTCACATTTGTCAAAGTTAAGGCCGGGTAAAGGTCAAGAGAGCTGACTGGCACGCATGTTTTCACGTGCGCTGCGCATGCACCCACGCTGTGCTGCGCTGCTGCAGGAGATCCTGCCGGGCTTTGGCGCACTGATCGTGGGCTATGCGCGGCAGAAGCGCTGCGCGGAGGCTGTGGAGCTGCTCCGCCGCTTCAACAGCATCGGTGGCGTGCCTGATAAGTTCATGCTCGAGACCGTGCTCACCTCCTGCCTCGCCACCGGAGAGGTGCGCGGCCTGCCTTCCTCCGTCAACCCCCCCCCCCCCCCCCCCTTCCCTTACCCCTCTGGTCATGGGCCACTACTGCATGCCGGCTCTGTACGATGTACAACATGACCCCCCCCACTCCCCAACGTGTCATGACTCATGACGCAGCACGCGTGGCTACAGGTGACCTTTGCGAAGCAGGTGGTGCGTGCGATGCAGCTCAGCGGTAGCGGCGTCGATACCGCCTTTTACGAGCGCATAATCGACGACCAACTCGAGCGGGCCGCCTCGAACGACGCGCCCATCCGCCGCACCGTCGCCCTCGAGCGCTTCAAGTTCTGGCTGGGCGTGCCCAACAGCTACTACAACGCCGACGACTGATGGCCCGGCCAATGCATGCTGCGTGCTGCGTGCTGAGCGACGTGTGGTGCATGCTGTGTGCCCAACCGCTACTATCATGTAAACGACTGACATCCCAGGGGGGGTGGGTGTGCTGTGCGCGGCATGCAGCGCGCAGCGTGCAGCGCGTAGCGCTTATTGGGGCTTGAGGGTGGCAGCACACATGTGTGGGTGCAGCCGAGAGCTTGCGGTGCAAACACGCAGGCTGACAGGCGAGCACAGTGGCCACTGTGGCAGCACAGCAGGATCACATCGGCCAACATCGGGAGCACAGTGGCCGACATCGGGAGCACGGCGGCCCATGATGCATGCAGGCTTGGAGTCGCACCGTCGGCGGTCGCCCGCGGTCCCCGCCGAAGCATATATGCAAAACTAAGCTGCGTAACACAGCATAGCACAGCACATCCCAGTGTTGGCAGCAGTCATTGACGTTGCTGTGCGCCTGCGGACAGGAACTGCCTATGCATGCATGCAGGGCATGCTCCAGGGTGGGGGAGAGGCTGTGCTGCGCAGCATAGCAGTGGGCAGTGGGCGGAATAATTGTTGTGGATGGTGGTAAGGTGGTGGTAGTTCTGGGTACACGGGTAAGCTCCTGAAACGTGTCATTTTTGCAGGTGCATGTAATATTAGCAGGTGTATCACAGTTGCATGTTGCAGGTGTACATACAGGTGTATATTGTGCGCCCTGTCAGTCATGAACAAGCACCAATATGTGAGAAACGTTGCAAAGACATGCTCTACAGCACATAAATTGGCCGGGGGGGAGGACACTGCATCGCTTGACTGACTGAAAGTCTGCATACTTCTGACAAATCGCTGATCTTCTGGTTGTGCTTTCCTGAGTACAAGGACTGTTGTGGACATGTCTGAGAGAAGCTGTTCGATGGGGCGACCCTCTATCAATGGTATCATGCACATGCGTATAGAGAGCTGCATGAGTGGCCCCTGGCAGTGAAATACGTTACAGATGTGTGCTCCACAAGGTGGTAGACATAGGCACGATTCGTGGCAATGCATAAGTGATCCCTGGCAGTTGTGAAGATGCATGAACCTTCTAACAACAGGCAAGAAAAGGCGGCAGATAACAACCTGGACACCGAGATTTCGATGGTATGGTGACGTTTCAACAGTGCTGCCAGTATGCAGGGGCACTGATTGTATGCAGGGGCATTGAGTGCTGTGCGCATGGCACAGCGAGGCACAACAGCAAGTACACTATACTAAATGGCTGGGGTTGTTCCTGATATGCTGCACAGTTATGTTGGTGCTGCACGGTCTGTGGTCAGCAGCATAAGCTGTGGACGTTTTTGCTGCTGAGGCCATGCTCTTTTATACTCGAGCTTGCTTCTGCAATGCAGCAGCTCGATTGGTTACATGGTTCCTTGGCTCACCTAACCAGCCTTATGAAATACAAACTGAGTGTGCTGGGTCTCACACGAAACTCACACGATTTTACACATCACACAGCACGCCTGGGTATAATTCGCTAGGCAGGAGCACTGACAATGCAAGCCGCACTGGCTGCATGCGTCACACTCAGCACATTGCACTAGAATGTGCCATGCATGTCTCAAGCACGCTGCTGCAACACGGCCAGTTGCCAGAAGCTGGTGCCTCATCATATACAGTTCAGACTCGGCCACTTGCTGTCCACATGTGGGCACAACATGTTGCGACATGCACCGACCACATGCATGGCAAAGGTGGCTGCAAGGGCCGATCAACATTGCTCACACTCTCATTCCCAGCACAGCACAGCACGGGTGGCACGACTGCTCATCGCGAGCTAACAGCCACACAAGCGGGTAGGATGCAGACCGGGCAGACTGCATCTCAAACATCTCAACAGAGCAGGACGACGTTGATAGATCACAGTACTCAACACAGGCTTATGCAAAACCAACGCGTCTGCCGCACATCTTCCGCTGGTCACGTGGACGCCGGATCAGTTATTCGGCCACACTTGTATTCATCATTTGGTGCACATGCTATGCGTGCTGTGCTGCGTCAACACAGGTGGCCCAGCACAGCATGGGCTGCAGGATACAAGATGATACAGGGTTCCTGCATCAGCAGGGCATCTGGATCACGGAGATCTGGCTGTGGGCCTTGTCTCCCAGAGCCTCGGAGCCGAGAGCAGCAGGGTCATTTGCCGCGCTGGCCGCGCTGTGCTCAGGGCGCATGAGCAAGCGTGCACAGCCCGCCCTAGCACAGTCAAAAGTTGTTGAATGCTTCACAAAAGTGCGCCGACCTCATGAGGTCCTCCGTGAAGAGGCGCACGCTGCGTGTGCTGCGCATGCTACGCATGCTGCGTGTGCTACGCATGCTGTGCGTGCTACGCCGGGGAGCTCTGGACGGGCACCGTGCGTGCGATGGGCAGGGTCGGGGTAGGGTACAGCGGCAGGGTGAGATTTTCGCGTCGCTGCTCCATGGCGGCCATGCGGCAGACGACGAGCATCTCCATCGGCACGCATGCATGCCGGATATGCGCACAGTTGAGCCGTGCACGCTGGGCGGCCGTCATGAACCACTGCGGCAGAACAAACTCGGACTGAAAGTCCTCCATCTGGCGCGAGTCGCGGTGCAGCATGTTGACCAGAGCACGCACAGCATGGCTGGCCGCCTTGGTCGCGCGCGCCGAGGCCCCGAGCAGTTGCTGGGGCAACAGCGCGGCCGGGAGGACCGGGGGTGCCTCGAGGTCGTCGTCAGGGTCAGGGGCACGCAGCGGCACGACCCTGACGGCCGGGGGGGCCGCCAGCGCGCCGTCCAGCAGCGCCAGGAGCTCTGGTGATATGCATGTTGCGGCGGGCAGCTGGTCGGCGCGGGCGAGCGCGTCGGCAAATTCGCGGTCGAGGACCCGGCGCCGCTCCAGCCACGTCGCCCAGAAGTCGGCGAGGAAGCGGCGCTGCTCGTTTGACAGCCCGATGGTCTTGTAGACTCGAACATGCATCGAGTCCACCTGCACCACTACCAAAGCATGTCCGCTGGCCAGACAGTAACGGCCAGCTCCCGGACGAGACTGCCACAGGAGGGCCCCCCTAGGAGGCTAGGTGCAGGCAGATGGAGACATGAGGTAGGGTTGGAGCTCGCGCACCAGGTCATCAAACTCGCTGTGCTTGCCGCCGGATTTCGCGGCAAGAGCCCGTGAGAGGCGCTTGGCGTCGGTCAAGAGGCACAGCCAGCTGAAGCCCCACGTCGATGTGACCTCAGCGTAGCGTGCTGCGACGCGCTGCCGCCGCTCCTCGTGCTGCTCCAGCAGTGGTTCGCCCTGCAGCATGCGCTCACATGTGATCACACCTTCCAGCCGCTGCACACATGCATGGAAATCTTCTGAGCATGGCCATGCATGGCGGTCTGATGCATGACTGACCTCAGTCGACTGCTACAGCGCAGAGGCCTGAACCAGCATGCACCCACAGCATACAGCACGCGACATGCATGGGTGTGCTCATTAGCACTCAGCCCACATGTGACCACATGCGCAGCGGCGACGTGTGGAGGCTGCGACCAACACGACCACGGCGCCCAACGATCTCGCCCGCCGCATGCTGTGCCCTGCACAAGCACAGCACAGCACCCAGCATGGCGTGCTACGCATGCTATGCACATCACAGCCGCCACCGCGTGTTCCACAACCGAGCGTCATCACATGCGCTTGCACTTGGCACTGGGGCAGCGCAGCGCAGAGGGCACCGTATTTGTACCTCCGAGGGTGAGTCACGCAGCGCCCGCACGACGGTGTCCACCGCAGCCTGTACGACCGTCGCCGTGCGCATGTCGCTCTCTGGCGACGACGGCACGATTTTCTCTGTAATCGAGTCAATATCCAGTGACAACCCGGCCGCGACAGCCACGGCCACGGCCGGGGCCGGGGCCGGAGCAGAGGCACCAGCGGGCGCGTGTGGCGGTGGCGCCGCCTTGGGCGCCGTCCCAAGCACGCCGCTGAGAAACGCGAGGAACTGCCGCGCCACGGCAGCAGCGTCCGCGTGCCGCATGTGTGCGAGCGCGTCGGCCATGATGCGCTCGAAAACGCGCTGCGTCACGGTGACTGCGCAGCACGTGTCCCCGGAGCCACAGCGCATCGGAAAGCCGGTGTCGGCTTCTTTGCTCGAGCTGGGGAGTTGTGCCTGGGGTTGGGTGAGACGGGGCTGAATCAGAGCAGGCAGCGTGGCAGCAGTGGACGCAGATGATGACAACACTGGCGGCAGTGGCGGCGGCGGCGGTGGCGGCGGCGGCGGTGCGAACTTCGCGGCCCCCGTCACAGCAGACCCAGCACTGCTTCCAATCGCCGAGGCTGAATGCATGCAATTCCGGACACGCTTGGTAGGTGCTCGAGGTAGCACCTGCCCGTTTTCTTGCAGATCTGCACGCCACACGCAACCTCTGTCAAAACCCTATACAACGAATGGGCCACATGCATGACACAATGCAAGCGGGGAACACTAGCACACTGGCACAAAGGACCGCTTCGACACACCTGTAGCCACACTCGTTGTGGGTGCAGAGATGTCCAGGTTGTCCTCTTCCGCCGTCAGCAACGCAATTTCCAGACTCATTGCGAGGAAAAAGACGAAGAAAGAGAGCCGGCAGGAGTCTGACGCGAACGCAGAGCTGAAAGTGACGATGTCTCCGGCCTCGGCCACAGCAGGGGGTTTGCCACCCACGCCGCACGGCGCGGTAGGCGCCCCGTCAACCCTGTAACAGCTCTGCAGAAACCAGCAGGTATCGCGTGCCGCCATACTGTGCGTGCTGGCCGTGCTGTCCTTGTAGCGCTCGACCACGTCGGCCAGCGCAGTCTCCGTGCACGGCGCGCCGACCGTGCCGCGGAGGCTGGCCTCGTGTGCTTTGCATGCTGCGAGGGACAGCGGCGCGCAGCGCAGGTACGTGTCGATCGCACGGACCGAACCGCACGGCACGCTGTGTATGTGTGCAGCGCCGGACACGGCGGCAGCCTCCGGCGAGAACACGCTATCGGCTGAAACGGAGTGGCTTGCCATCAGGGCTCGCGATGTGGCTGCTGGGTCCTGCGCGACAGAGGCGCTTGCAGCCACAGTGGGCGGGGCCGCCTCTGTCGGCGACGAGTCAGCCAGCCGCTGCTGGAAGATGGCAATGTACTTGGTGGTGGCCTTGTTGAGTCGATGTACTGTTGCCTCGTTCTGCGCCTGCGCCGTGCTGCGGCGCTGCACGGCGGTCTGGACCTGTGCTTGCACCGATTCGACGCGCTGCTCGAGTTTTTGAATCTCCTCCTGCGGCGAGACTCGCGACTGTCGGACATCGTTGGCATCGCAGACGCGCGTGACAGACTGAAAATGGTAACTTCTTCACGCAACAGCGCCTGTCAACGGTGAACGTCTCGCGCCGTGGTGCGGCCTGTAGCTGGTAGCGTAATCTTCCAGACCTGTGTCAACATGGCATTGCTTCGATAGTAGGCGTTACTAGCTACGACGCAGCGGGCCAAACGTACGTGGAGATGCAAGACTCTAAAGTCTCCATTTCCGGGATGGCAAATGGTACGAGTCGACACGTGCGTTGGCGCGAGACTCATTGCGGGCTACGACGTGTTTGCACGACAGCCAAGGCCCTGCCACAAGCTGCAGATGCGGTCAAAGAGCGTGATGTGGCGAGCATTGCGTAATATCGTGACTACTCTCCGGCAGTGCTGGCGCTTGACGTTGGGCGCTGCGCGCCCAGCGGTCGCGGTTGCCTGTGCTGGTGGCCCGCGTTCACAGGTTGACAAACTTTCGGAGCAACGTAGCGCTGCTGTGAACTTGACACATATGCAAAGAAAATTTCGCATAGATTGCGGGAAGGGAACGAGCAGAATGTTGGTACCGGTGTTTGCACAGGTTGGCATGAAGGATAGCGTGTCGCTTGGGCACATCTTGCTTGTAGCAAAACTAAAAGTCATCATTCTGGTCATCAGTGGAGTGACGAGTTCGCCAGAAAGCATACATGAGGGGCGCGCCGGTCATGTGTGCCAAGCAAAACGCGCCGACCCGAATGGAGCGGGGCTGGTACATACAAAGTTCAGAACAGTCGGCTGGCAACATACAGTTCATAATATCCATATTCACGCAGCGACTTATTTTCTACGCCTCTGCCCAGGCGGTTGCGAGGCTACATCAATGCAGAGCGCGTCCTGATGAGTCAGAAGCCTGCCCCCGGGAAAGCAGCCGAACACGATCTTAGGGCGCTGTACCAGTCACTTACGCACCTTACACTTCCATCTGTACCGCGTCTGAGCCTTGCGATTCCGTTCTCGCCTTGCGTCGGTGATGCGTCGTTTTCCCGGCTTCTTGGCAGCACCGCTTGGCGCAACCGCCGCTGGCTCTGTATCCATAAACAGTTCGATATTCATGTCGTCAAATATGTCTAGCTCCTCTGGTGGACTGCCAGCTGCTTGCGGCTGCTGCTGCATCGCGGACGCGTCTAGCTCTTGATGCTCTCCCATGTGTACGCCCGCAGACGCTGAACTTACCCGCAAGCGCATGTCACAAACGAAATCGAAGCGTAATGCTGATTTTCCAGCATGTAAAATCAACACGGTGGGTGAAAGGGCGGCCTGACATGCACAGCCAACCGGGTGTTGCCTGCCACGACAGCCCTCGCGGAAATAGGCACAGCTACAACAAACCAGCAATGTAGACACCCAAATACACGTCACTGCCGCTTCTTATCAGCATCCTGATGTCTGGGCGTGCCGGAGTGTCAATCGACATCACCGGACGACATGAACCGCTACGCATTACATTGCTGAAGCTGTCTGAGAAAACAAATACCAAGTTATTGCAAGATTTGGACAGTCCACAAAGTCCATATTGTGTGGACTCGGTGTTTTTGGTGAAAGCACATGCAGCTGCAGCTGCAGCGCGCTGTCCAGTAGAGCATGATATGCACGCATGAGCGGTACAGCAGCGTGTCGCGCGAGATCTCGCAAGCTGCGCGCAACTGCCGCGATGGAACGCGTTCCACGGTACGAACTGTCGCGTCGCCCCTGCAGGGCCCTGAACGACCAAAATCTTTAGAGCTGCATCCTTCAAGGCACCTCGCACATGACAGCCGGTGAGTTTGATTTCATTGCCTTCAGCATATGTAGCGAGTGCTAGCCTTGCAATTGTTCGTTTGCATGCACGCCCCTGAGGAACGTTCCAACCGAGGGTTGGCCGTAATGTGATGCGCCGCGCCGTCGTGTCGCCTGCGATCGCCGATGTACCATTCCGCCGAGCTCGGCCGAGCGAGAACCACGTGCCCACTTGTATTTGGAGAAGCTGTGCACTCTTTTTGAGCACCTGCGGAGCGCCCTTAGGCTGTCGTCTGGCCATGGGCAGATGCATCTGTAGCCCTGGGCAGTAGATCAGGTGAAGCTGTTGTACTCATGTTCTTGGACTGTACACGGGGCCCCGTGGGGGCTTCACTGGTCGATCGACCTCAAGAGGTACGAAACGGAGGCGCGTCTTGCAGGTTTACAAAGATCACGATCGCGAACTCGGAGCGCCGAGGGGTGCGTCACAGCCCGCCACTATCATGGTCGCGTCACGCGTGTGCCGAGCGGCAGAGCTCGATGTTGGTGGACAGCCATGCACTGGCACCGCGAGTGTTCCAGAGCGAGCAGCCCCAGCATGCAGTAGCATCCAATGATCAACTCATATGTACACACATACTCCTGTTTGTTGTCACACATGGGGGATTTCGGACTGGTCAACTTGAAGACTGCGTCGCGCGCGTATACATACCTATGTACCACAGCCTGGATAGATATCGAACGGTACCAATGCGACATATGTACAATGTTGTGCACAGCTGCAGGTGTTCCCGATACATACGAGTAAAACTGGCTTCCGCCGTAAGGCTTCCGCTGCGGTCGCATTCGGAACGTAATTAACCTTCAAGCTAAGTTGGCAGCAGCCTTCGCCGCGCCGCCCGGGTGTGACCCCCTGTGACTTTGCTGCGTCCGCGTTCGGCCGGCTACAGCTGTAAACAGGTTAACGTTGGGAGATGGTCGGGTGTGCCACATGTTGCGATACCATCTGGGACGAGACGATCAATCCGGCCTTCGTGGCCAATCGCATCGATGATATCTGGGGCCACATGTACACGCAGCCCATCGCAAGGGGGCATGCCGCGGCAGGCTGTACTGCAAACAGTTGTATGGTCAAATGAGACCTTGTGAGGCTCGAACAGATGAAAGGGATGGTGAGCGCGTTGGAGCGGCGTGCCCCATTCACGTTCCGAACCAGACATCATTGCAGGCCTAGGCCAGGACCACCACCTCGAGCACCGTGTAGGGCGTTGGTGAGAGAACTTATGGTCGTGATGCAAATTTGCTCTGCAAGACCCAACAAGACTGTGGCACGCGGAAACGCGCAGCCAGGCCCCAGAGCAGTCGCTGGCAAGCTGAAGACGCGGGGGTCAATGTTCATGCGAGTGGTCACAGCCCAGGCAAGCAGCCTGCTGAGCACATGTACAGTCGCAGGCTACTCATTCTCACCAGACACATAACACAGTGCGGCCTGTCTAAATTTCATCGTGGATCGACTGCTCTGCCCACAGCGCCCAGCGCAGTCAGCGCGCAGCCAGCGTGCGTGCATGCCGCGCCTGAGCGTACAATGCGCACTTTTTCTGTGTGTAAGGGCATCAAGCAACGCCTAGAGCTCATGCCGGTTACAGCACTCACGGCAGGGCCGCTCCAGCCCCGCGAAACGCCAGAGGCAACTGCAGCTCGTTCAACAGATAAAGCACCAGGAAAGCCCCGGACCAGCATGACGTACGTGTGAAAGTGGCCAGTCGGGTTTCGCCTCTCCCGATCACGTGCAGCACATGCGCATCCGGCGCATCAGCACTGAATGGCGATGCGGCCGTGACCAGCCGGGCAGAACACACGCATTTGCTGTAAATCAGCGCCGTGCAGGGTGGCCGGGTGCACCACACGCACCTGCGGCAGCTCAAGCCTCACACCGCAGCACGCACTACCAATGTGCGGGCTGGCACAGCACACAAGGCACGCAGCACGCGCCGCAACTTGCCGCAACTGACCTCCAAAATGCAATGCCCTGGCTCCGAATGAGCACGGCACCATCACATACGCTCTCGCGGTGAATACTGTCACTGCCGAAACGCCATGCCCCGTCTCTGCCTCAGCATTTTCGCAGCACGGGCACAGCACGGGCTCGTGTGACATGAACGGCTGAGACCTCTCCGGATCCACGCCCAAACGGCGTGCCCTATCTCGCCACAGCACGGGACGATCACGGGCTCTTGCGGTGGATCAGCGCCGCGCCGTGCTCCGCGTACTCGTGCTTTGACAGCCATAACTGGTGGAACGAACCGAGGCAGCCGAGAATGGACCCCCCTAGCCACACGGCAAACTTGCGCTCCGTCGTGTTGTGGTTCATGGTGACCTTGACCTTGGCGGCCTGCGGCGCGAGGTCCAGAAGCTCCCGCTCCAGCCGCTCCTTCGTCGACGGGAACAGGCAGCCGCCACCTGCATGCTGCGGTCTCCGCATGCACGGGGCACGGTGGGGACCACCGTTAGGGGCACCGTCATGGCCTGGTGGTCACAAAATGCACTAGCACCGTTCAATCATGCGGTCCACAATCATGCACCCAGTAGTCCACTACTAGTTAGTCCACTCTGGTGACAAAAAGCACCAGCACCGTTCATCTGCCGCATCATGCACCTTGAACCGCAGGCGCTCACAGTGGCTAACACAGCGTGTGGTTGTTGTACCGGTGTTCATTGCGCAAGGCGGCACAGACCTCCGTCAAAACCTCCGGCAGTGACACAGGGTGACGACTACAGTGCGAGACGCAGCGCTGCCGTTCTCCTTGCAATGACACCACAATAAAATAAACATCAAATTACAGAGCGCGACAGTCGTAGTGTGACGCGCAGCGCAACGTCGAGGACCGACCCCATTGCCATTGTAATGCAACGTTTTGAAATACCAAACGAAGCAAAAACCCAATCAAAATGCACAGAAACGCATCAAATTACAGAGAGCAGCAGACTCGGTGCGCACGGACAGGAAGGGCGGCGCACCGGCGAGGACGACGCCGTTGTAGAGGTCCTTGTGTGCATCAATGTCCGTCTGGTGCACGCTGTCGATCACTAGCTCTGGCAGGCCTTTCACAACATCCCCGGCCGGAGTCGCCACCGGCCGCATGCCCGGAATGTTCTTCACGAGCCCCTGCACCCTCACGCACGCTCTCGGTGAGTCTCCTGCGTCCCTGAGCCTTCCATGCTGCTTCCGGTTCACACCGTTGTTAAAGCTACACCATTGTCTGTTGCGTGCGGCGGGATGCATGGTTTCGGCACCCGTCATGCATATGGGCGCACCGGTAACCCAGCCAGCATAGCGTTCAACGAATTTGAACAATTGCAGGTGCCATAACACATGACGCACACGCGGTGTCTTGTGTCGTTTTTTGCACTCATGTGCAGCACAGCCTGGTGCCGCTCTCCGGGCATGTGGGGACTCTGTGCGGACGTGTGGCGTCCTGTGCCATCATGATTGCCCACAAAACTAGTAGTATAATAAAAGCGGGGAGGGTGTTGGGGCGGGAGGTGGGACACGCCGCGCGATGTACCAGCCGGCCACTGCGGCCCAGACGTGTGGGGACTCCATACGGATGCATGAGTGCGAGGCGGACGCATGAGCTACCGCTAAAAATGTAGATTACCATCAGAAATGTAGAGTGTAAATTGCATGACTGCGGGTGGTGGTCGCTGGGCCTGAGTGGTGCACACCCAAGAAAATAGCTGCTGCCAGGGGCACCACAACAGGTGCCGGGGGACGGCGACGAGAGGCGCAGCACACAGCATGCAGCACACAGTCGCTGATCACAAAGAGCAGCCAAGCACGCACAGCACGCACAGCGCACGCGGCCGAGGCGCACCGGGTTGAACATGATCTCCGGGATCTTGAAGCGCTCAACGCCGATGGCGACGACGGAGCCGTCCGGCAGTTCGTATGACTGCGGCGGCATGTTCTGGTTCTCGTCCTCCTGGAACGGCGTCTCGCTGACGCGGCAGCCGCACTCCTTGATGTCGGCGAGCAGCGCGCTAGCGGCCCAGGCCGTGTGGCTCGCGGTTGCGCCGGCGCGGCCGTTGGCGCCGCCGTCGCCGTGCCGGTACGTGTACCACGGTGCGATGTGGGTGCCCTTGGAGGCGAGGGAGTGGTCGAGCGCGTCGTTGAGGAGGCGGCCGCCGATGGGCGATCGCATCACGGAGCTGCTGATGGAGTAGCCCTCGTTCACTGCCGACACTGCACAGCTTTTCCAGTTTGCTTTGCTTTTCCTGTTTTTCACAGCCTAGTGGCCTCGGTTGCGACACACACGTCTGAGCGCTCAGTGAGTGTACCGCTCAGTCTGGTGGGCATTCGACACATTGTTTACAGGGCATTGGAATGGTGATGGTTTTGGGTCCCTGAGTGCGCCGCTCAGTGCAAAACATTTCAGAGAGCGCTCAGTCAGCGCCACTGTGGGGTTCCCGAGATCGAGCTCTGCCAAGCATGCCACCCTACTGGCTCTGCCACCTCTGCCACCTCATGTGGAGCATGTTCCTGTGACGGCTCTCACCAGTGAGCGAAACAGCGAGAGTGCGGCAGAAGGGGCTCAGGGCTGGGATGTCTCACGGCCGGGGCCGTGCGCCACCACACTACGGGCTTTGATGCCAGTTTGATACTCCTTGTTACGTGTCACATGTAAGATCATTCACATGAGCGATGGTAGCAGGCAGTGTGAGGCGCGGTGACGTCATGGCAAAGCATGCCGAAACCTCGCATGGGGATTGCCGTCGACTGCTTCGAGCCATGCAAAAACTTGTTGAGCGCGAGACATCATGTCCACAGCCCTGGGCTGGACGGCCGCACCTTGTCTTGGCAGCCACAGTGAGGCGGGTGGCCCGCCGCATACTTGAAGAAATACTCATTGGGACAGGTCGGAAAACCATACTCTCTACAAACCGGGGGGAGGGGGAGCGGGGGCAAACCCCAAAACAAAACAGGAGGAAGGCAGCGCACCGATGGTGCCATCGAAGCCGATATCGACGACGAGCGACGTCTGGCGGCCGAGCGCGAACGAGGCGAGCACAGGGTTCTTCGCGAGGAAGATGGCCGGGCTGCCGAAGGACTCAAAGAGGCGCTCCACGACGTGCTCACGGGCATCCTTGCTGTAGAACGGCGGCTCTGCATACACCAGCGGATGCTCCTCCGCCTTACACCGCATCTTGCCTCTGCAACAGAATACCTCACCTGTGACTTGTCGCGCGACCGCCCTGGCTTGCTCTGTCTGAACTGGCTCCGCAACCTCACACCGAATCGGAGCTCAACCTGTTGTTTTCAAATCAGCGAAACAGTGTTGTGGCACAAAGGCACACACAAGGCATCAGATGGATGCCTGGCGCCTACCTGCCTGGACCACCGCCCGTCGCTGTACGTGTGATTGCACCGAGCCGATGCTTGGGAAAGGCATGTGGAACGGTTGGTCAGGCCTGTGGCTGCGGGGAGGTGCTCCCAGGTTGTGCAGTCGAACCACGTCTGGACTGGCTGGTGCCTCTCCACAACTACCTCACTGGTCACCAGGCATGGCTGCTGTACTAGCCTAATGTAATTGCCCTGGTCTACATGACGACAGGAAGTGTGCAACTGGGGTTGCACGTGTGACAGCTGCAGCGAGCTGTCAGATCTGGGTTGACAGCTTTAGCCACGAGGTGGGAGAGCACACATTAGGGCCTCGTTGACGACGGTGTCCCAGAGGTCCCAGTCCGTTACCATGCCATCTTTTATTGTGGGCAGAGCTTCCATGTGGTCAGGCGGCTTGACGTGGGGGTGGTTGAGTGCCCGCAGGCCTCGCTTCTGCCAAGGCTTGCGCTCCGCTGCGCCATCGCCACCGGCATTCGCGGACGTTGACGGTGGATCTACATCCATTGGTGCGGAACTTGTTCGCTTGTCCTCGGGGATTTCCCCGACAGCCTGTGCATGCCACCTGTTAGACCGATGTACCGGCACTGCGCAGCTGATGATGACGATCACGACTCCTGGTTTACGACACGTCAAACACAGACACAACCATTTTCAAAATCTGATTACACGCCAGCAAAGGGCAGGAGCTGGCTGGTCAGGCGCACCGTTCCGAACACAACACGAGGGGTGTCTTCCCCTGCGTATCCAGCCTTGCACTGATACGCCCCCATGTCGAGCACAACGGCGTTGACCTCATCTGCAACAGCTCACCTGCTCAGTAGTGCGCTCTCTCGCAACGTGATACCTGCCAATTCATGGCCCAGGCACGCACCTCCGCCGTAGATCGGAGCAGCCATGCCTGTCAACTACTTCCACATAAATTTCATACAGAGGCTACGAGGCCAGTACCTATGCGTGCATTGGCACCCAGAGTGGGTACCAGGCCCGCCAAGTCTGAAACAAAGCAAACGTGCTTAATTTGGTTCTCAAACAAGTACACAAACTCTACACTTTATCGTAAAGCATATGCGACACCCGCGGGTGCTGTGCGTTTCGCTGGCTCTATGCATTAGACCCGCAAAGTAGCATGCGTGTGCAACGGCACGGAGCTCGCAACGTGCCGCAGCTCGCACGCAAACGGGCGTACTTACTCCGATATTTGTTCAGGCGTCCATGGGATCGGTCGTGTTTGACCTAATTATGTCTCCCGTCGTCACTGGCATGTTCTGTCTCCACTGGCATATGGGGCAGTCATGCCGGTAGACATTGTCCTCGCACTCTGCGCGCGAGAAACTATCTCTAATACATAACTTAGATACATTACTGCTACGGCGTGCTGGTATATAGCTAGTTGTGTGTGCACGGTCGCCCAGTGGACGTTGAAGAGGTCTGCAGGTGGTAAACCGTCTGGGAGCCATCAGAGCACGTTTGCGAAGCTTCTTGCCAAACAGATGCCACGATGAGCTCACATATTTCCTAATCAATAGTGTACAACCCATACAGGCGCTGATTTGGTGTGTAAGCGAACCGATGCCGCTTAGCGTCTTCTCGGCATCGTGCGGCACCTGTGCCAGATTGCCAGTGCGCGGCATCGCGACGTGCCAGATAGTACCCCTGATCACGTATAGATATATGTGAGCTCAGTCTATGCCAGGTTTTTGCGACATTGGCGTTTGTCCATGTTCATAGGGTGTGGTCGTGTGATGCGCTGCGGACTGTTTAATAAACAGTGTTTATGCTGTACATCACGCCTACTGTGATCTCATTGGGCGCCAGTCGCGCAGTTACGTTCAATAAGTACATATGGGAAGTGAACATCATCTTTACCCCGGCATTGGTGCCTCCTATTCTGCATGCAGCTGCCAGCAAGTGCACTACCCATGTGGCGGTACCCACGTATTCGCGGTACCTACCTACAGAATTCTGCCAATGTATCGCATAGGTACCGGCAGTGGGTATCGCCAATCGGCAGCATGGGTATCAGTGTGTGCATGCGTACCATACACAAACGATGAACATGAAGCAGCCACTGTCTGGTAAAACAGTAGTACTTGATACGCATTGCAGCAAACATATTAATGTTGAACAATGCCCAGGTTACATGTTCGTGGGCTACTCAGCCAGCCCATCCTCATGCCTAACACACCCACACCAAGCATGCACTGACATACTCAAGACCACACTCAGAGTCACCAGTCACAGACACAACATGGCTGTCATCTGAATGTAGAAAACTGTATCAAGTGGATCGGTCTTGTCACTGTAGGCTGAAATGGTCTCAGTCACCTGCAATGACACACATGATCATGCGCTGGTCCACTGGAAGATCCACAGCAGACTCCACACACTTGCAGACTCTATAAGCAGGCAGCGGGTGGACATACCTTGAACTTGAAAAATCCAGCTGCTGTAGTGACAGAATAGTGACGATTCTAGGCAGTCCACACGGCGCAGTCCATCTGACTATGTTTCAGCTGAATTGGCTATAGCCAGTGCAGAGTTCAAATATAACAATCGAAAGCCTGCAAGTAAAGATCTGCTGTGTGTATGTTGATATGGTGCTAGAGCTTCCCATAAGCAGCAACGTTTGTCACCAGCAGACAAACTACATCAACGTAGGCAATCCAACACCTCAGCAGGTCACCTGGGCCTCAGCTGATTGAGCTGAGATTGCTGACAGCACCATCTGAACAATCCATTGGCCTGCATGCAATTTGTGCAGTCAAACGACTACCAGTCATTCCATAATCAATCATAAAGTGCCGATCGACGGCTCGCCAACATGGCAGACAATGCAATGTACCTGAGATCCAAATACATGCTGCTGTTGCTCAGCTGAGGCTTTTGTTGGGTTCTAACAACACACGAATCGGTGTTCTGAATTGAAGCACATTCAATTGCAACACCATAGCAGCGCACAAGGGGTTGCAGCATGAAATTGATCGCACCTAAGGACAGTTGATATGGTGGTGCTAATGATGGACTGGTTGCACGGAATGTCTCAGCCCCAGTCTTGCTCAAAGCTCTGGCTCTGCATAGACTCGGCATCGCAGGACCATTATTGCCTGCAATACCAGGCACAAATTACCGAAACCATTGTGAGTCGCATGCGCAATCGCTGGCGCGCAGTCTGCACATAACCGGACAGCCTGCTTAGAATTGGTTGCAACTCGAAGGCATCTGGGGCCAACTCCCCGGTGGACACTGGGACATGGATCTGAGGAACGGATAGGGTGGGGAGATATCGCCGCTTGCAAGAACACAGCAAGGGTGTGTAGCATACACCACTTTTCAGCATTTGGGTATGTGGTATGTTGCATGTAGCGTAGCTGAGATGTCTCTGAAGTGCTAGCGGCATCGTGCCAGACCAGATGGGTTGCTGTAGTATACTGGCTACTTCTTTCTTCATGTCGTGTCCTTACGACACCCACAGGCCTGACATCCAGGCCTAATCTCCCTAGGCCTGACGTCACTACGACAACCGCAGGTCTGACGTCCATTTACCCACTCACTTGTGCCGCAAAGGATCCACGAGCTGCCAATGCAAACGGAAAAGCGGCACATTATCAAGATTCACACCCTGGCGACGATGCCTGTTGGCATACCACATGCTTGGTGTGCAGTGGTAAATTTGGTCCCGCATGTTCTCATGGGCTGTTTTGTGACCACTGCACGGTTTCAACCGTCAGAGAGCAGGGCCCGCTGACCAGAGCCATACCACCACGGCCACGGGTATACCAGCCTTCCCGCCTGGTTGACACAAGCAGAATGGCAAAATACATTCGCCACCTTGTTCTGCTATGCTGGTGCGCCGCCCAAGCTATTGGGCCGGTGTACCGGTCCCCAGGTCAACTGGCAGAGGGCGACGAGTCACAATGGGCATGGACACGAACGCTTTTGGGCGCCACCTGAGCCACGGCTGCGGCGTATTTGCGAGCTGTGCTGCGTTATCACACAAAAAACTTCCGTCCGTTCGACCTGCCATCGCTGAGGAGGCACCCCGGCGCACGACACGACACGCTCTCATTTAAAGTGAGACTGGATTCGACACAATCAGTTCTGCCTTGCCAGTGCTGCTGACGAATTGCACACACATCCACTGATGCTGCAGAGGCAGCTCAAAGGGCATTGCGTAACATTCTGACTGTCTGCAAGCTATTGGATCAGGTGGACAAGGCGATGATGCACTTTTCAAATGTGGTGATCTGTGAACGGCAAGGTGAGAAGGCTGCCAACCGCATCACGCCGCCCGCTGCTGCACGCTACCGTTGTACCACCTTTTGATGCAACGCACACCAACAAAACGCATGCGATTGCCTACCTGAGCCGCCCACCTCCAACGGCGGACAAGCATCACACTATGGTATGACTCATTCAATTTTCGAGTTCATCTGGAGCTGATCTGGTCAACCCGCACCTATGCCCTTCAGACACAGGCTTTGCAGCAGCTCAGCTGCAGTAGTGTCGCATCTCTGCAACATGCTGTGCAACATGCTGTGCTACCAGACAACCCTGCAGGGCGCCGGTCCGCACTGGACATGCCTTGTGCACTTAGACGATGGATGAAGGCCCCTTGCGCACGCTCGCTCGCTGCGCCTGATCACGCGCGCTGCACTGGTCGCACATCCTCATCTGTACATCTTGCACAGTTTACCACGTGCCGATTACGCTGAAATAAAACCTTGCACGATTGACGCGTGCCGTTTACGCTGAAACAAAATCTACAGGCGCGTTTGAGGACACAGCATGCTGCGCCTCTGCCACTGTTTTTCAGGTATGCAACAGCGCTGTGATCACAAATAAGGACATGCTCAGATCTGCTGAGCGGCGCAGCACGCCATGCTGCGCTGCTCAGCATTGACCGACCTGCGCCTGCTGCGCCCCGGCAACAGCCCACCTGGAACTACGGAACGTGCTGACAGTGAACCATCCGTTCCAGGTGGGGCTGTAGTTGCCAAGCCCCCCCCCCCCCGCCCCTCCTTGCCTGAACTGAAAAATTCAAAATCTGAATCTGGCGGCACACCTCGCAGCCAGGAGTTTTGGCGGCCCCAGCGCTCCAGCACGGTCGGCTTGGCCCTCACTGCCCCAAGGGCCGGTCCGTAAGTCTAACAGCGCGCGCCCTGCAGCGCGCCGCGTAGGATCAAGAGCCCGCCTCTGCATTGATAATTGCATGCATTGCTCCTCATGGCGGCCTGCTCGCACCCGCTTTCCAGGTCACCCCCTTTCCAGGTCGTGCTGCGCATGCAGGTCATGCTGCATCATGCAGCTGTGTTGCAGCCCACGGTGGAGGCCTGAGCGGGTCAACACACATGAGTCACACACTAGCCGGTGAGCTGTCAGGAATGCATGGGGGCCTGCGGTGGCCCCCGCCGCGGCTACATGTGACAGGGCTCATGAACCGGAACCGCCACCGCCACCACCGCCGCCACCACCGCGCTGGTTGCTGCGGTTACGGCGGCCCGAGCGGCGCCCCGGCTGCCCTTGCTGTCTGTAGGCCGCCGGCGCATGCATGCCATTTACGCCGCCCGCCTCGCCGCCACCGGCCCCCTGCCCGGCAGAGGTTCCGCTGCGGTGGTGGCAGTGGCGTGAGTCACCCGCGCCCCGTGCTGCGCCGTCCCCCCGCGATCTGCCACCCCTGCTCCTTGCATACCCATTGTACGGGTTGCCTTCGCCACGGTAGCCGCGGCTTGCAAACCCGCCATGCGCAACATTGCCCCTGCAGCAGCGCCACCCGATTACACAGTAACTCGTAGCAGCAGAGGGGGGACCTTCAAGCTCATTCTGACCCCGTGTGTGGGGGCGGCATCGTGTACAATGGCGGCATTTCAGACTTGTGTGTGTATTTACACGAATGTATGTATGCTCACATTGGCCGCATGCATGAGGCCGCATGCGTGAGGACCTGAGGCCTCCCGATGTCATGGGCGTGGTGTCGCCGGGGCGCCTGGCAGACCAGATGGCAGCAACGCTAACCAATGAACAACTACGATCTAACTGCGATCTCGATCACGTCCACTCGTGTGATACTTGAGGCATGGCCGACGATGCGTGATGCTCCAAGGTGAGTGATATTACCTCAAAGTTATCATGCGTACAACCAAGGGTGCCAACATGCTGCAGCAGCAGCGCAAGGCACAGCACGCTCCAGCAGCAGCAGACACAGCATGTTGCAGCAGCGGCAGACGCCGTGTCGGAGAGGAGGGGGCGTGCCTGCCACGCACGGCGGGGCCGCCGGCCAGCAAGTCCTCGCTGCTGAAGCCCTCCTGTGAGAACACGACCGCCGCAGCTTGCACAGCGTGGTGCAGCCGCTGCGGCAGGTCGCGGGGGCCGCGCTTGCAGTAGTGTGCGAATGCTGCGTGCAGGCGGGCGCGGAGGCACGCGACGCCCTGCAGAGTCCCCTCGTCCGCCATGCGGAAGCGCAGCCACCTGCACGATGCATGCACACCCATGTCAGCGCCATGAAGAGAGCTCCAGCCGAACAGAACTCAAGCTGAATAGAGCTCAAGTTGAATAGTGCTCAAGCTGGATAGAGCTCTCACAAGAGGCGTGGAGGTCTGATGCCAGTCACCAGCTGTCTGGGCCAATACAAGCAATCACTTGTGCTGTCGGGATAGCAGTAGCCTGTCAGAGGGGACAATTGTGCGGGCTGCCACAGAACGATCCGGCCGGGGAGCATGCGTGGCTCGAGCCCCTCTTTAACGCCCGCTAGTAGATCACAACGTGGAGCACAAAACATCCAGCAACAATCATCCCGCACCAATCATTCAGCAACAATCATCCAGCAACAGTCAAACAGTCATCCAGGAACAACGCACGGAGCGCCGCGTGTGCGTCGGAGCGGACCCGTCTACGAGTGCCATGTGCGCCACCACTTCACCGCCCCCGCCGCCGTGCATGCCGTCCTCGTCGTCGCTCGAGTCGCCGGCTCCGTAGCGCACCTCCTCTGTGGCCAGGCGACTCGCGATGAGCAGCACCGGGACGTCGGGACTGCACGTGGCCGCCTGCGCTGTCAGTGCTCCTGATTCCCCTGTATGAGCACACAACTGATGTTAACATTTAAAGTAAGACTTACATCTACAACAACCGCCCTGGCTCTTGATTCCCCTGTATGAGCACGCAACAACCGCCCCCGCTGCTGGGCTCAATCGTTGATCTCACATAAGAACAAACTGAAGGCTTGCTTGGAGGTGCGTCAGAGCAAACGGACATGGAATGGAAATGGCATGCAACGGAATGTGTGAGACACAACAACAACAGCAACCGCAACAACAGCAACAACGCAATCAGGTGGCCACGTGCAGCTACGGCAGTTCGTGTCCGCATCCGTGCGTGTGATTGGGGCAAGAGACAGTTGTGGGGCAAGAGACAGTTGTGGGGCAAGAGACAGTTGTGCCGGGTGTGTTAATGCGCAAGTGGAACAAGGCTGCATATGCTGTCAGTGCTCCTCGTTCCCGGTGTGACCATAGCCTTATCGTGAACACGACTGATCCATAGCCTTATCATGAAGCGGATTCTGAGCAGGCATACCATACACCACAACACCAGCCGGACAGCCACCGCCTGCTGTGCCCGCAGCTGTACGTGTGCTATGCCTGCAGCTGTACATGTGCCTGTTGCAAGAGCCACCAACACGACAAGCACGTTCGGCCTCAAGTGTGTTCAACCATGTACAAGAGACACTAACACGCCAAGCGCAGCACTCAAGCAGTTTCAATAATGTGCAACAGACGTCAACCGGGAAAGCGCATTACTCAAGCGGATTCAGCCATGTGCAGGTTCAACCACGTGCAGCAGAACACGTGCGCTGTGTGAGGCCATGCACGGCCACGCAGGTCAGTGGCTGCAGGGCAGCACGCAGCACACCGCGGGTGACCTCTTCGTAGGCGACGAGGTGAGCCGGCGCCTGCTGGCGACCAAAGCACACAGCAGCCGCGGAGGTGCCGAGGGTGGACGACGGTGAGAGGCTGACGGTTTCGGCCTTGCGCGTCTGGATCGTGAGCCCCTTCCGGCGCTGTTGGCCGTTGGAGCGGTCCGTCCTGTCGATCTGGCCGATGAGGGGGTACAACCCACAAGCCTGCACATGCATGCATCGAGTACAGCCCACATGCTTTCACATGCATGTATGGGGTACAGCCCACACGCCTGCACATGCATGCATCGGGTACAGCCCACACACCTGCACATGGCCTGACTGCACTCGTTGCTCTGATGCACGTGTCATCGCAGAACGCTAGTCTCAGCATCCACATAGTTGTCAGATGCCTCGTTTGAATTGAGTCATTTTGGTCGTAGAACAGCCATGGTGTGTTGGAGCAAACCACTCGAGCACCAGACTTGCGGGCACGCGCAGATCCACCTGTTGAGCAGCTCGCGTTCTAATCCAACATGCAGCAAAACATGTCGCGATTGTGGCCTGAAGGAGCCCCCGTGCGAAACGCGATCCCGGCGATCCACCCACCTAGGGCCCTTCAACCTCATGGACAGGTACCGCATCGACACGTGTGGCGAACAAGCTGCAGTACAGGTAGGGCGAACAGGGCAATACCCTCCTGTGTTGTTATTTTTGAGATGTCACAGTGCTGTGACTAGAGGGGCGCACCAGCACGCAGCGCAGCACGGCCACGTCGTGCGCGTTTGCGGACAGCGCAGCCTCGTCCGCGCCCCGCTCGATCAGTCCCTGCCCGCGCAGCTGGCTGATGATCTGGCCGCGCATGCGGCCGAGCATCGCCATCGTCGCGGGCGACAAGAAGTTGGCGGCCGCAAAGCTGCGCTGCTTGTGCGGCGGCAGCGCGGCCCACTCGTCAAAGGCGCGCACGAGCACGAGGTGATCGGAGACGCCGCCGGCGCGTGCGAAGCGCGCCTTGACGTCTGCGAGCTGCCGCCGGCCGTCGTCGGCCAACGGGATCACCCACGGGCTCCTGCAGGCACCCCCCCTCACTTCTGCAACTCAGCGTCCAAGGGTGATTGCCGTGATTCGAGCATATGCGGCGGCTGTGTAGCTCCAGATTCGGCACTGCTGTCGCCACACATGCATGGAATGCAATATGCGTTGACTCGCGTCTGACGTCGAGCAATTGAGATGCCAAGCACGTGGTTCAAATCGCGGCGGCGTCACAGCCCAGCTGCAGAAAGGCAGTCTGCAAGCGATGCATAGCTCGGATCCTGCTGCAGCGCAGCACGTAGCACGCAGTGCGTGGCCCCAGGCACGGCCATGTCCTACGCGGTTGCCGACAGCGCTCATAAGCACGACCCGAAGCGCAGCCGCGCCCGCACCCGGCTCGAGCAGCCCCGAGGAAACGCAATACGAACTGAATGGTGTAGCGATACGAGTAGCATGCCGCAGCGACAAGAAGCGCGTGCTGCAGCGAGACGAACACCGTAATCCTTCCAAGTATTGAACCCCTCATCTCTGAGTTTTTGGCCGTGCATTCCAAAATATAGCAGATTTCATGGACGTTTTTAGAGAAGCTTCCCAATTTGGCTCATCAATGAATTCAATTGATCAATTAATTTGCAAGTATCGGGTAGCATGGTACCGCAGCGCACCTGTAGGACATGGCGCAGGCGACGGTGACGACCGGTGCGAGGCAACGGAAGAGGAGGCCGTAGAGGATGAGCTTGCCGAGCTGCGGCGGCAGCGGCAGCGCCGCGAGGTGGCGGCCGAGCGTCGTCAGCCGCTCCTCCGGCGACAGCGCGCCGATGTCGACGAGCAGTGCGACCGCGAGCGCGACGGCCTGCGGCAGCGGCGGCTCGGGGGCCTTGGCGAGGAAGGCGGCGAGGGGGGTCGCGGCGGTGGGATCGATGAGGCGCGCCACGAGGCACAGCTCCTCGAGCGAGCACCGCTGCAGCTCTGGGAGCTGGTGTTCCTGGAAATGGTGACAGTTTTAGGGGCGGTCTGGGGCTCAGGCGTGCTGAATGCAGGTGCTGGTGTTCCTGGAAGTGATGACACTACGAGGGGTCAATAATTGGGGCGAGTATTCAGGATTGAGGCATGCTGAATGCGGGTGCTGGGCGGATGTAGGTCGTGCATGTGACGGAGGTCAATTCTGCAAGAGGTGTACAAGCTGTGCAGGCTGATGGAGGACTCGTATGAAACGGGGCGCCAGATGCCGGCAAGTGTCAACGGATGGTGCGTCACAGTGCTGCAGAGACTCAGGGTAAGCAGCAGTGAGGGGCGCGTCAGGGTTGGCTTGCTGATGTGTGGAACACCCGCGGAGGGCAGCAGCTGCCATGCATGGCCACGGTGTCTCATGCATGCGCGGGACCCGCGGAGGGCAGCAGCTGCCATGCATGGCCACGGTGTCCCATGCATGCGCGGGACCCGCGGAGGGCAGCAGCTGCGTGCGTCCGGCCGTAAGGGACCCGGACGTGCCCATCGGCGTGGCCAGCTTAGCCGGCGAATGGTGCATGTATGCACCCCGCAGTGCAGCAGGTGTCAGAGTTTGCCAGACAAGCGGGACAGGCAAGCAGGATAGAACGTCCGGGGGGCGGGGATAGGCGGAAGTAATGCCTGTGGGATGACAGTAGGCGGAATGAATGCCTGTGGGATGCATATAAGCGGCATGCATGCGTGTGAGAGGAGCAGCGGCGCACGAGGAAGCTTGCGGCGCGCGCGTGGGAGTAGATGTGGAAGGCGACGCCGGTGCGTGTGCGACCGGCACGACCGCGGCGCTGCCGCTCGTTCGCTTTGCTCACCCACGTCGTCTGCAGCGTCGACACGCCGGAGAACGGGTCGAAGCGCTTCTCCTTGGCGCGGCCGCTGTTGATGACGCACACGACGCCGTCGATCGTGACCGCTGTCTCGGCGACGTTCGTGGCGAGGATGACCTTGCGCTGCCCGGGCGTCTCCTGCACCGCACCGCCTCAGTTGGATATCATGTTGACATCATTGCCTCCGTCGGACATCATGTTGTCAACATATGCTGGCATTGTCAACATATGCTTATGTTGTCAACATAACCTCTCATGATGATGGTGCGCTCTGTCACCTGCTTTGTCCTACCAGGTTCTGGTCCCCATACCAGAAGGTAGATCAATACTGATCTGACCAATACCGATCTTGCCTATTGATCTATCAGTGCGAAAAGTTACAGAGATACGCTCCATGAGGTGGTAGAGCACAAAGGCAAGCAAGCATGACAAAGCATCAGGCACATGAGCCAAGGCCGAATGCCGTACACATGCTGAAACAGATAAATCAGTTGCAATTGGTCAACACACAGCCGGGTCAGTGATCTCCACCGATGGCAGCATGAGTCCCTGATCCCAGGGGTCCCTGACAAGGGTATGCTGGGCTGGACTGGACAGAAAGGCACAACTCAAAACACCAGTCAGATGCTCGGTCAGCGAATGTAGTGGGGCAGCCTTCACGAGGAACGAAAGCCCACAAAGACCCCAAAAATACAAGGCTGGTGTGTGCTGGCTGCACCGCGCTTTGCAGTTCCCGCCCCACACAACCTGTGCAAATGGCATGGAAACTGTGCAAATGGCCTGAAACTGTGAAAATGGCACGAAACTGGCACACCTGGAACACACGCTTCTGCTCCTCGGGAGCGATCTGGCTGTGCAGCGGCAGCACAAGGAACTGCGGTGATCGGAAGGGGGAGCTGCCGGCCTCGAGACTCTCCTTCAGGGTGGAGATCTCGTCCCACCCTGGCAGGAAGACCAGCGTGTCGCCGGCGACCGCCTGTGCCTGCAGAGCCACAGCATGTGTTGACAGCACGCAGCAGGCGAAGCGTGGTGGGAGCGATCGGCATGGCGCGGTACCATGGCGAAGCAGTGTTGATGGACGAGCTCCTGCGTAGGACTTCGCTACGAGTGCAAGGTCAAAAGGGTCAGCATGAACAATGCACAGCCAGAAGCAAAGCTTCAACACCCTGCGCAATGCCCGAGTGGCCACCTTCACTGGCGGCACCCAGCACTTCGCTGCGTGCGCACTGACCATGCTGCGCTATGCTGTGCCCCGCTATGCTGCTCGCCTCAAACTTGCTTCACAGTCACAAACACAGCGCTGCGCATTCCACCACACGCAGGAGCACTCGCCGCGGCATCACAGCATGCAGCATGGCGGAGCGCACGTCAGCCGCAGCGCCGCCCCCGACCGCGTACAAGTACTTCAGCAGCTGCTCAATCAGACGCAGGTCTACCCGGTCCTGGTCGACCGAAGACTGGTACGTCGCAAGCGCCGCCGTCGCCGCCGCCCCTGCGTCGACCTCCGCCGCTTGCCGCGCATGCTCGCGCAGCACCGCGGCCACCTCCGAGCCGCCGCTGCGCTCTGCCCAGTCCAGCGCACGCATGGCCTTGTTCGCACGGACCTCGACGTTCGCGCCGAGCCGCAGCAGCGCCTCGACGGTGTCGCAACGGCCGCGCGCCGCAGCGACCATCAGCGCAGTTGCGCCGGTGTCAGGGTGCTGCGTGTCTACCAGGGGAAACTTTCCATCGGGTGTCGACTCGGCGACGATCATGTCTAGCAGCGTGGCAAATGCGGCGTCAGTGTTTTCCGCGAGAGCGGTGTAGATCGCCGCATGCACCTGCGCCTTGACGGCGGCTGACCCCTGTACACATGCATCCTTCTGGCGGGAAAGGCACCGCAAGTATGAGTCAGAAGCCTTGTCTTTTGGTCAATTCTGCTGCATCGCGGAACGACCGGCACAGCACATCGCAACCTCTTCAAGACGGTGTCAAATATGGCTTGTTTGAAGGGCCCATTTCAGGTGATTCTGCTGTCGAAAACAGTGTCCAATGGCAGCAGGATCCTGGTGACTGGCAATACACATACACGCTGATCTGGCACAAACGACATCGCCATTGCGCGCCACGCGATCAACAGCGACGCACACGCCGTTCTGCCGTCAGAGAAAAGCCCTACCAGGAGTAAGCAGCAGGTAACCGGGAGGCTGCCCCACCTTTGCAGGGCACCGAGCAGCGGGCAGGTAATCAAGGTGGGCGCAGATCAAGGCACGTAGGCAGTTACGAATCGGCGAACTTACGATGACTCGTGACAGTCCCAGGGACGAGGTCAAGTTCTTGCCCACGTATCCGATCGGGTCAAGAGAGGTGGCGAAAGAATGTTTGCAGAACGCAGGTTCAACAGGGTTCTGTTGAAAGGCGGAACGGACGACTTGAGAATAATCGCGGGGTCTGGCAAAACGCGCATGCATGCGTGCAGATCAGGGTGTGTGCATGCGCAGATCGAGGCGAGTGCTCCCTGCGCAGTGAAGCATACGCTGCTCGTCGACCGCTCTGCCTGCTGCGCACGCTGCGTGCTGCCGCCGCCCACCATTCCCAGCAGCTGCAGCACGTCCTCCAGGTAGTAATCTTGCACTTCGTATGTGAAGCCCGGCACCCGGATGACCGGGCAGCCCCCGAAATATCTGCAAAGCCAACCCCCCTTGCCAGACCTGCCCAAACCCCCTCCTCCAACCGGCCACAGGCCAGCCATGGCCCCGATATCGCAGCACAGGCGCAGTTGCAAATCACATTGCGGGAACTCAGCATGGCGGGAACGCTCAGCCGATGACGAGAGAGCTGCACCAGGGAATGCGCGTGCACGCGCATGGATGCGCAAGAGTCTGAGACCAGGAGTTCGGCAGAACAGGGGACAGCGCATGAGGATGGGAGGCGGCGCACCCGGAGAAGAGGGAGATTTGCGGTGTCGCGCTCATGAGCACGACCCGCAGATCCGGCCGCTTCGGCAGCAGGTCGCGCAGCAAAATCAGCGCAAAGTCGCTGTTGCGGTCCCGCTCATGCACCTCGTCCACGACGACGTGTGTCACGCCCGCGAGGCCGTCATCGTCGGACAGCGCCTTGAGCAGAACCCCTGCAGCCACGGTGGACCCCGGACTGACGAACTTCTCTGTTCAACTTCTCTGCGTTGCTGCGAGCATCCGTGTGAGGACCCATGACCAGCACGGCGCGAGGATGGGAACAGCTGAGCACGCGTTCCATGTGTTGGAAACGTACGTTTGATGCATGTACAGAGATCAAATCGATGCATCGGCCTGGCGCAGCACGGAGAAATGTGGCCAGGAAACAGCAAGTGTTGCAGCATCGGTGATTGCGCTGTGTCTGCCGGTACGAGTCGGGACGGTACGTACCTGTCGTAACAAACATGAGGGAGGTGTTGGCGCTGGACACGGATTCGAGGCGGATGGCGTAGCCGACCGACTGGCCGGGCCCCTCTCCGCGCTCCGCCGCGACGCGCGACGCGACCGTCACGGCGGAGATGCGGCGCGGCTGGCTGCAGAGGATGCGGCAGGGGCGGCCGGCGGCGGCGGCGGCCTCGAGGATGTACTGCGGGACCTGCGTCGTTTTGCCGCAGCCCGTCTCGCCGGCCACAATGAGCACCTGACGCTCCTCCAGCGTCCGCAGCACCTGCAGGGCAGGGGGGTGGGGCAGACTGTTTCAGACGGTATTCAGTGTTTAATAAACTGAACTCGGGTGAAGGGCCGGTGAACCAGAATGATTCTTTGACTTTCCTTCTTTAGCACACGCGCTGTTGATCTGCACACTGTTGTTTGTTTCTGCTGACTATGCCTGCTGCTGGGAGACCACAGATAGTGGCCTGCAGCGTATCAAGGCCATGAAGGGCCGGCCGTGCATGCCTGCGGTGTTGCCATGCCACGGGGTGGCGCTTGGCGCCTGAAGTGTATCTCGGCGAATTGTACTCTGCTGCAAGGGACGTCATGGCTGTGAAGGCTTGCATGCACAAGGTTTCTAAGAGGTGCATGCATGAGCAGCATCAGCGGCGGTGCTGGAGACTACCAGCATGGCGCCGGCTGCCGGATGCGAGAATGAGAGTCTGGGCTGGCAGTTCTGCAGATTGAGCGCTCGTCGCTGCTGGCAGGCGGGCCTGAAAACACGTGCTTGGCCGCAATGTCCCAGCTGATGTGTGCGTAGTCAACACGGCAGTCTACTCGCCAGGGATTGTGTGATGATTCTGGAGTTTGGACACTGCACCACGAATCACGATGTACATGAAATTCATGGTAGATATAGTGTCTGAATACCTACAGAATCATCACAGAACGTCCTGCTCCGGGATTCATGCAGAGCAGCGGTGGTTCAGTTTGCGTGTGGATGTGCGTTTGTGTGCGGATGGACAGTCATGTGTGGATGGAGAGCACACCTCATCACGATACCGTGCAATCGGAAGCTTCTGCTTTGTCGCCTGGATGCTCTTTCCGGCGTGGCCTTGCAGAAACTGGCCAGCGGAGGCCTGCGCGGCTCTGATGACATCGTTCTGGCACGGTGTCTTAGGCAGAATTTTCATAGCTGGGCGGCCTGCAGCAAGCATGCCTGCGGTCTGTATATGTTAGGATTGCAGTACGATACCACTAGACTGCAATCCTAAAAGTACAGAACAAAGTCCTGCACAGAGTTGGCTCGAAACAGGCCTGTGCCTTCATGAGTGTGCCCCAGGTAAGCAGTGCTGAGGCCTGCAGAGCTTTGTGCCAAATCGATCGACACTGTCCAGCAGTGTTTCAACCAGCAAGACTGACGGCCCCGTGTCAGCTGCAGGCTTTGAATGCTCATGTCGCAGAATGCAGCTTGGTATGAGAGGTTCAGGGTGCAAGCTGCCAGCAGTGCATATACAGTCAAAGGAGACTGGATTGTGATCCAGTCACATTCGAGCAGGAACAGTGGCAGGGCCATGCAGCGCCTTTCAGCTTCAGAACAGCACAGGCATATGCTAGGCAACTAGCCCGTGCTGACGCCGCGTTGCGGATGGAACACGTGGCGTCAGCAAGCATAACTGCTGATCGAATGCGGCTGTCGCGAACTTGCATGTCGCCAGGTGGTGCGGGGCGTCGCTGCTGGTTGGGCTGATCGCACCAGCTCTGCCATACAGGTGGAACATGATCTGATGCTGCAAGACAGCTGACTTGCTGGGGAGGATGCAGGTGCCATTTGAAGTAATTGCCAGCTCGAAGTAGCACCTGTGGGTTGCTGTGAGCCGCTCAATTCTGCTGCAGCAGCCGTTGAAGGAGCTGCAACTTCTTCGCCTGACAGTGCGGACGCCAACTCGGCCTCACTAACTGGAAACGCGTTGAAGTGCTGCGACAATGCACCTTGAGATTCGGCACTAAGACTGATTGTGTGTACATCTGACAGGGCAGCTTTGCCGGAGGGCTTCCTCACATGTAGTGCCCGGTTATCACCTTTCCTGCACCACAGTACTTCAGTGTCAACACATCACAGGCAACCACGCCCGTTTCGAGCACATGTATATATCCCTGTGAGAGCTGCTCAGTAACACCTTAGTGTCGCACTGGTAATGTGCAGTGGGAAAGGCGCATGTGCATTCGGCTCTGGTTATCGCAACCGGCGCTCAGCTGCACTTGGGAGACAAATGCGCGCACGGGCAAGGAGCGCACCCAGAGCTTTTGGACTTTAAGCCATATTTCCTACATAGAGTGTGAACAATTGCTCTGTCGTGGTTTGAAAGCGACGCTGGGAAATCCAGCACTGCAAAGCACCACGCGCTTCAGCTGACCAGGATCCGAGGCACAGCGCCTGCACGCCTGCAGATGCACATGTGTTGGCGATTTTTTTGAGGGATCTTGCCTGTCTCAGGGCCAGCTATGAAATCTTCAACCTGACGCTGCAAGTCCAGCCTGGTAGACTCATCGACAGGCCGAAGGCCTGCGGCAATGCCAAAAGGGCGCTTACCGATCATTGTGCAACCAAGAAGAATCAATTCAAGTCAACTGAGTAGTCATAATCCCTATTCAGACCAGGCGTATAGCGCGAGACAACCCACGACCGGGTAGTCCTTATTTCCAAGTCTTGGATCAGATTCTAGAACAACGCAGTGACCATACACTGACGACATACCTGCGATTGTTCAAATATTCGTGTACTGTCGAGACACGTCCGTCCGCGATGGGCATTCGGCGATGGTCAGCCACAGCACGGTAGGTCAGAATGCATCGGAATTCCGCGGAACCAATCGATTCAGCTCTTGCCCGTCATGCTGTGGTCCAACGTGTTCAGATTGGCCATCAGGCTCAGATACGAGTATGCCGATGCTTATCAACGTCACAGAGGCTTGTTTGCTTAGGTGTGCAAGAGAAACCGGCGTGCGGAGCGGCGCAGGTGTGTGAACAACCTCTGCAGCGGTCTGCGAAGATCATGGGACAGCTCCCTTCGCCATCGTCGGAGGCGCACAGAGGCAATCCATAGCTGAGATGGCTTTTTGATCTACTTTACACGTGTATTTTTTTATCTGTTGGTCATTTCGCATCTCGCGCAGCTCAGAAGCTAACAAGCGATTCAGTGAATGGCCAACAGCAACGGGTGCAGCAAGGTGGCAGTAGGGCGTAGGCCACAGTGCGTGGATCATGCTACATCGACCAGGGACAATGCAGATACTAACACGTACCCACATCAAATCAGCGCCTCCTGCGAGGACAGAGCTGTGGGAATGGGATGCACCACGCAGATAGGCTGCCATAGGTATACGTACGAAACAGTTTCATCCAATGGACCTCTCAGCAATCAGCAGCACAACGCTCGAGCGTTTCGCCAGCTAGCAGATGTCGAAGGGCACGGCAGCCTGTGTGGAGGGTCGGCTGGATTGGTTGCACAAGTCTGAGCTGGGTGATGTGTTACACAGTGATAGATCTAGGACTCAGCAGCGCCGAGGCAACAGACCAGGCAACATGCAACTGGGTGATGTGGTGGGAATGGGCTGCATAGTTATTCGGCATGAACCCATCATTGCCATTACATGGCCCTGCCTGTCACTTGAAGCATGCATCCTTGGCTCTACGCGCAGCAAGTCTTCAGTGAATGTTCGACAGCATGATTGCAACGATTAGTGAGTCGCATCAGGGCAAAAGCACTGGCTGTGACAGGGTGCAGGTCGCAGCCAGCAAGCTGATGGGTCATTGAAATCTGTGTAGGATGCTTTGGAATGACACAAGCGCTAAGGCTTTGACCCGCGGAGTGGGTGCCGATGGTGGCACGTGCCTGGCAATATTCAAGAGGATGAGGGTTTTGTTTCAGTTTGTGTTCGGCACTCCGCCACGGTTCATGTGTTTGGTACATTGGCATGCTTGCCTGCCTCTATGTTCTCCCGCTTTGTGGAGCCGCAAACGTTTCTCATCAGAGGATGAGGGGGTGATGAGCAGTTGGCAGTGAACGAGCTGCAGCAATGCTTTTGAAACCACCTGTGTGGTACTGAACCCATCTTGCTAGTTCGCTGTGGACTGCTTCGGATTATGACCGACCAGAGCCAACGCATGTGCTTGGAGGGAGGCTCAAGGCTATGCATGTGACCGCCCGTGTGTGCTGTAGGATCCCCAAGAATGTGAGGAATCGTCCATACGCTTGTCAGGACGCGCAGATATAGCATTGATACAACGTCTAGCATGCACCCAGCCAAAATTATCGCGAAGCAACAGATAACTCGTTTTGACAATCCTTTGTCCACATGCTGTCAGCATTGTGAAGGAGCGAATCGCCTATGGCCTGACTGCATTAAATATAGTGCATCAGATGTAAAGTACTGGATTAACGATGAATAGCAAGACAGACATGCTGAATTGGTGTTTCCCGGACGTGATCGCCAGATGAGCAGTGCTCAAACATGATGTGTTGCCTGCCGGAGATGTAGAGCCTGTGCTAAACCGCGGCGCATCGAAAAGACTTACTCAGGGTTTATTCATTCCATGATTTCAAGGCTATCATGCCGCGCGTTGATGGACGCATCGTTGGTGGGCGCATCGTTGGTCAGCCGTGCGGTTGCCCAAGCAGGTCAGGTAAATCTATTCAAGTACCCACACCCACCATCTGCGCAACGCGTATGCTTTTTATTGTGGAATGCCTTTCCACGATTTGCGACTTTGAGAATCGATCGATCACGCTCGAGCGCTCGACTTGTAATGGATCTGCAGCCCTTCCGCCACTACGCTGAAAACTAACATGTGCACGACCATCCGCAAGCTCAGCAGCAGCAGTCCATTCGTCACTGCAAAAGTTAACAAATACCTGGTGCACACTCGAACAGGTGCAGTACGCTGTTTCGGTGTATGGTGTAAAAAGTTATGCATTAATCAGGGATCCACCCCCAAAATTGCCAAAAAATTTTGAACCATTCTCGATATTATGCGTGTCATCCTTGCGCAGGGAACATGCTAATCTTCTCTGTATCGTTCACAGTAATTATCAGATGTCCCGAAGGACAACACAATGCGTCGAAACGTTGATACTATACTACAAAAACATCTAGAAAACAACATTTAGCTTACCCTCGGGACTCGCATTTGCGCCCCGCGTGGAGCCTGTTGAGAGTTCCACGAATTTCAGGCTGTCATCTGGGCATCCAGTGCACCAATTTTCATAAATTAATCTGCTGATTTATAGCTAGCTTGAACAGGGACACCTGCAGCTGCCAGTGCACACTCAAAGCAGCAGAGCTATCTGCATGATCACCACAGCAGACCATCAGCAGCCACTTGCCAACCAGTCTACCTGCCTCCAGGAATCATGCGAAAGACAATTCTGCACGGCTACAGACCGTCATGCTAGCCAAATGAAGTGGTGTACCTGCACCTGATTGTGTGTACCTTGCAGTCAAAAGGGTTGGTCTTTCTATACCGCTTGTCGGAGGTGTCAATGTCCTCACAGATACGGCAATGTAATCATACTAATCATACATACATACTGTTGCGTCCAGCAGCAGCCGCTGAGGGTGGGTCGCGTCAGCCATACAGCACAGCCATACATCACAGCCTGACAATGCATTTTCATGATGCCGGCTGCAGCCGCTCAGGGTGAGCAGCGTCAGCCATGCAGCAGAGACAAACAGCAGAGACCGCGTTGCCGGCTGCGCACCATCACGTGCTGTATGCTGTGGTAGCTGCACGCAACCGCTGCCGCTCCGGCTGCCACCATCACGAGCTCACACACAGCCACGCCACGCAACCGCAGCAGCGCCCCCAGGTGTCTCCCGCAGCACGCAGCACGCAGCCTCAGCACGTAACCTCAGCTGTGTGAGTCAGCCGAGCCCCCACCCGGCCCGAGGGGGAAGCATTGCACGCCACAGCGCGCCACAGCGCGTAATGGCTCCCTCCACCCACCCGGCCCAAGGGGGAAGCATTGCACGCCACAGCACGCCACAGCGCGTAATCGCTCCCTCCATCACCCGGCCAGAGGTGAAGCATTGCACGCCACAGCACGCCACAGCGCGTAATCGCTCCCTCCACCCATCCGAGCCCATTGCATGACACTGATATCGATCACACAGAGCTGCAGTTCTTGCAGTATGCATCACAGCAGCTGCAACCCCTCCAGCGCGGCGCTCTGCCAGTGGAGTCATGGCCAGCAGCGGCGGGAGGTCCGTGGGGTGTACGTTGACAGTGTGACAGCTTGACACAAATGCACCCACGTCGAAGAGATGACCGGCGGGGGACCATGTGCCCACATGGACAGCCAAGGCAGTTTCCCGCTTCGGTCGCACGCACCCTGGCATCGGCTAGCACGCGTCTCGCGGTGGCCCCCAGCGCATGCCGTCCCTCGGCGGCGAGCACCGCGAACATACCGTCATGATGTATGCATATGAAGTCTGGCAGCGCTCAGACTTCATGTTGCGTGGCCCTCGGAGGCCCGAGTTCCCCCCGCCGAGCGGTACAAACGGCTTCCATTGCAAGGACTGCAGCGTTGAGCCCTGCAGCTGAGCCAAGAGCCGTGAGCCCTGATCTCGAGAAGCCGCGCGCCAAGGCGCAGCTGGCTAGGGATCTAGGGATCTAAATGCAGCAACACCCCTCGCAGCCGGTGGTGCTGCTTGTGCATGCACTGCGGCGGGGTTTTGGGAGTGGGGTGAATGCATGGGAAAGCACGAGCTCCAGCAGCTATAGCCGTTGCTGCAGCATGCTTTGTACTCAGCCTCAAGAGCCTGAGGCTGCTGCCATCTTGCTCGCGGGGCGCTCAGAAACTACTTACACGCTTTGCATGTACAAGCGATGTGCCACAACTGGAATGGTTTTCCACCAATGGCTACCACCTGAATCCAGAGCTGGCTTGGGGCACGATGCTCCGACCCAGCAACCAGCTACAGCAACAACAGGAACGCGACAGCCTGTGTATGCATTGTTAGGGCGTTCACGTTGGTGTCACATCTTCCGTGGACATTCCCTGGAGAACTCAGGAGAGCAACGTGAAGCCACAACCTAGCAGCGAGTCAATTGCAAGCGAGTTCCCCACCTGGACGGCATGCACCTGAGTTGATGACCCGGAACCATTTTAGGCCATGTCACCATGCGGCATGGAGCATGGCCCTTTTGACAAGTCAGCATGAGAACACGGCGAAGTGGCACTGTGTCAGGTAGGAGTGTGGCAGTCCCGGGGTGACCACAGGTGTACAGAGGAGGGCATGCATCGACTGCACATTGGGCTGGTCAAAACTATCATGCCGGAGGTCTTTCGGTGGCATCTGAAAGTCTCCTAGGCCAATTGCGGGGGCATTGGGAACACCTAGATAGGATTGGGATGAGTCTGGGGTACATTGGGAAAAGAGGGTCCATTTTCCCAAAAATCAGGGCTGATTCGGCCTGAAATTGTCCGATTTCCCAATATTGCAATTTGAGGCCACAGGCAGCTCCAGAGCATGTATGTATGCCCTATGGATGTCCCAATGTTGTTCAAATAGGTCCCAGGTGTCCGCGTGAATGGTGGGAATGCCAGAGGGCTGAGTGCCCACCCCCCTTCCCCACCTGGACGGCATGCACCTGAGTTGCTGACCCGCCAGCCAACCCAGCGAACTAGACGACCTGATCTTCTATCACCCACTTTCTCTATTTAAAAGAACAACTATCAATGTGACGCAGGCATCAGCATGCACGGTAACCACAACGCTGAGGCGAACTGCAGCCAGCCGTCTGAAGCTTCATGAAGAATGCAGAATTCATGCAGAAGTCAACATGGCCCGCTTAGATTGCGCTGAGGATACTGCATATCAACGGTGATATGCAGTATCCTCAGCGCGATCTAAGTGGCCATTGTATCTTGCGATGTGCCTGGCTTCGCTAGGAGCCCTGTGGCTCAGCCGCACTGTGACCAGCCTCTCTGCGTGCATGTGTTCACGCATATATATGCCGCATATATACTCTTACATTGAGGCGCTCCGAGCCAGTGCACCAAGCGAATGTACAACTAGATTCTAGACTCACATGCTACCCAGCAGATGCGAGCCGGCCAGGCGATCACCTGCAGCTGGCACGAACTGCGCACCCGTGAGCTGTGCTACCCTGGACATGGTCTTTCTGATCACAAACCCGTTTCCTTTCACTGCCGCCGCACTCAGCTCCCGCAAGGAATTCTCAATCCAGCGAGCCTTTGCTCGCTCGTTGAATGGCCCAACCAACGACACTGCTAGCGTGTTGAGGTACTGCATGGCACGTGACCCTAGTCTGCCATATGTCTCGTGCACAACCGGCACCACCTTGTACGATCCCTGCACACTCTCTTTGTACTTGTTGAGTTTGAACTGCCGCATATATATATGCATGCACGCATATGCCGATCATCCGTGCATCGACATCGCAGTCCAGGCAGAGCCAAGGCGACAGCGTGGATGACTGAACACTGGCTAGTTCGACTTTCCGCATCGCAGACCAATCATCGTTTACTGTAGCATTGCATACGTGCGTAGAACTCTTGCTGGCCCCCGCGGCTGCGCGCGGCGGGACCGACCGATACATGTCCGGAATGCCACAAGGCGGTACACGACTGCTCGGCGTGGGGCCCGGGCAAATGAGTAACATCGCGATGTATCGCATACAGTCACGATTGCGTATGTGCATATGCACCCGGCCACGACACGCATGCGACAGGTACAGAGGCAGCAGCTGCGCATGCAGGTCATGCGCATGTGCAGGCATGCACCGCAGCGATCGCGATACATCGGTTCAGACCTCATGTACTGTCAAGGAGGTAGAAGATACACTGGATGCTGCTGGTTACAGAACTAACACAGGCTCCCGTGACTAGTTTCGGCCGGTGCCAAGGGCCACATCAGACGGATCATGTGTAGCTCAGCAGTCACGAGCGTAGGGCCCAGACCTCATGATCTGGCGGTTCGAGAGCTCTGCGCAGGTGCTGTCTGGCCGTGTTTGCGAGAGTCCCCCACATGCTCAAACGAAGCAGAGCACTGGCGCACCGACCTCGCTCGAGGCAAATCTAGATACCACACGTACGTGCACTGCTCATATATATAGCGTATACGCTCAAGCCACACGACCGCGGGCCTACTTACGTTCAAGCAGCTATACGTAATTGTTTGATCGATGCTGGCGTGTAAATATCTATACGTTAACGTTCAAGCAGCTATACGCAGCTCAAAAGCTCCGGCCGTGAACTCGAACGTGGACGATTGGATGGACTCGTCCTCGGCGATGGTGTCGACGTCGGTGTCAAAGGGCAGGCTCCAGGCTTCGGACTCTCGGCCGAAGTACACGCTCCGCGATGGCCTGCCATGGCTGTTGAGCATAACGACGGTACGTACCCGTTTTCAGATCTGCGGAGCTATATAGCTCTCGCTGCTCCCAGCGTGTAGTAAATGCGCGTGGAGTTGCAGTGGACCCTCTGGAACGCTACAAATAATGCTGGGAACATTGTCAATTGCGGGTTGCAACCCGCATTGCGTCGTTCGAGTCCTGTCAAACACGAGTTCCCCGCAGCCTGGGGCCCGTAGCCCTGACGTCCCGCAGCCATCTTGAGGGCTAAATGCCATTGCTACGCATTATATACTACACTATATAGAGCATATTTCATCACTCTGCGTGGCTGCGAACATGTGCGTGGCGCGCGTTCCTTCCTTGTGAAAATGGTGTCGACATGTGGCTCGGTATGGCTGCAGCGTCAGTGATATCATGAGCAGGCTGGCGCTTGGCTAGGAGCCATGGGCGCTTGCAATGGCGCTTCGGATGGCGCTTGCCGTGGCCCTTCGGATGTCCGTTACCCTTGTCTCGGCGCGTATACGTAGCCAAGAGGCATGCAACGTAGCCAAGAGGCATGCAACGTAGCCAAGAGGCATGCTACGTAGCCAAGAGGCATGCTACGTAGCCAAGAGGCATGCAACATAAGGCACTTTTCTGGGGATAACATTCGCTTTTTCTCGGACATCAGGCCCAATTGTTGGCTTCATGTGCCATGCCCCCCGGCGCCACTTTTACGTCATCCTGCAAGCGCCATGCTTTCAAGCGCCACTTTAGAACCACTTTTAGCGATTTAACAAACCACGCTAGATGCATTGCGGCGTATGGCGGACGTCCGCCATACGCCGCAATGTATCTAGCGTACGGCCAGGAGTGACAAGCGCCAATTAAGCGCCAGATTCATCTACAGTGCTTATAATTAGTGCCTGTGGCGCCTGGGCGGTTGCCAGAGGCCACTGGCAGCCTCAGGCTTGGGAACCGGAGTTCTGGGTCCAGGGCTCTACAGCCCGCCGGGATGCCGGTTTATTTTTGGGAATTTGGAAAATCCCGGATCTGCCGCGAAGCGGCAAACCGGGAATCCCAGCCTGGCGCGCGGAGCGTGCCGGGACGGCTCCGGGTGGTTTCGAGCGAGAAACCGGGATGCTGACGACAAGGTTAGCTGTACCATCTGGCGGGCCTGTGGCGCGAAGTTATTATTTTTCGACGGGGCTTCCCGGGCATGATGTCAGTGAAAACCGGCCGCCCGGTTTTCACTGACATCATGCCCGGGAAGCCCCATCTGAGTTTTGTCTCCGAGTTTCTGAATCACCGGGGCTGGGCCCCGGCTGAGATTGGATCTCAGACCGTGATTCCCGGTTGTGGAAAAGGTGGCTGTAGAGCCCTGTCTGGGTCTGCCTGCAGCACTAGTCACACGGTGTTCCTAGTTGGCTCTTGCAATTTCTTGTTCCACTTCAAGTGGAAGGCATCAGTGCAGTGCTAGTGCTTTAACTACCCAGTCGTTTAACAAAATATCATATGATTGCAATGATTGCAATTATACCACGGCAGGGGTGCCGCGGCCGATGCCCGTCCGGGTTTGTGGGGTGATGTCTGCTTTTTATTTCTGGTTTTTTAATACACATGCACATCCTTACTGCATGCGTGAGTCTACACTACACATGCATGTGTGCAGGGCCTCACCACAGCTGTCTTGGTTGGATTTTCCATTGGCGGCACGCACGCCGATCTGGCCATGCTACACGGACACGCAGGGGCATACCACGGCGGCAGCAGGGCATGCGTGCCCTCCGGGCTCCAGGGGCTGCTCTATGCCTCCGGCTACGCGCAGGCGCTTCCGGTGCTGGTGCTTCTCCTTGCCTGGTTTCTTGCCGTTCAGCCTGCGCGGTGCAGCCAGCGGGTCTACACCCTCACCTCCGCCATGCGCCTGCATGCATGCCGCACGTTTGCCGTGATGCTGCCGTGCGCAGCGCTGGTCGCGCTGCAGCCACTGGTGATCATCAGCTGGGCTGCGTTTGGCGGCGACATGAAGGGTTGGGAGATTGAGGGTAGGCTGCATGATGGCGCGCCAAATACACAGTCTGCCGCAAATGCCGGTGCGGCCTCCGGCCCATGCATGCGTACGGCATGCGTCGCACAGCATACACGTATCTCATGGCCGCAAGAATTCCAGTGCGATGTGCATGCTGGGTGACCTGGCCATGGATCTGCCGGTTGTGTTTCTTGAGCGCACGTGCGGGTCATGCCGATGTGTTGGGCGCCCGTGCTGCTTGCAGTTGTTTGGTCTACTCTGTGCTTTCTTCCGGAGTCCCTCGGCGCTGCTGGGGCCTTGATCTATCATCGTGGTCACAGTGTGGCACATGGCATACACACATGTCACGGCCATCACGGCCGCAACAATTCCAGTGCGGTGTGCACGCTGTGTGATCTGCTGCCATTTTGACACGCCGTGCTGCGATGCAGAGGGTGGCTATGAGTGCTGCGCGTCAGAGCTGCTCCCCTGGGGTAGCGATCAGACCGCGTGGGCCCAGCTCTCATGCATATGCGGCTTTGTGGCATGTGCATGGTACCTGGTGCTTGGCGCGTGCTTCGCGGTGATGCCGTCCAAGCCGCGACTCTTCCGGGCGGTCTTTGGGCAGCTGCCGGACGATGATGGCGTGGCCGCCGCTGCGGCTGATGTTTGCGAAGAACGCATGTGCACGGCCAAAGATCCGGACAGCATGGCCACAGATCCAGATGACGACAGTGTGGCAAATGTGGTTGATCTAGTGGTAGAAGACGGCGTGACGAAACCCGGCCAAACCGAAGCCAGATAGGTCAAGATTGTGCTGAGGCATGGGCAAACTCCCTGTGCTGCCGGAAGCTAGCCATAGGCACAGTGGAAATGATGCATGGTGATGTCGATGATGCGGCTCTGTGCCTGGCTTCAGCGTGGCCAATGCATGGGCCTCGTTTGAATGCTGTTTACTCGCGTGTGTTTGAACGCTGCAGCAACCTGACCGCTGTGCAGCAACATCTTTGAGCGGTTGTGCTGCCTAGTTCGTTGCATAATGAAATGTCTGCGATGTGAAACCCTTGTTCAGGGTCCTTTGAATGATCAGTAGATGCAATAAGGCACGCTAGTGAGAATCAGCCGGCGGGAGCCTGGGGATCTGATAACTAATTAATGCTGTTCCGGCGGGCTGTCAAATAATTCTGGCTTACAATACTCAGTACTCACTCGTGGTCACCACACCACATCTAATCATTGCTTGCTCTCCTCAGCTGTGCCAAACCCAATCATCGTCCTTGTGACGTTGCAGCTGCACTGCCACCTCCTGTGCTTGATGCCAGTGCTCACATGGCATGCTTTGGCGGAATCCAGACTCCATCACCATCGCATCCGTCCCCTCCACGTGCCCCCCCCGCAAGCCGCATGCTAGAAACGGTTCTGGTACCGTTTCGGTACCGAGCTAGCGCCACCACATCCTCTGCGGCCCTGTCCACGACGTTGCGCGATCTGTCCACGACACTGTGCCGCGTGCTGGCACGCGCCAGTGCGCATTTCCGCTCCCCACCTCTCCAGGCTGGGCGGGCGCTTCTGCCGGGCGGGTACTTCTGCCGGGCCTGGCAGCCCCCACTGACGGCCTGCCAGCGCTGACGTGCCATCGGCATAGACCGCCGCCCATATGCATGGCTTATCCATCCCGGGCCCCGGCGCGCGATGCGGCCAGCCCCCATCCCGCCGCGCACTGCCGCCAGCCCTCTCCCCTGACATGTTCCCTGCTTAAGGCCAGGGCATTGGCAGAGGCAATTCCATGACCCTTGCATCCGCCCCCTTCAACCTGCAGATCAGGTCGACCGCCTGCAACAGACCGCTCTTACTGCAGACCGTGACCGGCACCACCACATTCTTCGAGGCCGCACTTCCCGGTTTCATACTGTACCAGAATCATCACAGCCAGCCAACTCCCCCCTCCCCCACCAGCCTCCCACCCTGGCCCATGTCCAGCCACTGCCCTGGCCGCGCTGTTGACAGGCACCGGCTTTGGCACTGTGTGGTCTGGGGTCGAGGCCACGAGGGTCGTGCATGGCCGCGGCATCATGCTGTGCCAGTGGCCATGCTGCCTGCTGAGGCTGGCCATGCTGCCTGCTGAGGCTGGCTCTGCGCCGACTCGACGCTGACTTGGCGCCGGCTAGGCGCCGCAGTGACCAGCACCCATGCATCACAGTTGTCACATGGCGTACGTACCATGCCCGTGGCCATGCTGCAGTGGCCATGCTGCCTGCTGGGGCTGGCTCTGCGCTGACATGGCGCCGACTCGGCGCTGCGGCACCCGGCACCTGATTCCTGTGCGTGGCCTGCGCCATGCTGCTCTGGGTCGGCGTGCTGTGTGCTGTGTGCTGTCTGCTGCCGCTTAAGTTCCTTGTGCGTGCGGTTCATGCCGAGGTGATGGGCGCCCGTGCTGCTCGTGGTCATTTGTTTTCCTCTGCCAGGGTGCCTCCTTCCCTCGGCGCTGCTGGGGCCTTGATCTATAACCGTGTAACACAGCACAGGTTCACTGCGGCAACTGGCACACCTGCAAGAACTGCCATGCTGTGCACCACACAGCACGCAGCACACCTAGCTATAGGCCGCAGTTCCAGCAGCCCGGCCGCCACCGCGCTCAACCCGCGGGCAGAAAACGGCAACACTGTGGCAGCGCGGGAATGCCGCCACCGCACTCAGCAAGAAGCGCACATGCGGCTCATACCGCCACCGCACTCAGCCCGCGGTCGCCCAGCGGGCGGTACCACTTGTTGCATACTCAGTAAAACCTCTACTGGTGCGGCAGAGTGCGGCAGAGTCGCAGCAAGCGGGCATTATTACTTGAGTGAACTGACACTGCTAACTGACACTGCGATCGGCCTGACACTGTGACATGGTGCGGCAAACAGCAGCTGCTGAAGGTGAGTCGCCTCAGCCATGCCGCCCGTGCAGAATATTATAATGATAGAAATATGTGATGCCAGCTGCATCCCCTGCCGCACGGGCTGCCACCATCACAGGCTCATGATGGTAGATCACACACAGCGACGACACATAAGCGCGGGCAGCGCTGCCGGTTCGCGCCGCGGCTGCAAGCACCCCTGGCAGCGGCCAGCTAGCACACGGCCGTGGCGACGGGTACTAGAAGCTCACAGCTCGCGGTGGCCCCCAGTAGCCCTCATGCACGGCCTTGAAGGTGAGCACTGTATCGTGATGATGTATGATGTCTGGCAGACCACATGCACTCCCCACGTGCACGGGGCCACGATCGCTCACTACAACAGGGGGGGTCATGGTCACGTCCGCCGTGCGCTTGCAATTGGTTGTCCTGAATTGCCTTGGAACGGCTGTGTCCACGATGGATGCATCGGCTCTAGAGTGTGTGCTGTGTGCGCCATCGTGTGCCACTGGTTTGGGGTCTGCAGCTGGCCCAGGCCGCACTGCTGGCTGCAGCTCACCATGCCCCCCCGCCCGAGCTCCAGAAGCTGCCAACGTTGTACGTTGCTGCAGCATTTTTTGGACCTCCGGCTGCTGCCATCATGCTAGCATGCGTGCGGCTTCAGGTGTGCCACAAAACGTTTGTCACGAATGGCTACCTGCTACAACCAGAGCTGCCCTGGCGCATGGAGCGTCAGCTGCAGACCGACCCAGCTCCCAGCCACCACAACAAATATTTGTTGTGCTGTAAAAGACACGCTGCAGCCTTGTGTATGCACTTTTAGGGCGATGAATTTGGTGTCACATTGCCCGTGAACGTCCCCTGGCGAACTCGCGAGAGCGACTTGTTCAAAGCCACAATTGCAAACTGCAGACCAGTAGCTAGCCAATTGCAAGCAGCCTCCACCTGGACGATGGTCCACCTGGACGGCATGCACCTGAGCTGAGCACTGACCAGCCAGCCAACCCATCGAACTAGCTGGACTATTCTGCTAGCATCCGCTTGCTATAGCCACTATCAATGTGACGCAGGCACCAGCATGTCCGGTAACCGAATGTTGCACAACGCTGAGGCAAACTGCAGCGCTGAAGCTTCAGGAGTGATGACCAGCGTCGCCCGCGTAGGTCGTGCTGAGAACATTATATATCCATATCTTGCGACGTGCCTGTCGTGACTAGGAGCTCTGGGGCACTGTTATTGCTCTGCGTGCCGATCATCCGTGTCGACATCGACATCGCTGTCCAGGCAGATCTCCAGAGCCAAGGCGACGGCGTATATGACTGAAAAACAGCTGAAACCGGAAAATTTGACTTTCTGCATCGCGGGCCATTCACCCATTGCTCTAGCATAGCATACGTGCGTGCAGCTCTGGCTGGCCCCCGCGCGGCGCCGATGTCCGGAATGCCACAGGGCGGTGCACGACTGCACGGCTTGGGGCAAATGAGTACACTCGCGTACAGCTACGATTGTGTGTGTGTGCATATGCACCCGGCCACAACAAGCGTGCGACAGCTCTGCGCATGCAGGCCATGTATGCGCGCGCATAATGTGCACAGTTCCCGAACATAGATCCAGAACACACATGTATGGCCAAGCAGTGCGAGCTGCGCATGTATTGTCTGGCGGTGTAAACGCTTGCGAGAGCAGCGCTCTAGATCTGTACATGTTCAAACGAAGCTAAGGCGGAGCACTGGCGCACCGACCTCGCTCGAGGCACTTGCGCCTCTAGATACCAGCTGCAGGTGCACTGCACATGAGCTCAGGCAACGCGGGCTGTTTCTGTAGCTATACAATTGTTCGATGCTGGCTTGTAAATATATACGTTTAATTATAAGCAGCTATACGCGAAGAGCTCTGGCTCGTTGCTGCAACAGGTGCACGCATCCTGATCCGGCCGTCTAGTGTGTCACATACAGCTTGCGCTAGCTATAGTAGAACTGTAGTAGAACGTTTTCTCCGTACGAAGGCGTCTGAATCTGCGGCCAGCCTTCGGGAATCAGACCAGGCGTTGAGTTGAGTATTCGGCAAGCTCCGACCATGAACTTGAACGTGGACGATTCGACGGACTCTTACCAAGCAATTACGTCGACGTCGGTGTCACAGGGCAAGCTCCAGGCTTCGGATTCCCGGCCACAGTGCCGGCCCAGGGGCACCGTGGCACCACTGTTGAGCGTACCGGTGGTACGTACACACTGTGCTCATTTTCAGAGCTAGCGCTGTTCCCAGCGTGTAGGCAATGTGCCTGGAGTCGCAGCGGACCTGCCGAGATATTATTATGAATGCTCGGAATATGTTGATTCATGCGGGTCGATAATGTTTGAGTCCTTTGAAACCATAACACGAGTCCCCGCGCAGGGGCCCGTCTCATCGATATCGCCGCTGGCTGTATTTAATGCCATCTCAGCCGTCACTGCAGCCGCCCTTAGCCACCTCTGTAGCAACACTCACACACCTCCAGTGAATCCTACGTTCATGATTCTGTATGCCTTGTGTGCAGGCCCTCACCGCATTTGTCTCATCAATGGTCTACATCAGTTTCACCTGTAATCACGACGATCTGGCCATGCTATATAAATACGCAGAGGTTGACCGTGGCGGCAAGAGGGCATGCCTACCCTCCGGGATCCAGGGGCTACTCTACGCCTCCGGCAATGCTCAGGCACTTCCGGCGCTGGTGCTTGTGGCTGCCTGGATTCTTGCCATTCACCCTCTGAGGGCCTTCACCCTCGCCTCCGACAGACGCCTGCATGCCTGCCGCACTTTTGCGGCGATGCTGCCGTGCGCAGCGCTCGTCACGCTGCAGCCACTGGTGGTCGTCAGCTGGCCTGCGTTTGGCGGCGACATGAAGAGTTGGGAGATTGAGGGCAGACTCCATGATCGCGAGACACATACACAGTCTGAAGCACAGTCTGACGCAATTCTCGGTGCGGCCTCCGGCCCATGCATGTGCACGGCATCTGCCACATGGCACACACGCATCTCAGGGCCGCATCAATGCCAGTGCGGTGTGCACGCTGTGTGATCTGTGCTTGTCAAGAACCAGAAAAGCGCCCAACTCAAGGGGTTGTATTACTTCTGGACTGTAGGACGTCGTATATATGTGTCACTAGACTCTTGAGCGCACAGTATGGCTCATAACAGTGCTGCCGTTTCAACACGCCTTGCTGCGATGCAGAGGGTGGCTATGAGTGCTACGCGTCAGAGCTGCTCATCTGGGGCAGCCGAAAGACCTGGTGGGCCCAGTAATCATGCATAGTCGGCTTTGTGGCATGCGCGTGGTACCTGCTGCTTGGCGCGTGCTTCGCGGTGATGCCGTCCAAGCCGCGACTCCTCCGGGCGTTCTTTGGGCAGCTGCCGGACGATGATGGCCAAGTCGTGGCCGCCGCTGCGGCCGATGCTTGCGAAGCACACGTGTGCATGGCCAAAGATCCAGACAGCGCGGCACATGTGGTTGATCAACGAGTAGAACATGGCGTGATGAAAACCGGCGCACCCATAGCCAGCCAGGTCAAGATCGTGCTGAGCTAGGTCAAGGTAGTGCTGAGCTAGGTCAAGGTAGTGCTGAAGGCCTGCTCGAGCGGATCTGATTACATATGCGGATCTGATCTGATCTGAAGCTGAGGCATGGAGAACATGGCCGAGCTCACGGTGTTGCCGTGCGCTTTAGCCCCGGGGCATGCCACAGGTGCAGTGGAAATGATGCATGGTGATGTCGGTGATGTGGCGGGTTCCGCGGGTTCTCTGCCTGGCTACAGCTTGGCCAATGCATGGGCCTCGTCTGAATGCTGTTTAAACTGAATGCTATTTACTCGTGTGTGCGACCGCTCGCAGGTGGGCGAATGCTGACTGCTGCGCAGCATCCTCTTGAGCTACTAGTAGTACGTACGCATGCCAACGCCTCGAGCGGTTGTGCTGCCTGGTTCGTTACATGATGAACTGTCTGGGATACGATACCCTTGTTCTGGGTACTTTTATCTGCCATTTGTTGTGCACTGGATGAAGTAAGGTGCACTGTATGAGGTAAGGCACGCTAATGCGAATCGGCCGACGTGAGCCTGCGGAGCCGACGTGAGCCTGCGGAGCTTAATTAATGCTGTTCCGGCGGGCTGTCAGTCCGGCGCCAAATAATTCTGGCTTGCAGTACTCAGTACTCAATTGTGGCTACCACACCACATGTAACAATTGCTTGCTGTCCTTGGTCGTGCCACGACGCAGCTGCCTTGTGACATTGCAGCCCCGATGCAGATTGGTGCTCACAGCTGGCCTACCAACTCCACGCCCATTCAATACCATCACAAGATACGATTAACGCCGCCGCGCACTCACACTACACTGCACAATTCAACGCGTGTAGATCAATCTGTCACAGCTGTGTCCCAGATGGCGCCTCATGGCTGCACCGCACGCGCACTCGAGCTCTCTACACTGCTACATGATCCCACACTGCTGCAGCAGCAACACATGGCAACTGCCTAGGGAACCACATCGCAATGAGCTGAAACTGTGAGCCGTGCCGCGTGCTGCGCCCGCTTGTCACAGCCTAGCGCTGCTCCTCTGGCCATAATCATCAAGTCGGGGCGTGCCACATGAGTCGTGCAACCAAGTTATCTGGTATGCCAGTGCTGGTGACCACATACCACAACCTTGCGTGCCACAGGATTCGTGACCTGGGGGGGGTGTGCCCCTAACTGCTGGGTCCTAGATCTATCACTGTGTAACACGGCGTGCCACATGAGTCGTGACCTGCCCCCACCCCCCCCTCCCCCTGCCGCCTATCGCGCCCTGCCGGCTTCCCCCCCCTCCCACCCCCCCACACATGTCCCTCCTCCTCCCTCCCTCTTCCCTCCTCCCCGCGCATCTCCGCCACTTCTCCTCTGCCCCTTCCCGGACACGGCTCGTACCGCGGGGCAGGATGCGGCTGCGGCCCCTGGAACCGGTGCCTCGCGGCCTCGGAGGTGGCTGCAGCGCGCAGCTGCGTGCGCGTGTAGGCTGCCGGGGTCGAGTCGGCGCCCGCCGGTGGCCCGGTGCATAATGGCTGTGTTTGGCTTGCGCGTGGACTGTGTGATACCGCGTGGTGCTGCGCTCGGTTCCTGCGTTGTGTGTGTGTGTGTGTGTGTGTGTGTGTGTGTGTGTGTGTGTGTGTGTGTGTGTGTGTGTGTGTGTGTGTGTGTGTGTGTGTGTGTGTGTGTGTGTGTGTGTGTGTGTGTGTGTGTGTGTGTGTGTGTGTGTGTGTGTGTGTGTGTGTGTGTGTGTGTGTGTGTGTGTGTGTGTGTGTGTGTGTGTGTGTGTGTGTGTGTGTGTGTGTGTGTGTGTGTGTGTGTGTGTGTGTGTGTGTGTGTGTGTGTGTGTGTGTGTGTGTTGTGTGTGTGTGTGTGTGTGTGTGTGTGTGTGTGTGTGTGTGTGTGTGTGTGTGTGTGTGTGTGTGTGTGTGTGTGTGTGTGTGTGTGTGTGTGTGTGTGTGTGTGTGTGTGTGTGTGTGTGTGTGTGTGTGTGTGTGGTGTGTGTGTGTGTGTGTGTGTGTGTGTGTTGTGTGTGTGTGTGTGTGTGTGTGTGTGTGTGTGTGGTGTGTGTGTGTGTGTGTGTGTGTGTGTGTGTGTGTGTGTGTGTGTGTGTGTGTGTGTGTGTGTGTGTGTGTGTGTGTGTGTGTGTGTGTGTGTGTGTGTGTGTGTGTGTGTGTGTGTGTGTGTGTGTGTGTGTGTGTGTGTGTGTGTGTGTGTGTGTGTGTGTGTGTGTGTGTGTGTGTGTGTGTGTGTGTGTGTGTGTGTGTGTGTGTGTGTGTGTGTGTGGTGTGTGTGTGTGGTGTGTGTTTATGCTTTCGTGCCGGCGCTAGTTCGTTCTGGCATTTGCTCGTACGGAGAGTGGCCTTGGGGCTTGTGATGGTCCGTCTGTATGCATGTTGACTGGTCTGTTGCCTCAGCGCTGCTGGGTCCTAGATCTGTCACTGTGTAACACATGAATCCGATATCTCTTGAGATGATTGGCCGATGTGGCTGATATCCCCAACAATTATCAAAGCCAGAAATGACCCCAGAAACCTGCCTCATGTGGCATGCCTCTTCAGGAGAAGCTTGGAGCCTTTCTGCATTTTGTCAGGTATAAAGTGAATACACTATGTTGTGCTGCGAGGTGCCGCATGCTCTGGACCTCTGCCAATGCTCTGGCAAGCGCTTGCAAGAGTGACATGTAAAAAGGAAGAAGTGGAAAGAGAAGAAGAATATCGAGCATCACAAACCCGTACAGCCTTTGGCAATAGCTAGCACCCCTACGAATAGGAACAGGGGCGGAAGAATGAGAATCTGCCCTATTTGGAATGTAGTAGGGTGGAGTGAGCATTACCGACATCGAGAGGATGCCGCCCGTGGAATGTAGTAGATTTTGGAATGTAGTAGAATGCAGCAAAGTCACCTATGACCATGCATGGTCAGGTTGAGCACAGCACCCTTGGCCGCCACTGAGGCGGCCATCCTGGCCACTCTGCTCAGTCAGGCTGAGCTCTGATGCTACAGCCACCTGTGTTCCTATTTTAAGTCTAATTCTCTTCTCACCTCATGGTTTGCATTCACCGAATAGCCCCCATGAAGCAAGTGGTGCTTAGGGAAGGCCACTACATGGCTACACGGGAAGTTCAACGAGCCTGACATGTACATTGTGATGCAGCTCGTGTTTGAAACAGCACAGCGATTGCGCACTTCGCTGTGCACTTGGGGCCTGGTGGTGATGTGTTGATGCATGCTGCTGGGTGCTGCATGCATGCATTCACATTGGCCACATGCTGCTGCGTGGCGCCGCCATGGGTGGATACATATCCCCTGCCATGGCGATGCTGGTGTGCATCACCGCCGGGCTGCAACTCCACGCACGCCTCGGCCCCGACCTGACGCGCCGCCTTGCCGGATTCCGGTACGTCGACGATGGTCTCGTCATCGTCTGCGCGGAAACGCGCGCAATGCATGCATCCGACAAAGCGGCTGTGTATGCGGCATACCCAGCCGGCATGGTCTGCGAGGAGACCGCCGACGGCAATGTCATCGACATCCTTGAGCACCGCATCATCATCGACCCACAGCACATCCACCACTTCTCCCCCCCGAAGAATTTCCCTGCCCTCCTGACCAACACAGAGCCGCCTCGAGTGACATTTTCCCACGCCCATTGCGTGTCGGCCGCCTCTACTTCCGTGCCTGGATCATGGGCGCCTGTGCCCGCCTCCGCGACAACACCTCCGCTACACTGAACGGCCTCCTTCATGCTGTGGGATTCTTGGCTGTGTGGCTCAAAGCTGCGTACCTCGGGTACAGCGCGCGTGCCACGCGCCACGCTCTTCTCTCCTTCCAACCAGGTTTGTTTGAGGACGGGTTCCACCGGGCCAGGGATGCCTTTCTGCGCTTGCTCGCAGCTGCCACGTGATGGCCGGGATTGGGTTTGGGTGCAACTTCTGTGCCTGTTGCTATCTGTACATATTGGGTCCTACTAGCACGTTTGTGCCCAAGGCTTGTGTTATTTGTGCCCCGACGAGGCCGCCGTATGCTGGCTCCAGATTCTCCAGCGCCCGCCGCTCACGTCTGCGCGGTTGGTCAGGCACTGCTGCTTTCATGACCGAGACTCCCTGTGCGCTTGCCAAGTGACCTCTGGGCCTGGCCGTTATTCGTGTAGCTGCGGCCGCGTGTTTCGTAGGATGAGATGCTGCTATGCATGCATGCCTTGCATGCATGCTGCGCGCATTGCTCACGCCTGTGGGCCATCTGGACACGCCGATCCCGTCATCCAAACGCATGTTGTTTCTCAATCTAGTGATGGAAAAAAGCAGGTTGAGACAGCTACAACCTCGAGGACTACATTGCGAGTTCTACGCTCTTGATCGCCGTTGACTGCTGGACTGCACACCATCCGTCTGATGAGGCCATTGGCACTGGCCGAAACTAGTCACGGTAGCCTGTGCCAGTTCTGTAACCAGCAGCATCCAGTGTATCTTCTACCTCATTGATAGTACACATGCTGCTGCCACACACATGTTCACTGCCAGCCAGCCCACTGTGCACGCGGTGCCTGGCATGCGTGCTGACTGTGAACACCTGTGCACAGCACAGGAGCTCTGCTGCGGCTGCTGTGCACAGTCCATGAGGTCAGCACTGGTGCCCCCTGACCCACCGCCTCCTGCGAGCCTATCATGAACTTATTTGTTTCCAGCCACTGCAGACTTCAGCATGCCACAGCATGGCTGCAACCATGTTGCAGCTCGCGCCACAGCATGCATGTGCTGCAGCATGGATGCAGCACGCGCAGATGGTCCACACATGCGGATCGATCAGCATGTTGACTGGTCTGTTGCCTCGGCGCTGCTGGGTCCTAGATCTATCACTGTGTAACACATGCGTCTCGCCGACAGTCTTGCACAGGCTGTGCATCCATGATTGTAAGTCACAGGTTGTAAGTTGCATGTTGTAATTGTATGCCATGTTAGCCAGACGTCCCACTGGCGTGTGCCAAAGGGCATCCACAAGGCTGTGGTTGATGAGAGGCGCCATGCACCTGTTGCCAACCTGGGTTGCTTTCTGGCAGCTGTGGTACAGGGTTGCACAGGGTGCTATGGTGTGTGCTGTGGTGTGCTGTGTCATCTCTGTACATGTGCGCATGTGTTGCATAGTGGTAGAGGGTGCTGTGGTGTGCTGTGGTGTGCTGTGCCATCTGTTGCATAGTGGTAGAGGGTGCTATGGTGTGTGCTGTGCTGTGCTGTGCTGTGCCATCTCTCACTGAGCATGATGCCATGCTGGGCATGCATGCCGTAGGTCACTGTGGTGGAGCCAGCTCAAGCCCTTGCACTAGGGGCTCTTGCTTTCATCTCCGTGTAACACTCGGGGCGCCATGGTGGGCTCTCAGCATGGTGCTGTGCTACGCGCGTGCGTGCTGGGTGTGCTGGGTGTGCTGGGTGTGCCGTGCTGCGTATGCTGCGTACCACGGTCACACTCCTGTTACACTCTTGTCACACTGTGGCAGCCCACCAGTGGCCCACAGCTGGCCGGCTGCAGCCCACCACAGGCGCACGTGGTCACATGCAGCCCACCACAGGCTCATGTGGTCGCATGCATGTGCACACATGCCTGTGTAGTTACAGAGTCGTTATGCGCTAGTGGCACATCCGAGCTCAGCAACCGAGCAGACTCCGCTCGCCACGGCTGCCTTTCCAGACACACCCAGTCATGATCTGCAAGCCCATCCTGAACAACAGCGCGTTGCCTCTACACAAACCTACAATCATTTCTCTTTTCACATTGGTGATGTACTGCACCCGATCCTGTATACGTATACACGTGTATACACGCATGCCTGTGTATGTACTGTTACATCGAGGGGCTCCGATCCAGTGCACCAAGCGAACGTACAACTAGAGTCTAGACTCACATGCTACCCAGCAGATGCGAGCCGGCCAGACGATCACCTGCAGCTGGCACGAACTGCGCACCCGTGAGCTGTGCTACCCTGGACATGGTCTTTCTGATCACAAACCCGATTCCTTTCACTGTCGCCGCACTGAACTCCCGCAAGGAGTTCTCAATCCAGCGAGCCTTTGCTCTCTTGTTGAACGGCCCAACCAACGACACTGCCAGCGTGTTGAGGAACTGCATGGCCTGTGTATGTATGTTTGGCCTGTGTGGAGGCATGCGTGGAACCATGAAGAGCTTGATCGAGAACAAGAACGCAAACACTACAGTGGGGCTAGAGCTCCTATTGGGCTAGAGCTCCCATGGCGTCTCTGCTGCATGCGCTGCACTTGCGTGCTACACCTTGCCAGAGGCTGTGAGCTGTCTCCATGCATGTACATGTGGTTGCCAAAGACTCGGAGTGCACATGCGGTTGTGGCCTGTCTGTCTGTTTGCGTGTTGCCTGGTCTGTTGCCTCGGCGCTGCTGGGTCCTAGATTTATCGCTGTGTAACACATGCGGTTGCAGAACATTGCACTCTTCAGGTATACACGGGAACACATGGAACAAGCGCCGCCAGTACACATGCCACACGAAACGCATAGAATTACATCCTGCATGATTGTAAGTTTCAGGTTGTAAGTTGCATGTTGTACCTGTTTGCCACGTAGAACCGACATAACTGCAGAACCGACATACGTATCAGTACGATCAGTACTGATCAGTATTGATCAGTCGTCGCGTGCACCGAGCGCGCCAGCACCTCCCCACAGCAGCAGAACAGCGACCAGCGCTAGCTCACAGCATGGCGCAGCGCACAGCATGGCCCAGCGCAGTAATGATCTGAATAGTTAACGTACCCTGTGACTGCATGTCACTCCTGACTAATGCAATTGTAACTTGCGAAAAAAAGATAACGTAGTGTACTGATTGGGACATCACGATTGGGACATCACTCCACACCCGAAAGACCCGGACGGGCATCGCCCCCGGCACCCCTGCGAGCAGGGGCGGGAGAAGGGACGTGCAAAAGAACAACGCGTGAAAGAAGAATGCACGAAACAGCAACGTTGCTGTTTAACAGGACCACGAGGAGCGGCAGGGGCACGAACGCACCCGAGCCACAGCACACCATCCCCGCAACTGCGACCCGCAACTGTAATGATACGTACAGACTGAGACCACGAGGGCAAGCACACCACCCCCATGCACCTAGCTGCAGGACAGGCAGAAGTCCTGGGCCTATTGCAGTGTGGTTGCGCATGATCTGATCAAGCACCGTGCAATAATGAATTTTTGTTATGCAGGTCCGATTGTACACGTGCGGTCGTGTGCTGTGCTGTGCTGTGGCCCCTGGGCCATGCTGCGTGTGCACATGCGAATGGCTACAAGGGCGTCTCGTGGGGGCATCTCATGGCAATCGTGACTGGGGAGTGCAAGTCAAATCTTATACAGTGCTGTGCACCAACCACCTGTGGCCACCTTGGCTGCCATGCATGGCCATGCGCTGGGCTGCTGCTACAGGACTGGCCGGTGATTGAGGACATCGCGCGCTTGCGCTCGCTGATGTTTGCGCCATGGCCATGCAGCCGAGTGACCATCATGCCGTTGCCGTTTGATACATAGCACCATGCATGCATGGTCCAGTGCAGAGACAGATGTCATTGCCGAGCACCATGATGCCGTTGCCGTTTGCAGGGGCAAGCTTTCGAAAGATGCCACTGCACCGGACCATGCATGGGCGCAGCCCCGTCAGGACCGGAAGAACGGTCAACACGCTCAATCACATCAGACGGGGTAGCAGAGGGAGCACTCTTACATCGAGGGGCTCCGAGCCAGAGGTCATCACTACTGTCATTCGACTAGGAGAGCACTCAAGCCACACACACACACACACACACACACACACACACACACACACACACACACACACACACACACACACACACACACACACACACACACACACACACACACACACACACACACACACACATGCATGGCTGCCACACACACCACTGTGCATCCACTGTGTATGTACGTGTCGCCTTGCCTTGCATAATTTATTCAATATTGCCTTCCGGCACTGTGACCTCAAACTCGGCTGTGAGTCACGCTGTGCTGTGCTGCGTGGCATGCCAGAGCACACTACGTAGCCCCTCAGCCGCACTGGCAGACCAGGGCGTGCGTCCTCGGCAGTTCGGTGACTTCAGTGCACATGCTGTTGAAAGTTCATGCCTGGCTGAGAGGTGCGAGGTCACTGGGAGCACGCCATGCGGCCCGGCAGTCGCGCAGTCGGCGCTGCCTTGTGACTGTCAACACACGCACTGAATTCAACATGTCGTAGGTAGCATGGCTTGGGTCACCTGCACCTTGCCACGATGTGCTCCATCAGACACCTCGTACACTCGTGGGCAGCCCCCCCCCCCTACCCCAGTCTGAAACGCCCCCTTCCCTGCGCATCCCCGTCAGGGCCCCAGCTCTGTCGCTCAGCTCGGCCGTGCAGGCCTCCGTCGCCGGCCCTCCGCACAACCCCCCTCCCCCCACCCCCCCCCTCTCGTGTGCATCCCCCTTCTCGCGCGCCCCACCCACCCCGCGCCTCCCCTATCGCGCGCACTCCCTATCGCTCGCCCCCCCTCTCGCGGGGCCCCCCTCTCGCTCTGCCGCCCTCTCGCGCGCCCCCCCTCTCCCGCGTGCCCCCCCTCTCCTTCGCGCCCCCCTTTCTTGCGATCCTCCCCCCCCCCCCCCCCCCTCATGCGCTGGCAAGTGCAGCATATGTGCAAACCCACATGCAAAGACATAGCCACACAGCCCGGTCTGGTGCCTGCTCGTGTGAAGCCATCTTGCACATGCTGAGCACCCCACCCCTTCCACACCTGCCAAGAGCTGGAACCCGCAGTTGACAGCGCTGGGGCGTGGGAACTACAACTGCATGACTACAGATGAATCAAAAACTGCACAGGTTCTACTAGAAGGTATAACAAGAACCACCCTGCACGGGGTCGCACGCGCATGCATGCTCGCACACGCGTATGAACATGATCATCCGTGAGAGCCAAGCAAGTGATCATGAGCATTCTCAGCAGCCCCTGCTGGCAGCAACCTGCGAACACATCCACCCCGCCACAATGAAATGCACTAGCACTTTCACTGCTAGTCGAAGCCTAGGCCTCGGTTCAGCAAAGCGTCCACAGGCTCCTGGGTCCCGGTTCGCTGGACATATCAGTGAGCTAATAGGCTATGCAAGCAAATCAAGGTACATGTACATTGTGCATGACCATTCTGCAGACGCATGTGTTACACAGTGATAGACTAGGAACCAGCAGACGCATGTGCAGAAACATGTATCAGCTTTGATGTACCCTGCTCCCGCAAGCTTAACTTCAGCCTGAGTTTAGCCTGTGAGCCTGGGCAAGCGTATGGATGGCATCAGGAAACCTGATCCAAAGGTCTGCTGCCAGTGGAGGCTGCTCTCAGGCTCACTCTGTTCTGCTAGTGAGGGAAAACAGCTGTGAGAATGACTCTCATCTGACAGAATGACTCTCATCTCATGCATCTGGCATCGTTGCATATGGAAGCATGATGAGAAGTCTGGCACAGCTGCAGCTGCAGGGACCGCATGTGTACTGCTACCATGAAGGCTATGAAGCACTACAGTCACAGCTGATTATAATATGAGTTGAGCACTGCTTGAATTGTGTGAGCCCTGTGCTCATGCCACCTCACGCCTTTTCCGGCATTTGCTGTGTTTGACCCATCACACACATGTACTTTCCAAGAACAGTGTTCATGGGACTGCAAGGTCTGTGATGATTCTGGTCACCAATTGTCACAGTCAGAGGTACGCCTCCTACATGCCCTGTGCTCTTACAATTGCAAAGTCACCTGCCCTGTTGACTCTGGTCACATGATCACAGAATCCAGGCCTGACTATAGCCAGTCCTGTCAACAACATGGCACGTGCCATACCTCCTCGTTCCAGGAGTGCACACATGGTGAACAATGACATACTCCCTCAGTAATGACTGTACACTGTTTGCCAGCTGGTGATGATTGTACACTGAGGCGCTATCGTGAAGCCCGCAACGCGAGTCAACTGCCAGTGGTCAGGCCTCTGCCAATGAGCTGTAACGATTGTTAACACTTAGTTACACTGAGTCAGGTCAGGGCCTCAACAGCCTGCATACACCGTGGTGCGCTCCAAAGCAAGGAAGCAAGATCTTGTGTCTCGAGACAAACCAAACAGGAGCAGCATGTCTGCCCGACTGATGCTTGCTGTCACGAATCATGCTCACAAACACAGGGCACGAGTGGTACCAGTGCACACATACAGTGTCCTCAGAGCACAACAGCTGTGACAGCTGGCCAAATGATGGACCTGGGATCTTGTGGTGATGTCTGTGCAACACTGGGATCTTGTGGTGATCTCTGTGTAACACTGGGATCTGCGGCTGATGTCAGAGTGGGACACAGGGAAGTACCTGTGAACACTTGTCATGAACATCTGGTGGAATTCCATCAAAGCATGCACCACGATGTGTTACATGTGTGCCTGAGTGATTCCAGGACACTAGCTGGGTGGACCGGCCATGCCATGCCATCACGTCCGCAAACACGTGAGGGTGGGTCCTGGCAGATTCTCAGGTTGCGTGGCCTGGCACGGAATTTGCATGGGATTTGCAATGGGATTTGCGATTTGCGATGCAAATTCCATGCGTGGGATGGCATGGCATGCCATCGAGTGTGCGTGTTGACACGTGAAATGACGTGCAGCTACCCAAACTAGACAGACAAAATACCATATTTGTTGGATGTGGCACCATCAGAAAATGATCACCCAGAAAATGATCACCCATCACCCTGATCACCCCCAGGCTAAGCCTTCCTGTTCACCCACCTAATCCCAACTGCCAGTGCATCTAAGCCCAACTAATCTGCCAACTAAGCCCCCCTACTCACCGAGCTACTCACCCAAACCATGGCCACCCCGACAATCTGGAAGTCACTGTATGTGATGCAAGGTTGTTCTTACTTTTAGGCCAGTTGAGAATTCTGGCTCCTATTCCTGCTCCTGGTCCATGGGAGAGCTGCATAGTAATGAGTATGTGGTGTGTTGATGGCCAGGCTCATTAACAAGCCCTGGCACAGACAGCAGCTCTGCACACGTCCTGCCAGCCAGCTGCTTGTCTTTGGCTGTGACTAACCTCCAACCTGCAAAGCATTTGTGGCTTGTGGTGTGCATGAAGGCTGGCTTGGCAGAGCTCTGCAACAGCTCTGCAACAGCTGGCACACCAGACCACTGGGGCATCTCTGTGCTTGCTCATGTGTATACCAAACTCCCCGTGATAATTGAGGTTTGTCAAATATAGGCCTGCGGATGCGCCAAGGACTGTTCGGACTGGCTAGGCCGAGGGCTGTGCAGCGTCAGTGGGAACAGCGGTCAGCCATTCATGCACACGCACATCGCACTGCTGCATCATTTATGCAATCGCACTGATGTTGCATGCAAGCAGCTGTAGAGCGCTACGTAGCATATGCATACATGTGCTTGCGGAATTGGACCCGGGCAACTCGTCCTTAGGGCCCTCAGCCTGTGCAGCTGTGTTGGATGCGGGTTGCATCGTCGTACGGCGTGCTGGTAGCCCTGGGCTTTGTTGGACGGGGTGCTGTCCGACCGCACTTCCCCGCGGGGCAGTTCGTTGCGGACAGGTGGCAAGTACTACGGAGGCTCGTCCCGTGTTACAGGGAGACTCGTCCTGTGCAGTGCCGCGAATGCCGAACAGAGTTCACGGTCTGGCCAATTGTTCTCACTGCCACCCTGGTTGTTCACAGCCCTCGGACCCAGCGGAGACTGTACGTCATGTATGCATATGCAAGTGCATACACGTGCAATGCTGCCACGCGCGGCCCGCAGCGGGGCCCCGTGACACTGGGCGTCCCTCTCGCGTCCGCTTGTTCCAGGTCCTCTTTGATTGGCCATACGCATCGCTTGCATTGACATCCACCAGGTATCGTCAGTCTGCAAGCGTGCAGCGCGTGCGCAGCTCGTGCGACCGACGCGCAAGCGCAGCGTCGTCCCGACCATGAAATTCAAATGTTTCTGTGGCTAGCGGTAGGGTGTTCGAGGCATGCACATACACACTACGACCTGCGCCACGTTAGCAGACGTAAAACAGGTCGTCATCTCTAGAGATGTTTACGGTGCTCGAACATTTTTGTCGGGGCAGCTGTGCGCTGTGCATATCTCGCGACGTCGACGTCCTGCGACGTCCTGGTCTGTGTGGACAGGTCTTCTTCAGTTCTGGGGTACAGGTCCGGACCTGTACCAATGTGCGTGGTTCCACGCATGTTCAGCGCATCAGAGGTTGATGCGGCGTCACTCACCAGCACATGCCACGTTCGTAGGTGGCGCAGCGCCAGTGACACATCACCCTCGTTCGAGCAAGCAAGGCAATTGCAGTGGGAGGCCGTCTTGTCGATAGCACGACGCGCGGCATCGACGTGAACACGCATGTACACTACACTTCTGGCCACCACGTACCGCGAAGTAGACATGATCCAGCTCGCACCCGCATGCAACAGGGGCATGGTATGCAAACGTGCAGCTCTGCATGCCGGACGTGCTGCAAGCAGCCTGGTCCCACTCGCTTGCAGCACTGATATACACTCTGCAGCAACCTGCCAATTCCATCCTTTGTGAACAAGTGTTGACCACAGCCACACTCGATTGTGTACAGCACACAGTTTGCACCAGTCGATGGCACTGATGGCAACAGAATACAGTGCTAGCTAGCACCTAGAAAGACTATAATTATTTTGTCACATTGTACCTGGCTTTAATTCTTTGAACGATGCCGTCGATCGTTGCACCTGCACAGCTTGCGAACGAGTCCTGCCTCGTTCGCGTGTCCGACCCGGGCGCGTTCCAGTACGTCGACGGAGGCAACGTCGGGTCTGACCCATCTTCAGAGAGGCGTCAGACAATTCTTGAGCGATTTCAAGCGGATCGTGGGCACCGGGACTCAGTCTGGCTGCCTATCAGCCAGCCCATGTACCATGCGTGGCGAGCCGTCGTGGGCTGTCCAGCCGCGACCGCCCAAAGCATGACTGCAAAGCAGCTAGTCGAAGCGTTGACGGTGCGTAGCTGCATTTTGTGACTCTGCGGCGCAGAGCAAGTCTTCCTGTGTCCGCATCGGTCCTGAGTTTCACGTCACTCAGCTGTACGCGCCGATCCGCGTTACAAATGTCTGCATCTGATGTGGCCCGTTGTAGCATTTGCAAATTCTAGGTGGTAACGTCTGTTGTCTGCAAGGCTCTCATATGATTTTCTTATGCGCCCTGGCCTGTGCCAAACCTCACACCGGAGGCCAGCTTCTCGGCATGCGCACTCGGCAGTCGCATGTGCATGGCCTGCATTAGGACATCATGTCCACGAGAGCATCGCGTCGTTCCCCTTTCTCATCTGATGCCGTCAAGTCCATCTGTTACGTGCATCACCACAGGCTCTGATCCCTTGGGTTTCACCCACTGACAGCTCGTGCGCGAGCCAACTGCATGTCCCAAGACTCGGTCACCAAGCGCGGCATGGAACTGTCCTTTTGCACCTCTGCTTCGTCCCCCGGCAACACGGAAAGCAACGCGCGACTCTGCTTCAAAATTAAAAATCTCTTGTCATGGTGCCGATCTGTGTGCTGCACGTGGTGTTCAAACTTTGTGCTTGCTGCCCCATACCACGTCCTCTTCACCACACCATCTGCACCGACGCTTCGTCTACAGCCACCTCCATGGGCACTCCGCCTGTAAAAAGATAAAAAAATTCGTCATGTGAAACGCGCAACATCAGAACTTCCTGGCAATGGAGCCCAGCGTCTCACAGAGGATGGGGTTTGTCATAGTGTCCAGTGGTCTGCAGCAGGCCCGAGCAAACAGTGAATGAATGCATACATGACACACGTCCACGAGCTTCGTACATTACTGGACAACCCCAACCGACAAAAAACGCCCTTGTGGCTGCTCCTTCACAGACCTTGTGGCTGATGCTTGTCACCTCATGTTTGTCACCTCATGCTGGAGCATCAACAAAAGAGCACCTGTATGCAGCTGTACCTGCATTCATGCAACATTCGTCTACACATGATGACACCTCGTCAAACCCCGATTCAGTACATGATAGCCCCTGTGACATCTGTCTGCTGGGATAAATGAGCACCGCAGCAAATAGTCTCTTGAGGTTGCCTCAGCAGCACCAATGCAAGCACATTCCACATTCTGCCTCTGCCTCCTCCCCAGGCTCCCCAACTCTTTGCACTCACCACAGCTCACCTTCTTCCTCATGGTGCAGGCTGCAGATGCTCTGGGAGATGCAGAGACTGTGCGGGACGTGTGTATGGCACTGCGGGCGCCCTGTCACATTGCCCTCGGCCTGGAGCTGCCCCGGGCATTGCTACACAGTGACCATGCGTGCGACCAGATACCCATTCACAAGCCCCGCCGCTTCAGCATCGGCTGGCTCAGTCAGGCATGCTGCCACACCTTCTGCTCCTCTGTTCCATTCACTCTTGCACTCTTCCTGCCATTCACTCTTGCTACCCGAGGCCTCTTCGAGTGCCACACATCTTACCTGCCTGCGGTTGCGATGAAAAGACGAGAAATGCTGTCTGTGATGCTGTCCTGTGGCTGCTGCATCGTAGGCTAATTCATAGCTGATGCAGCCTCTGCTCTTCGGCTTCCGCCTTACTGCTAGGTCTTGCGGTGCCTCCCTCCCAGGCAACCACTGCCCATTCTCCCGCTTCCCCTCAATCGATCACCAGCCTCTGCTTCTGCACTTCCATGTTTGAACAGGCCGTTTCCATGTGCCACTGTTCTATTGAACTTGTCTCCACAGCTTCACTCTCCACAGCTTCACACTTTGAACGTGTCTTCACAGCGCCTGTGGCTCTGAACGTGTGCGAGAATTCACAGCTTCGCCACTGCTGCAGGTCCTCGTGCACCTGCCATCGGACCTGGCAACGACCCTCCTGCGCACCGCACTCGTACCGGACCTTCACCTGCCCCCCTCCCAGACCACAGCCACCCCCTCCGCCCCCTCCGACCCCCCGGTACTCTGGTTTCCCCAACAGTTCTCCCACCTCTCGCCCGCCCTCCTCCCGCTCCTCGTCCAGGCGCTCGCACCCTCAATCTCCGAACACAGCGCGCTGAGCCTCGACCTCCTCCTCTTCCCCGCAGCACACGACGTGATCTCCGTCGTGCTGCCCGACTTTCAGCACCTGAAGACGCTGCACCTCGCGTTTTCGCACAACGTCGACACGATCTCGGACAGCTTTTTCGAGCGCACGATCAGCGACGTGTGCATGCTGCCGTCTCTCGAGGCGCTGACGCTGAAGCGGCTCGGCCGTCGCGGCATCTGCGTGTGCGCGATTGCGGAGAGCCTGCCGAACGCGCGGCAGCTCAGCAGCCTGGCGCTGCACGACGTGCCGCTGAAGCGGTCGGCCGGGGCGGAGCTCGTGGGCGCGCTGAAGATGCTGCCGGCGCTTGCGCGGCTGGAGCTCCGCAGCTGCCCGACGGATGACGCGACGCTGACGCGACTACGCCGCACGCTGCGCACGATGCCGTCGGTGCGCGAACTCGCACTGCACCACATGCGGCTCCCGGCGAAGCTCGCGGCAACGCTCGTTGCGGACTGCGCACGCCTGCCGGCGATGAACATGCTCACGCTGGAGGAGTCGCTGGGCGCGTTTTTCAACGGTGCGCGCGGGGGTGCTGCGTGTGCGGGGAGCGGCGGGTCGGAGGGTGGCTGTGAGGGGCACAGCGGCTACTCGGGGGACTCGGGCGACGGCAGCAGCATCGCCGAGGATGCCGCGCTGGCGGAGCGGCTCGCAACCGCGATCGGCAACGCGGCGACCCTGCGCGAGCTGCGCATCGTGCAGAGCGCGCCGGACGAGCCGGCGCCGCCGGCGCCGGCTGCGCCGCCGCGCAGTGGCGGCCCCGCCACCGCCGCGGCTGCGGCGCTCATGCCGCTGCTGCTTGGCGACGCGCTCGCGCGCCACCTCAGCCGCTGCGTCAGCCTCACGCAGCTGCACCTGTCCAACGCCGTGCGCGGCTCCTCCCTCGGCGAACTCCTCTCCGCCGTTCCGCAGCTCCGCAGCCTCACTGTCCACGGCGTGCCCCTCTCGGACACCGCCGCCGAGGGCGCTGCCCTCGGACTCCGGCAGGTCCGCAAGCTCCACCACCTCGACCTCTCGAACTGCAAGGTCTCCCCCGCCGGCCTCCAGCTGCTCTCCGCCGCGCTGCGCAGCGCGAGCCGCATGCGCGTGCTGCGCCTCTGCCGCTCCGGCTCCGGCGCGGCCGCCGCCGCCGCGCTCGCCGAGTGCCTGCCAAAGCTGCCGTTGCTCCAGGAGCTCAACATCGAGGGGTGGGCGATCGGGCCGCACGGCATGCGTGCGCTCGCGCCGGCGCTATCGGGCATGCGTGCGCTGCGCGTGCTCAACTTTGCATGGAACAAGGTCACCGGCGATGGCGTCCGCGCGCTCGTCCGCCACCTCATCGCACCTGAGCTCCTCACCTCGCTCAACCTCAAGTTTAACTGCATCGGTAACTCCGGCATGGACGAGCTCGTCGTTGCGCTGCGCCGCTCACGCTCCCTCACGCACCTCGACCTCGGCGGCAACATGTTTGGCGCCGACGGCATGCGCACGCTGTGCGCTGTGCTCGTCGGCGGCGCACACGCCGGCGACCCGCTCCCCGGCCGCGGCGGAAGCTGCGCCGCGCCGCCGAAGCAGGCGATGCAGATCAGCAGCCGTGCACGCACCGAGACGCGCGGCGCTGGGCCGCCGCAGCTCCGCGTGCTGGGGCTCTCGGGCTGCGCGGTCGGCATGGAGGGCGTTGAGGCGCTCGCGGCCGCGGTGCCGAAAGTTCACAGCCTGCGCGTGCTCGACTTCCCGGATCTGCTGCTGATGTACAAGCAGCACCGCGCGGCGCTGTTCCGCGTCATGGCCGCGATGCGCTCGGCAAACCCGCAGCTCAAGGTTCAGACATGAACCTGCAGCTGCACGACACAGGATGGCGGGGATTCGAGAAAGCAGGAATTCGCGTTGACTGCGGGAGGACCGCCGATGTTCCAGCGCAGCTGGCAGGCAGCAGGTAGGCGGGAGAAGTCACCGTTGCGGGGGCAGGGCAGTGGATTGTGGAAGAAACACCTGAAGCTGATGTTCCGGGGCTGCTGAAAGGCAGGAACAGGTGGTGTATAGGAAGGAAGCGTGTATCCGAATGATGGGCTGTCACGTCTTTGTGCTCTGATGGCAGCTGCCCTGGAGGGTCCAGCGGACCGGCCACTTGGCCGTCGACTTATACAAGACAAAGGAATGTCTGCACCCATGACCTAAACGCCGGTAAGATTTGCTCGTTGCTTGAGGTTTGATGTGAGCTGTGTTGGCGCTGTGCGGCGTGTTTGTTTGATGCGCATGCTGCTGTGGGGATGAGAAGGGGCCCTCGGTAGGATGACTCGTGTCGTCTCGGTAGCTGTGCCTCGACTTTTCTCTTAGCATTGAAGCATTGATGTGAATTGAGGCCTTTTTCGTAGTACCCGAGCCGCTTTCGGCTGTTTAAGACGCCTGTATGCCACATTGCTCCGCTGGGCATGGTAGGCGCGTGTAGATGTGATTGCAAATAATCCGGCGTCGAGACGGTGTAAGACACCTTTGCTAAACCCAAGACACCGCCTGCAACTGCAACGGGACTGCATGCGCTGAAAATCTGCACTCTGTTGGATAATACATTATATATCTCCTGCAGTCTGTAGAGCCTAATGTGCTCTGATACCCACATGCCACGCACGCCATCACGCACAGAAGCAAGCAGTGATCAGCTATGTTACATTAGCAAGGCTCATACACCCAGTACAGGCCAGGCAACCATTCCATATTACTACTGTATGTCAGCAGCGCATGCACATGTTATGCCAGTGCGCACATGTTGCCTCTCAAACGAGACCACGATTCTGCGCCCCAGACGAGACCTCGACTCTGCCCTGTTCTGATCCGGTGGACCAACCGTGCACTCGCCATGGAACATTATGCCATCAAAAGCGGAGATTGTGGCCAATGCTGCCAAGATGCAGACATCATCCACCCAAGCTCAACGAAGACGGTCCGGTGACACTCAGCAGTCTGAGGTTACACGGTGACCATGCATGGTGGCATACACAGGACTACGGTGACCATGTATGCGTGGATGCACGGTGCGGATCCGGAGTGGCTATGGGGCAGCCATGCACCAATGGCTGACCATATGCACGAGCAATAGTCGAGAAAGTCGAGAAAGGTGCAGAATCGACATGAGAACCGACATGCCTGAAAGAAAAAGCGCGGCGGCTGTAGCCACAGGCTCTGTCGCTGGACTGCACTGCCACGAATTCATTGCAAAACCGGTCGTGTGGTGAAACGTCCTCACCAGAAAACCCTCGAGAGCTCTCCAGAAAACCTGCTCCCCGGATGCATACCCGCACCCTACTCAACATTTCAACCAAGCACCCCACTCCCATCCATGTTATCACTCATACTGTCTGAGGAAGTGAATGATCCAACCAGAACATTGCAGGCTGGTGTGGCATCCACATGCCTCACAACCAGATGATGCAGTGACATTCACACCCGGCTCACTAGTTGACGCATCTGCAACACACCTGATGACCCCATAACCCCAACACCCCACATGCGCAAGTGCTACTCCCAATCGCCACTCCCAATCCGTGGCTGCATCACGCGGTCATCTGATATACCTCCGATTCCCCTCCCTTTCCCCGTGTCTGGTGATCTGTGGTAACAGTGGCTGCACAATGCTGCACGCTGTGGTGACAATGGCTGCAGCATGCTGCACGTTCTGGCAGCAGGCGGGTCAACAAGACTCTGACTCGCGCTCTCGCAGCAGGCGGGTCCAGACTCTGACTGTTGACTCTACATTGCGTGCTGTGTGCCCTGCATACCGGGCCCACAGGCTACAGTCGCCCGCCTTTCCATGGCGCCAACGACAAGCGGGCTCCCCTCCATTCCCCGCTGAGCCACGTCGGGCACATGCTACCAGGGACGACCCAGGGACAGGCTGGATGATCAGGCCAAGAGTGCCTGTCAGGCCAGCTGCCGCCTGATGCCCCGCCACCCCATCCACTGCATTGGCCTTCTACAAAATGAAAATTTAGAGGCACGCATCGTTCACTAACAGTTGGGGGCAAGCAGCCCCTGGGGTCATGCATGCTTAGGACAGCGTCGATGCATGCGTAGGACAGGAACCCTCTCCCTTCCCCCCCCCCCCCACCTCCCCGTCCCGCGCCAAAGTAGAGCTGCAGAGGACGTTTGTTGCGGCGCCCTTCACCCACATGCAGTCTACGTGCAGGAACAACCACGCTGTTCTCCAGACTTGAAAGACTCTTCAGACTCTGAGCCCAGACTTTGGGCAGCTAGCGTCCTGCTGATCAATGCGCTGAGGTACGCTGCGCTGCGCAGCAGCGAGCAGCACGCACGGGGCAGCTTGGGTCGGGCGGCAGATCTGTCGTGCGCCTCAGTCAGACGGCGGGACTCACGACGGGCTCAAACGGCGGCGCGCCCGGCGCGAGGGAGTCGCGGATCGTGCGGATCGACGCGAGCGTCTCGCGCACGCTGCCACCACCGGGAGACGGAGAGTTGGGGCTGTCGGTGAGGGGCGAGGTGAGATCTTGGAAGACGTCGGCGGGCGGGATGGGCGTGCGTCTCGGGGACGGCGAGTCGCCAGCCTCGTCGCCAGCCTGCATGCATGGTGCAGCCTTTAAGCGTTGCAGGCGCGTTTAGACGGCATGGTGGCGGTCGAGAGGACATGTGGCAGGTCATGCATCTGGAAGCAGTGTGCTGACTTTGTTGGTGTGGATGTGGGCGCCACGAATTCTGCGGGTGGCGGGAGCCAGGTTGACTACCCAGGCGTCAAGTCGGCGAGAGGTCCGGCGAGGTGGTGGTGTGACGGTAGACTAAACATGCGTGTGTTTCAGGATGCCGCGAAGGGACTGTGCACTTTGTGCAAATCTAACATGAAACACACCACCCCACGACACAGCGACAGGGCGGACTCTACATGTACTGTGGTCTGCGAGGCCTCCGCCAGCAGGCGAGCATGAGTAACATGATGTCATCAGCGCACGCCTGCTCTGCGCGGCCTCATAGAGCAGGCCTGCGCTGCGAGGCTTGCGCTGTGTGGAGGTCAGCAGGCGAGCATGAGAAACATGACGTAATCAGTGCGCACCTGCTCTGCTAGCCCGCCGGAGGTGACGTTGCCGGACGGCGGGCCACCCCACACCGTGGCGAGCGTGCTGTGCAGCAGGCCGTAGTCGGCGGCTCCAGGCTTGGCCGGCATGCGCGACGCGAGGAGCACCGCCTCGACGGCCCGCTGCCGCGCCGCCGCTGCAAAGACGGCCTGCACGGCGGAGTTGTCCTCGTCAGCGAGCCGGTACAGCCACGGCTTCATGCGCACGAGATTGCTCCCGTTCTCCGCCCACCTGCATGCGCGCCCGGGTGAGCAGGGCTTCCGAGACATGGCCCGGGTGAGCAGGGCTTCCGAGATACGGTGGCGCAGCTGCAGGCGGGGCAGGCACAGTTGCGCACGCACCTGCACGCGCGCCCGGGTGAGCCTTTCTCTAGCCTTTGGCAGCACTGTAGTGGCTGCCTTTGGTAGCCTTTGGTAGCACTTTGGTAGCACAGAGCCTTTGGTAGCACTTTAGTGGCTGTGTAGTGACTGTGTAGTGGCTGTGTAGTGGCTGTGTTGTGGCTGTGTGGTGGCTGTGTGGAGGCACTGTAGCCGCACTTAGACAGAACTGTAGGGCACGGTAGTGGCAATATAGTAGCTCTGTAGCAGCACTGCAGTACCAATGTAATAGCACTGAAGTGCCGCCTCAGCTGCATAGGGTACTGTATCCGCGCCAAACTCTGAACCCCTCAGTTTTTGTTTTACGGCTGATTAGTTGGATGGCTTAGTAGTCCAGAATACAGCAACGTGGACGGACATCTCGAGCAGCAGCAGTTTGATAGACGCGTCCAGACATTCGCACGGGCAGATCATACTGGGAAGCAGGTCTGGGGGGTGTATATGCGCGGGCCTCATGGCATGGGGAGCCGCGAACGGTAAGCGCACATGCAGCAGATGCGGGGACGGCTGGATTGGGTAGGTGTAGCGGTGCTACAGATGTCCATCGCGCTTGCGGATTGTACGGACAGAGGGGGACAAGGGTGATTGCAGACACAGCGCTGACCACGACGCGCTGGGTGGTCGCTGCATACCGACAATGTCAGCAGGCCAGCAGGCCGCGCAGACGCTGATAGGAGCGGGGGCAGGGAGGGGGGTGGGCACCTGCAGAAGGTGCCGAGCAGGCCGCGCGCGACGTCCGGCTGCAGCAGCTCCCAGCACGGCTGCGCGAGCTCCTGCAGTAGGCGCAACAGCTGGAGGTCGTTCCGCGACGCCAGAAGCATCGCCACCCTCGTGCTCACGTCCTTCGCCACGCGCTCCGAGCCGCTGCGGCCGCTGAGGCTGCGCCGCAGCGGCGGCGGCGCTGCCGGCGGAGCCGCCGCGGCTGCGGCCGCGGCCGAAGCCGCGGCCGCTGCGGCATGCTGGAAGAGCGCGGGGGTGCTGCGCATGTCCGGGGGGGACGGGGCTGCGAGGGATGGCGAGGTGCTGCCGCCGTCGGCGAGCGACACCTCCTCGAGCGCCTGGCCCATCGTGCGCGCCTCGTACACGTGCCGGCTGCCACCGAGGCTGCTGCTCGCGATGCTGCCGCCGCCGCTGCCGCCGGTGGCGCTGCCAGAGGCGGCCGGCGGGCCGCCCGGCACGGCCGCGAGCAGCTCCGCCGTCGGCGAGCGCGGTGCCGCAAACGCGCCGACACTCGTGGCCGGGGGCGGCGACGGCAGCGCGGCGGCGTGGCCGCTGCCACTGCGGCTCGACGGCACGAGTGCGAGCGCCTCCGGCGCTTCTGCGACGAGCGCGCTCTGCATTGTGCTGTGCATCGTGCCGTAGTGCGCGAGCAGCAGATCCGTAGAGTCGCCGTCCTCTCCGACCTTGGACGACTCCCGGCTGAGCTCCTGTATGTCCTGGCTCGTCTCCGGAGGGCCGCTGGGGGGCATGCGCATGTTGCCGTCCGCTGTCGCCGCGCCCCGCTGGCCCTCCTCCGCCTGCAGCCACATGTCGGCCGGGCCGAGCTGCGGCGCGCTGAGGCGCTGCGCGGGCACAGCAAAGCTCGGCGAGTTGAGGCGGTCGTGGCCAAAGTACGGGTTGGAAATGACGGTGGACGGGCCGCCCTGCGACGCGGCGGCCGCGCGGGCCTCGAGCGTCGACACGCGCCGCTCCAGCGTCTCCAGAGCGGTGCCGACGCGGCCCGCCAGGTCCGCCACCATGCCGCGGATGTGCGCCATCGCCACCGCGACCTCTGCCTGCGCCTGCGAGGCAGCTGCCGCCGCCAGCGGCGGTGCCGCGTCGCGGAGGGGGGCCTCGGCCACGGCGGCTGGCGGCAGCGGCGGCGGCGCTGCAACATCGGCGTCAGCCGTGTCCGCGGCCGGCGACGCCGCCGTCACGCGCTGCGCAGCCTCCAGCAGGTGCTGCAGGCTCTCCAGCGTGGCGCGGGCCTCGGAGGCGGACACAGGCGACGCGCTGCTCCGGCTCGCGCCGTTCGTTAGCACGTCCACCACATCACCGCTGGGGGGCGGTGACAGCGACCCTGGCGGCGGGTGCGCTGCTTTGATCGTGTCGCCGCTCGGGTGGCTTGCCACAAAGCGCTCAAACACGGCGCTCGCCCGGATGGCTGACGCGTTGGCTCGGGAGGAGCCCTGCAGCGGCCCGGCACCGTTCACAAGGCTGCGTGTAGGTGAAGAGGAGCCACGGCCGTTCTGGGGGTGTGTTCCACACGACAAGCGCCACCCAAGGAGATCGCCACCCTGCATCACTGCCCATGACATAACATGATGTGCATCGAGTCAAGCTTGGCTGGGTGACTGAGTATCACATATGCCTTGTGCACACATGGCGCTCCCCTCAGGCACAGCCGGCGCACAGGCATGTGTATAGCAATGGGTCATGCGAAGGGATGGCAGCGGGCGGAAGTGTGTCAGGGAGCGTACCGGGTTGTCAGTCATCCAGTCAGCCAGCTCAGTGAAGGCTGCAATGGCCAGAGAGACCGCATCTCGAACGGGCCGGACACGGTCATGCTTGGCAGCAGCTAGCGCTTCAATGCAGCGCGGGATGCGCTTGCGGTCCGGTGAGGCGCCATGCTCTAGTAGGGGACCGAGCAGCCGGTTCAGAGCAAACAGTGTTTCTGCAGCAGCCTTGCGGATGCCCCAGTCTTGCGAGGCCAGGCAGCCCAGGCAGCCCACGTCTGCAGAAGGCCCTGCTACAGTAATTACAATGATGGTTTGAGTAGTACTGTGCGTCATAGCCGGGTTTCTTTTACTTGCAGAGGCGGGGCGCACTGCTTGAGTCATTGCTTCCCACAAGGGTGCCAACGCTCTGGAGCACAGAATCTCGAGCGCAGGTCACGAACCCACCGCCTCGGTTGTTTTCTTGTTGCCAGTGTGCAAATGCGGCCAGTATATGCTGCTTCGCGTTGAAAGAAGACAGAGACAAGAGCTTCAGGAGCTGCTTGACAATGACTGTGTCAAGCGAGTCGATGTGAGGGGCCATTTTGGAGAGCGCCATGGCAGCAGCTGCTTGTTCTTTCTTCCCGTTGAGCCCGTCCATAGCTACTTTGAAGAGCGCGTGATTGCATGGCAGCGGAAGCTGTCGCACTGCGTGGAAGTTCGTCGCCATCGCCCCAAGCACTTCTGCGGCCGTCTCGCGCACAGTTGCATCAGAATCACCAAGCTTTGTTTTCAAGTGCCTGCATGCATCCATGGCAAAATTTAAGCTTTGCCCTCTGGGCCGCACGTTGCCTTTTTTTGCACCCAATACTACTGTGCAAGGCGAATGACAGAAACAGCATGTAGTACGTTGCGTACGAGCATATCCGAGACATGAGATTGCCAGTGTTGAAGACGACGTCTGCCTTGGGGCATATGGTACTCGTCAGGGCACCGAGTAAGCGAAGGCACTCCCTCCTGGCGTAAGGCTTGCTTTGCTCCCCTGGTTTGCATATTACTGGGATCAAGAAGCCAATGATGTCAGTATCGACATATTTCTGCACGTAAAAGCGCGTCTCGAGTCACTCCCAGGTTATTCAGACGTACACCACGCCGTTTGGCACATCTACACGCAGGCAAAGAGGGACGATTCGACACACACCTGGAAAATTTCATGAAGCTCAGCAACTCCGGTGCTCTGCGTATCTTTATCATTCAGCTTGTTAAGGGCCCGCAGGATGCAGTCCTTCACTGCGTGCCTCTCCTCGTTGCTCAGCTGCGCCATGGTCTTTCCCAGCTGAAACAAACTGCAGCCGAAAGGGCTGTGTGATTTAAGCTGGCATGCTGAGCAGGCGCGGTCCGACGGACATGTCGTACAGACCGCTAGTCTGAGCGACTGTAGACTGCGCAAACAATCAAATGGGCCGTCCGCAAGAGGTGACAGGGCTGCTGTGCATAGCTTCTGATGTGGGAGGTCTAGCGAGGCCGCATATGACAATGTTTGTTTAATTCAAAAACAGAAACACCTGTGACGCGGCGAGGAGTGGGGCGGCTACAATGGATGTGCATGATCGGCAACGGCGGCCTCAAAGCGGCGAGGTGTCCCAGAAAGCGGGCAACGGCTGATGGCTGGCATCGGATTCAACGGCACGAAGCGGTCATTGACGCGTGCGGCATCGTGGTGCGCGGGGTTTCGCGACGGGCTTCGCCATGGGCACTAGTGGATTGTCGTGTGGATCTTTCAGCCTGGCAGTGATTACCGTGCATCCGAACGAGCTTGCACCTGACGAGGGCGTTCTCCCTTGAAAGTTGAGTGTGCTGGATTGTTGTCTCTCCTTCACTGCTTTGTTCGATTACAAACCACCTTGCTACGCAGACCGCATGGATGGTGACCCCAAAGACCTGTACACGCTGATAATCAACTAACGTCCGCAAATCATGCCATTCCAGGCACGAACGGGAGCCAAGCAGTGCATACAAGTCCGCGTGTTCCAAAATTTTCACGCAGTGCTCGTATCATGCAGCCACGAGCCCGGGCGCCGCTCGTAGGCACGATGATTAAAGTTTATTCACCTGCATTCTTCCTTGTGCGCAGCAGTCCGAACTCGTTTTGAAATCCCACTAACTCGGAGCCTCAGCTGATGCCATGGTGACAGCAATACAACAGAAACTGATCTTGCGCGCCAATTGCTCTGCAGGTTTGGAATGCTTGAGCGCATGCCAACTCTCTGGCACTGCGAAGCGCTGGCCCGGGCTGCCCTGGTCAACCCCGATGCTAGCCAGATCAACCTGTCATGCTCCAAAGCTCTATCTATGTCAAATGTCGCGCCGACCTGGCATGTCGGTGTATTTGCATGAGCTGCCGCGGCCATTTGTCGCTGAGCACCGCGATGCATCGGTGTCTGCCAAACACGGCCATCTCGCGGAGGTGCACAGGCCCGTACCTGGCCCCTTGTATAGCCAGAAGACTCAAGCGCCGCCAAAAATCAGCCATCGCAGTTTCATGTCATGTCGAGTCAGCGCGAGGCCTGAGGGGTCAACAACAAGGGGTCAACACATCAGGCAAGCTGTACCTGATACTGCAAGGCAGCCGTGCGTTTGACAACCTCACGTACCATCGCCTCATACATTTCATCAAGTTGCGATGCCGTTGGCGCCATGAAGTCGACCTTGCATTTGATGATCCTTCAAGTTCTCACAACATGGACAAGCTTGGATTGGCATGGCCCCAGACCAAAAGGTACTGTGTGTTGATCAGGTGGGGCACCATGTTGCCCTGCATCAATCGCCCGTGCCCCTGGCCTGCGCCACAGCTGTGCACAGGTGTCCACAGGCCCTACACCCGAGGTCACTGCTTCCCAATGAAGCCAGCCCCAGACGGGTCCACGTTGACTCTTTAATAGACTCTTTATCAGACATGCCACACTGACCACAGGTGAGACTTTAGTCAGCGTCCGCAATGAGTTATCCATCCTATTGGCAAAGGCCACTGCTAGGAAGTAAGCTTCCAGTGACTCAATTGCAACTATTTCCACTTGGACCACTGACACAGGATGATCTCCAGGGGGAGCTCCACCAATGCAACTTTATCGTTGCCGCCTTCATGTGCATCATTGAGTCACCCTCCATTCAGAGCACCCCATACAGTGCAGCATACAGGTGTCCAGAACCAGAAACTTCCCGAGCCAGAATTGGGGTGTCAGTGACAAGTCAGGACCTGTGTTCATCGCAGACATCCTGTCTGCAAGTGCTCAAGTGTTTGAACATTTGCGTGGACTCATGCAGATGCTGAGTGGATCCGTTGGGACTAGCTTGCTGCAGGCTCGGCCCAGCTGTGCACAAAAGCATTCAGCATCTGTTGGGATCACGGAGATCACAGATCCTGCTGGATCCAGAACATACCATGCCCAACCCTGGCCGTGACAGCTACACCAGCCCCACAACTGCTGTTGCCCTCGCTGCCGTGGCAGCATGCCGCGCTCTTGCGTGTAACACCAGCCCCACAACTGCAGAACAAGGCTCTGTGGGGCACATGGGGCTGTGGGGAACCTGGAGCAGCAGCTGTGCAAACAAGGACAGCGTGTCCATCGGGCAGGCTCTCTGTGGCACAGCATTCTGAAAATTCCAGTGCAGGCATCGATGTTGCAAAACATTGCTGTGATGAGCCGCGATGTACATGAGTTTCGTGGTATAGTGTCTAAATACCAGAATCATCACAAAAGCAGACCACATACAACACGGCTGCCAATGCCAATGCACGTGCAGACCAGGCTCCATGGAGCAGGCTTGCCTGACAATTGGGACACTTGTAGTGCACATCCGTAGTATCCCATGCTTACCAGCATGATGCCACTGCATCTCAACAAGTCTGCTGTCAAAGTATCTGCCTGCTCACCACTGGCTTGCGCCCGGCCTGGCTGACAGACCTGGCCTCAGCACCTTCTCACACCATTCAGAGGTGCACAAGCTGACAATCTGTCCTCCCTGACTGGTCAGCGTATCCAGAATCTGAGATGCAACCAGCAGCACAGACAAAAGGTTTGAAAACACAGACCTGCACCACTGCTCTGTCAGTGTTGCTGGGAGCCTCTGACAGTGGCGTCTGTGCCCACCGCACGATCTCATATTGCAGCCCAAGGCCTGCCGCATTCACCAACAAAGTCGAAATCAGATTTGTTTGATGCTCGAACAAACCAGTAACATTTTCGTGAAACTTGTCCAACACGGCCATGTACCCACACAGTTCCGTTGACCTGAGCCGCCGCAAGCGCCCCATCATGCCCGCCATGCCAACACCCACATGGAGAGGAAGCCTTCTCGCACGTCTGCATGCTGCAGCCAATTCAGGTGCACATCATCACCTGTAGCGGGGCTTTTGGCGTTTTCCACGCCTCCACACCTCCACATCTGCTCCCTCCAAGTATTTGTATGGCCAGTCAAAACCAAGCTATCAACCAACATCGACTTTGACACAGTCAACCTCATCAGCCACTGGTAGCTTCAGGCGTCCTGCGTGCACAGCATTGCACTGCCCATTGCATGATCAGATGGACGGAGCAACACTGAATTCAGACCAGCTCACACACCCCTGCAACACCCGCTTGCAAACCAAGCAGCTGGGTGCTGCTGTGCAGTGTTCTTGCCAGGCGAGCACAGCGTGCGCAGCACAGCATGCGCAGCACATTTGCGCGCCTTCTCACCACATCGGCTTTGGCAGCACGCCGTGCCCAAACTTCACGCCGTACTGCCGCTCCTGCGCCGCTAGCTCAGCACGCCGCAGCATGCATGACTCCGCCGTCTGTGTGTCGCGGTCCACAACCCGCGCAGCGCGGCCAGCTGCGCCCTGCTGTGCGCACGCGGTTAGGCCGTCGCTCGGCTGACCAGGGCCCCTGTGGCCACGGGCCCCAGCCACTGCTACTGCGCTCTGTGGCCGTTCGGGACCTGCGCGCCCATGCATGCCATCGTACCGGCCACTCTTGCCGCTGTGGGGCGCGGCACCGCGGCCATCCATCTGCCGCCCTGCTGGGCAGTGCTGCTGCTCATTTCCATGCGCACCCGCCTGGGCATGTGAGTCGTGACTCGCATCATAATTATGGGAAGCGCCACCGCCATGCATGGCCGCGCCGCCAGCGCCGGCGTGCTGCATGCTGCCATAGCCCCCGCGCCCCTGCCAGGCGTCCCGCACCACACTGCAGCCGCTGGGCACAGGAGACACGCCGCGCGGAGGCTGCCCCTGCCACTCGGACTTTCTCTCACCGCGGCCGCCGTGTGCGGGAGACACGCCTCGCGGAGGCTGCCCCTGCCACCCGGTCTGCATCTCGCCACAGTACGCGGCCGGGCCGGGCTGGGCTGGTGCGCCCTGGTCGAAAAAGTGCACATCGTTGAGCCGCTCCGCGAGCTGCTGCGGCGACGGGCTCAGCATGTCTGGGGAGCCGTGCTGGCCGTGCTGACTCTGCCAGTGGACATGCGCGCTGTGCTCTGGCTCAGCCTGCACCAGTGGGTGGGCCTGACCGGAATTGCTGTCCCAAACAGACGTCTCAAGCGCACCTCAACGAACAGCGTGGGATGATGTGGAAAGCGGCAGTGAAGGCCATAGCCTGGGATGGGCACGGAGTGTACGAGGTACAAGCAGCCACGTATGCGTATGCGTGTGCGTGTGCGTGTGCGTGTGCGTGTGCGTGTGCGTGTGCGCGCGTGCGTGCGTGCGTGCGTGCGTGCGTGCGTGCGTGCGTGCGTGCGTGCGTGCGTGCGTGCGTGCGTGCGTGCGTGCGTGCGTGCGTGCGTGCGTGCGTGCGTGCGTGCGTGCGTGCGTGCGTGCGTGCGTGCGTGCGTGCGTGCGTGCGTGCGTGCGTGCGTGCGTGCGTGCGTGCGTGCGTGCGTGCGTGCGTGCGTGCGTGCGTGCGTGCGTGCGTGCGTGCGTGCGTGCGTGTGTGTGTGTGTGTTGTGTGTGTGTGTGTGTGTGTGTGTGTGTGTGTGTGTGTGTGTGTGTGTGTGTGTGTGTGTGTGTGTGTGTGTGTACTAAAGCAGAATGAAGCCAGCAGCTGCATCGTTCTTCGACAGACGGGGGCCACTGTCGGCTCTGCCGCTAAGCAGCATACTATGCAGGGAGACCGACTCAAATCAGCCGGACAGGGCTACAAGCGAGCACACGTATCTTCGTAAGCAGGCTTAATGGGCCAACCAGATATCTGACAGAGCAGGCTTCTGCGGACTCCACTGACCGGTGTGCATGTTCAGCTGCATGAGAAGCATCAAGGACACACCTGATGTCTGTGGGGCGACGCAGCAGCACCCCGGCCACCACCGTCTACAGGACCTCCAGCATACTGTGGGTGCTGCGGCGCGCGGAACGGTGGTGTGTGGCCTCGGTCCTGGTGGTACCCTGGCGGCAGTCCTGACGGCGCGCCGCGTGGGCCTCCCAGCGCGCATTTACCGTCATGGCCTGACGCCGCACGCAGCTGCTCGTGCCTGCTGGATGGCCTGCCGCCACGTTGGGTGCCCGTGCCGTCTGGGCCAGGCGCAAGTAGCTCTGCATTCTCAAATGCGGCCGCACTCCGCTCATTGCGGCCTGCAGCATACCAGAAGCACGTCTGCGCTCCTTCTCTTCAATCTGACTGCCCCAACAGAGGTTGTGCTCAGGCCATTTCTGCCCTGGCACACCAGGACAGCGTTCGCATGCAGCATCCAGACAGGCTGACAGAGCTCCGGTCGTGAATTCGGACAGGAACTCACAGAGAGAACGCCTCAGGCAACCTGGCACCACTGCTGTTCACATTTGCGATTCTCGTTCAGATTGTACAGGCCACATGCGGAATGGCAGACCACATGCGGAATGGCAGACTGAGACGTCTGGAATCGGATGGTGCTCAATGTTCTGCGCGTGACTGAATTGGTAACAGCAGTCACGGCAAGATTCCGTAGCCTATATCAAGTCCTCCGGCGATCACGGAACTTTTTGCTATCACTGCTAAAATTGCCGCTGCGACCGCTACAATACTATTAGTAGTAAACAACGCGTTCACAAATATGCAATCGCTGAAAGCCATCAATTCTTGCGCGTCTTTCTGCCCGTGAGGCAGGTGTGTTTCTGCTGAGTTCAGAGGTGCGCATGCAAAACCGTGCAGGGCCCGTGACACCACCCCAACACATGCAGCCGCTCCATTCTACAAGTGCTGGTAGTGCTAACGATATCATTGCATAATGCTGTGCACAAAGTCTGAGCTGCGTGCAAGCTCTCTTGGCAAAAATACCGCTGGAGACATCAGCGGAGCAGACCTTGGTACTGTGGCGGCAGCTGGTGGCCTGTGTAGCCACGCACCCCGGACGTCCACGGCCGCCGCTGGTCGTATGCATTGATGGCGTATGTGGCTGAGGGGTCCTCTAGGGGCTTGACTGGCGCGCGCAGGTGCGGCGCGGGCGTCGTGCCAGTGAACCCAGGAATGCCCCTGCCCCTGAACAGCCAGCACGCAGATGTCAGTGACGGCATGGAAAGCAGCCGAGTCAATCAGTCGCCTGTAGGCATGAGCGCACGGCTGCAAGCCTAGCCCACTAAACGGCACATGGGGCACGCGACATGTGTGAACCATGAAGACTGAAATCACATGGCTTCCACACGCGTCACGGAGGGAGCTAGTCCTGTGGGAGTTGCGAAGTGGTTGCGATGTCCGTACACGTACAGTACCATACACACATCATGCGCCGTTGCGTTATCCGCAAAACCATCATCATTCTGCGAGCGAATAGCACACCTGCCCCGAATAACCGATGGGCAGGCGTGTATGTTGACATTGATCAGGACTGACAGGTATCGTGGGAGCGCACTGCGGGCGCTCCTTCTCGGACAGATCTCTCGGTGTTCCGCAGTAAGACGGCGCAAAGAAGTTGTTGCCGTTGCCCAGATCAACGCGGGCGCTGCGGCCTTCGTGCTTCACCCGTGCGGCAATCTCGGCCTCGCCTCCGGGCTCCCGGCCCGGCAGAGCACCTGCAGGCATCACTGTGATGATCGACGTGATGTCACTATAATTGCTGCGATGACCGATGGGATGCTACGGTGTGCTGCTCTCTCACAGGCACATTGGTCCGTGCACTGCAGTCTTCCCCCATTTATGCGGTCACCTTTGACCTCTACATTCTGGCAGTGTTAAGGCCTACCACGTGGGTTAGCGCGGCTTTACGACGCGTCGATCGGGAACCCGTGCACTACAAGTATATGCAGATTGCCTGAGTCGCTGTCAAGACACATGTACTGCCATAGTAGATGTACTGCCATCGCAGATGTACTGCCATGGTACGTGTTCTGCCATGTTTGTGTGTCGATGCGTGCACTGCCATGTTCTTGGCCACCGTTTCTGCACGTAGACGCTACAGGAAGGCAGCAGCTCGTCCAGCTGCCTGTTCGCCTAATCTCTGCATCTCCCATGCATGCCTATCTGATTCCTCTGCCACCGTGTGGAGCACACCACTGTAATGTTTCTCGTGATAATTCCGCAGGTCTGGAAGGATGATGTTGTAGGGGTACGTCTCACAATGGATAGACACTGTGCTCCTGGCGCTTGCAAACTAGACACATAACGGACGCGCATCTGGAGGCGCGAGTGGTCGGGCTAGACATCTTGTGAATGCGCGCATTTACACACTAGCGTGGACTTCCCAGAATGCTGCACTGTATAGACACAGAAGCTAGTGACAACACTGAGCCTTGTCCACAAATGGACACAACTAAGTTCGATGGCCTTGTTTGCGCTAAGTGCATGCGAGCACAATGTACCATGCAGCAGATTGGAGACTGCAGCATGATCAATTCTGGAAAGGTGTGGCAGTGTGCATGGGTTGTTTATTGAGACCTCACAAGAGTGCAGCAATATGATGTCGGATTTTACTGTTTTGTCAATCAAGTTCAGGCAGCAACCGGACAGTATGCTGGCAGTGGACGCCCACCACGGCTTTGAAGGTCCATGGGATGTGTGATGGTGAATAGCGCTTTGTTGCATTCCGCAAGTCTTCATTGAGATGCACACCTGCTTTGCATGGCCGAGTTGGTGAAGCAGACTTTGATGGGCATCTGTCGGAGAGAGGATGCTCCTGTCCCTACACTGTGTGCTTCGTTTATGAAACAGCGCCAGCATCCCCTCAGTGAGTTTACACACTGGGAAATGGCTTGAAATTCCGGGTCCATGAACGTGCCTGATTCTTTTTCCTTGCCCAGTACTGCTCGACGGCGGCATTTGCTCGTTGTGTGGTGGTCAGCTTCTGCATTGGACCCAATGTAAGATAGCAAGTATTATACCTGAGGACCACGCTAAGCAGAAGAAGGAAAAGCTACTTACTCGCCCGGAACTTCCATAGGACATCAGTGTGGTTCCTGTTGGACCGCCTGCAATGGTGCATGATCTGACAGTGACGTTGCAAAATGGCTGGAGCACTCGAAACCAGCTTCATTGAATGCTCACCTGGAACCACCGCTGGAGCACCCCCAGGTCGCCATCCTGGGCAATTGTACAAATCTGCCATGACTTCAGACTAGCTTGTGTTTATAGATGCTACAACGAATACGCGACCTGATCGCCTACCCTCGCGGCAGTGCTATCGTCAAACAACAGCCTCGCGACTCCGTCCTACTTTATGATTTCATATCAATTCGTTGTGTACGAGTTGTCCTACGAGCTCTCTGCCGTGACACCGACGGTCGGCGGACTGCGTTGTCTCCAACAAACGTGTTGACAGCCACCGGCTGGTGGATCTAATTTATACCGCACGCTCACGGCAGACACGTGTTCCTACAATTTATTGTCATTGCTGAAGCATTCAAGGTGACTTGGGATGTGCTGCATACATGCCCAGAACGGGATCAGTGCACCTTCGCCACAGGAAGACCTGGTACCGCTGCAGACCAGCTAGTTCGCCCGGGCCATGCATGGCTTCACATGCCGTGATTGGGGATCAGTGTGACCACCATCACGGCCCATCAGACATAGAGCTATGTTAGCACCAGGGCAAGGCAGGGCCAGCATGCCCGAATGTGCCACAGGAATTCTAGGTGTAGCACACGCCTGGATTCGAACTGCACGTGCTCAAGCAGTGTGGCTCAAACTGCTTGGCACAGCCATCACCTGCACGGGCTCTTTACAACGTTCTACTTCTGCCATAGCATGATCCACCTTTGCAATTGTTTCCGTGCTTCTGCAAGCATGGCTTCGCTGCAGCCTGGTTCTCTCTCCAAGGCTGAGTTGCTGTTGTAGAAACTGAGATTGCCGAGCGTTGCAGAAACTGACTGATTGCTGTCGGCCGCATGTCGGACCAACGTGACAACAGCCCCCTGCCACAACAACTTGAATACCATTGACAGTTAGTACCATGTACGACTCACAGTTAGTACCATGTACGACTCCGCCAGCTAGATAATGAAACGTTTCCAATGGTCGGTTCCTTCCCAATTGCAATGGTAGCCACATGGCTATCTGATGGGCGTGCGACATGCATGGTGCATGACGATGGGCAGACTCCTGTGTGCCATGTTTACGCCACCGGCAGTGAAGCCTGAATATTTAGTTGGTGATGTAGTCCGGTCGTATCCTGTGGCCTGTGAGAGACGTTACAGAGGTATGCTCCACAAGGTGGTAGAACACACAGGGTCAGAAGTCATGGCAATGCAGGAAACACATTCACCATGGCCGAATGCCGTACGCAAACTGAAACAAAACAGCTCCAGAGTTGCGCTACAGTTTCCTCGAAACGTTCTCTCACTCCATTCTCTAGTGCTACTCACAGCCCGGCTCACTACCTATCCTGTGGCCTGTGGACACACAGGTGGAGTAGCCCGTAGACACACAGCTTAGGGTGGCTTCTGTTGGCATTACAGCTTCTGTCAACGCCTTTTGGTGTGCAGATGCTTCCAACGCTTCAAATGTCGCCACACCAAAAGTGCACTTCGTGCCACTCAGCTGCCGTCCGGCATGAGCAGTGGCAGGCCAGGCTGAGACCCATGCGAACAGCTAAGCTTACCTGTTCGTATATACATACCCATAGGGGCGGCCTTTCCCCCCTGCCGCGGTTAGATGGGGAAGTATGTTATATGTGATTGCAATGCTCGGGTGAAGCCCGGCGACATAGATCATGCCATGCAATGTCGACACAATGCCGACTGCTGGACGTTGCGCCACAACATTGCCATTACGGCTTGGCGCCGTCGAGTAAGAGCGGTAAGGGTGTCCACATCAATTGAGCCTGTGATGCGCAGCCTAGACAGACGCTACAGGGACGACTGTAGGCGGGACATCCTAGCAAATGGTCCAGACGTAGAAGTGTATGTGCTAGATGTCAGCTTCATCCACCATCTGGGGTGGCCGTGGTGGGGAAAGCATCGGGGGCAAAGGGGCAGGCGGCCGAAGTTCAAACTCAACAAGTACAATGAGAGTGTGCAGGGATCGTACAAGGTGGTGCTGGTTGTGCATGAGACATATGGCAGACTAGGGTCGCGTGCCATGCAGTATCTCAACACGCTGGCAGTGTCGTTGGTTGGGCCATTCAACAAGCGAGCAAAGGCTTGCTGGATTGAGAATTCCTTGCGGGAGTTCAGTGCGCCGACAGTGAAAGAAACCGGGTTTGTGATCAGAAAGACCATGTCCAGGGTAGCACGGCTCACGGGTGCGCAGTTTGTGCCAGGTGATCGCCTGGCCGGCTCGCATCTGCTGGGTAGCATGTGAGTCTAGAATCTAGTTGTACATTCGCTTGGTGCACTGGATCGGAGCCCCTCGATGTAAGAGTACATACCCATATTGCACATTCGCTCGGTGCGCTGGATCGGAGCCCCTCAATGTAAGAGTACATACCCATATATACCTCTGTAACGTATCGCGATATATGGATATGTATTGCAATGCTCACCTTCAGTGTTGCAACACACATGCATCCTGTGCAGGAGAATCAGGCACACTGTGTGGCCGCTATTCAAGTTGGCTTCCTGTCAGAGTGCTTTCAATTCCAACTTAAGCAACTGGTTTCATTTTATGACGACTCACGATCCCTGCAGGGTGGTTGCAGCAGGCTTGATGTTATGTTGCAGCACGCTTGATAACATGTTGCAGCACTCTTCATGTCATGTTGCAGCACGCTTCATGTCATGTTGCAGCACGCTTGATGTCATGCAGCCGGCCAAACCCCGCCTCCGCGATGCTCCATGATCTGCACAGGCTCCATGATCTGCACAGGTTGCCTCGGCGCTGCTGAGTCCTAGATCTATCACTGTGTAACACAGGCTGCCCATGCATCACGCTCATGCTGAATGCGACAGGCGCAGTGCCATGGTGAGTAATCGTCTTGGCTGCTGAGTCACAGGGCACTGCAGTGGTACACCATGAAAGACAGAACACAATGAAGGCAGACTATGGCAAGGTGCATGCAAGAAGTGCAAGAAGTGTACCATGCAAGAAGTGCAAGAAGTGCACCATGGATGGCAGAGATTGATGCATGGGGTGGTTGCAAGGCATGCATGTCCTTGCTCAATTCAAGTCGAGATACATTACAGATGTATGCTCCACAATGTCCTCGCTCAATTCAAGTAGTCTGTGGCAAGGCCCCAAATGGCACCAAGTACTTGGTGCAAGGCCTGACTTGCTGTTGCCCTCACTGCTGGGCTACTCGATGGTCTCCGGAACCGTGTACTTATAGCTTGACCACTAAAGGGCCTCACACATGCCTTTGTAGTCTGCATTGTACTTGCCTGCCCAGTGGAAGTCTGGTGATGCCAACGGCATGGAACTTGCTGTAGCGCGATGGTGGAGGCATGGTCATTCTGGCGAGGCAGAGGCTTCGGTCCGGCGCGATTTCCATTCCGACAGCGTGAAATCAATGGCTTGTGGTGCTGGTGCTATTGGAAGCTGTTCACGGCGGTGGACACGCGCACGTGACGCCCTGCGCTAATCCGTTTGCGCATTTCTAGTCTTGGCCATGGGTACGAGCAGAACAAACGGTCGCCGTTGCAAACATCTGTGCACAGCATTGTCGAGAGCAGGAGTGTCTGCTGTCCGGAGCAGGCCGTTCGTATCTCAGCGCCCAGAACTCTATCGGTGGCCAAGGATCTCGAGATACATGCGCGATCGTCAATGGCGTGGAACATTCGTGGCTGGTCACGGGTCAGCTTCAGCCCACCTGGACAACTCGGCAGGCGAACTGATAAGGTGATGAGGACGCGGATATGTCGAAATACGACATGCGGATTGATGTGGCAGGCCTTCGACTGCCTCGTCAGACGGCATCCTCTATCATGGTGCATATCGGATCTGCCGCCGTGCAATTGACGTGTACATTCAAATGCCGAGGTGCACATGCATCCGCTCATTCGATACAACAGAGACAGAGACCACCGTTGAACCCCGCGTAAACGTTGCGCAGAAAAGGCAACTTGAATTCTTTTTGTTTCTGTGGGCCTGTTTGGTTAGCTGTTGACTGTGTAAGTTGCGAACACATCAACAGACCTTTCGTCTGCTGCCATCGGTGCATATCTGTCAGCCTTCGTCCTCGACGTGGACGAAATCTTGTCGAAGTACTTCTTCATGCACAGATTATTGGCATGTCAACGTTATCTGTACTGCGGCAGAAGCCCTCTTTGCCGGGACTGGACGCGGTGACGCGCGGCCTCCAGCTCGTGGATAAGTCACGGGAGACGTTGAGTGAGGTGCGCAAGCATTCACAGACACTTGGGTGTCTTGAGCGGCATTGTTTGCATGTCTGCGCGCACGGCATGCTGGCCGGTTTCGAAACCCGTCGCATTCGCTGCCTGTGTTTCGCGCAGACAGCAAAATTCGAACTCGCCGCGGTGACCAGTCAGGGCTTGGTGAACACAATTATGCAAATTTGGCTGTGCGTCGACCTCGCAAAGCCTTGCGCATGGAGCTTGGGCCTGTGCGTTCACCGTCGACTCATATTCAGGCGGAACATTCTCACAAAAACGGAGACTTGGAGCAAGCCGAGCGCTTGTACAAACGTGCAATTGAAGAGGATCAGCTGAACGCGGATGCGCATCACCTGCTTGGCGCCGTGCTTGTTCAACGCCATGGAACTGACGAGGTCCGCTTCCTCCTGACAACCCATCATCCTGACAACCCAGCACTACTAATCCACCGACGAGGCTTTCCCATCTAGCCTATAAATGTTTCACATGGTGGTGGATGCAGCTCACAGTGGCGTGTGACCACATCCAAAGGGCCATCGTGCTCGACCCATCACAGCCCAAGTACCGGCACTCTCTTGGCGTCGCGCATGATGTCGCAGAAAACTGGCAGCAAGCCGTCGATGCTTTTCAGCGAGCGGTCGATAAAGATCCGTTCAACACAAAGTTTCTTATGAGCTTGGTGAAGCCGCTCACACACCTGAAGCGCTTCACTCGCGTCACGGAGGTACGCGGTCTGCTGGCTTGCGCTTGCGACCTAGCAAGCGTTTGCATACATACATCGCGAGGATTCTGCTGAGATGAAAGTTGGTGTATTGAATGCCTTGTAAGGCTGCGGATGTGTACACACATTGTGTCGAGAGGTATCGACTCGGCGTCAAGATGGCGCAGAGGCCTGTGGCGGGCAGCGAAAGCACCATCAACACTCATCTAGTCGGTCTAGCCTGCATTCGTCGTTCTGAGAGTTTTGTTTGCTCTTGTCGGGCGAACTATGCGACGAGAGCTGCCGCGCTTCATGAGCAACTGATTACTTTTCCACATTGCCCAGTCTAAGTATGTCCGCGGCATGTTCTGCTCCAAGGCTGCAGAGAGACATGCTTTACGGCACTCTCTGCATGCTTGCGTTTCCTGCTGGACCACGATTTTGTGTGATGCAGACTTGTTGGATATAACTCCCACATTATGCGAACATGTTCCTGCTGCACACTGTACTGCACATCCCCAGCTCTTCAACTCCGACAGGCATCACAATGTGGCACACTGCAGTTCTAGCTTGCGGACGGTACTGCTTGCTTGCTTTGTCTTGCTTGTTTTTTCTTGATGAACCGTCTGGTCATCTGCACCCCTGTGCCATGCAATTCCTACAGCTGGTTCATGAGCACCATTCGAACAAGTGCAGACACCGCAATGCGCAACACGTGACTTCATACCTATCTGTGTTGAAATTGGTCAGCAGTGAACATACCAACTGGCATATGTAGGTATGCAAATCTGTCCTTGCACTGGATCCAAGCCACCCCCGTGCCAACTTCAAGTGTGCCTCCGCCTTGAGGCAGCTGCGCAGGCAGTCGGAAGCCCTTCTGCATTACCGTCGCCACCTGGAGCACTATCCAGCTGACGAGCAGGTGCGGACACCCCTGACATCAGTATTGACTGCCTGAGGGCGGCACACCGAGTCAAAGACTTTTGACCCGCACAAGCAACCCCATGTCTTCTTGCCAGAACCTGAATTTGGCAACACTCAGGAGCCATGAAATTCCCTTGGCATTGTATCGAGGAGTGTTGAATGTCAAGCATGATGCCAGTTGTGCCAAATGCAGCCTTCTTGACAGACACCAGCACCCGCTGGCCAGGCCCCATTGCACTACCAATCCAGTCGTGACAGTCTTGTGCTGCAAACGCCCTGCAGCAAGCAGCCTCCTAGAACCCCAGTGCACAACTCGAGTGCATCTGCACTGCCTGTTGTGCAGAAAGTCCATACATCACCCAGATTCATCGTTCAAGTCATCAGCCTGACTGATGGCATCCCGACATGTTCCAGCTCCATCATTGCCCCACTCAACCTCCAGTTCGCATGGTTTCCTTGCTGGCAACAGAGACCACTGCATGAGGGCAGTGTACCTGTAAAGGTCAGAACACGGGCTGCTTGTGTGCAGGCACTGTTCTGGGTGGGAGTTCTCTCCGGGGATGACGTCAGGCGGGCACCCCCTAGCCACGTGGCCTCGCTGTTTGATTGCTACGCAGACAGCTTCGATTCGCACCTCGTCAAAGCCCTGCAGTACCGCACGCCAGCACTTCTCATGGACGCCCTCACTGCTGCAGCTGACCAGGTGTGCTACACCAGCTCAGAGTCTGCTGCCCAACGCATGCACTCTCTCCACCTGATACAACTGTTCTTGGCATATCAAATTATTTCAGGCATAGACAACACGTATTGCTGGACCGGGGTTGGGGCTGAGGCATGCTCCAGGCATGCAGCACCACCTCATGTTGCTACGGCACTGCACAGCCTGTTTGGACCAACGTACGTGTCCAACCTGCCTCCGTTGGTGTCGCTGTTGTGTCGAGTCTCACACTGTAGACCAATACCATTGCAGCGCTTAGTTACAGCTCTAACCAAGGCCCCCTCCCGCAGCACCTCGAGCGCTTGCAGCAGCATGGAACCACGCAGTGCAATGGCGTTGTCAACACACATCTTTAAGTTATGACCCGACAAGGGATCTGATCAGATCGCTCGTGCAACCCTCACGGTCTGTGAGACCCCCATGTCGCCTGTGTGTTGCGACAGTGCGCGCCAGCAATGCTGTGTCTACAAGTACACACGCCAACGAGCCTGCCAGTCGGCCTGTGCGTCGCTCAGTTCCTGCAACCCTGTGCAGGCCGGCTCCTCGCACCAGCCCCGCATCGGCTCCCCCGGTCGCGGCGGCTACTGGGGCTCCTGCCTCGACCTCGGCTGCGGCACCGGCCTGATGGGCCCGCGCTTGCGGCAGCACGTCGGCAGCCTCCGCGGCGTGGACCTCTCGGCCAAGATGGTCGAAAAGGCACGCCAGAAGGGCTGCTATGACGAACTTGCTGTGGGTGAGCTCGTGTGGTACCTCGAGCAGCAGCGGCTCGAAGGCCGGCCCCCGGCGGACCTCATCGTCGCGGCCGATGTCCTCGTGTATCTCGGGGATCTTGCTCCGGTGTTTGTGGCGGCCGCCGATGCTGCGCAGCCGGGCTGCCTCTTCGCGCTGTCCACGGAGGAACACGACGGTTGCGGCGACTCGCCGGCGGCAGCAGGGGGGTCGGAGGGGGGCCACGAGCGGGGCTACGTCGCGACGATGACCGGCCGGTTTCAGCACGTGCAGGAGTACGTTGCGCGCGTGGCGGCGGATGCAGGGTGGACGCTCGCGTCGTGCGAGAGCGCGACGATCCGCTGCAACGGCGGCCAGCCGATCGCCGGCAACATTTTCGTGTTTTCGCTCGCCAGCCACGGCCGGCACTGACGTGCTGGCCGTGCTCCGCGCGGCGAGGGACTGCTGGGGGACCCGATTGTGCGGATTGTGCGAACAATTCTGGGGGCATACACCCAAATAATGGTGCCCTACTGGTGCCAGTTGGTGCCGTGTCAAGGCCGGCCCGAGAAAGGCCAACACGCGCAGTCGCTGGTTTCACTTCAGAAGTGATTCTGAGCTGTCACGCGAACGCACGACTGAGGCAAGCGTGACGGCTGCAGGCAGCCAAGAGCTGCTCTACTGACGCGGGGGGGGGGGGGGGGCCGTCACGTGCTTGTCCTGTGTCATGGACCATCACCCACGGTACTTTTCTGTGCGTGCCGCAGTGGCGGCTGCAACCGCTGTACAAGAAGGTGGCAGAAGGTAGCGTCGCAGTTATGCGGCTGCGGCCCCTGCACAGCGCTCCATTCTGGCAGTGTGACAGGCGTCCTTGTGGGAAAGGGTCACTCATGAGACCCATGGTCATCCCGCTGGACCCAAAGCTGGCAGCAGCCGCCCAGTGCCTGAGCGGTTTGCTGGGCTGCCATTCCTGCCTCACAGCAATTTTTGCTGCAGCATGCGTCACAGGGAGCGTGCTGCTGGTTTACCTAGAGAACTATGTCTGTTCTGTTGTCCTGTGCCAGCTTGTGAGGCAGTGCACAGCTGCCTGGCTGCAAGCTGCTAAAGGACGAGTATGTGCAAGCATGCATTACTCCCGTTTTAGCAACCACCTCATGCCCAAACAGGCTTTGCGCCAAGAATGATTCTGAGCAGTGCTCTTTTATTGTGGAGTGTGGTGGAGTGTGTCGCCGATCTGGCTTTGTGCGAGCCGTTGATACCTCGAGCCCCATCAACAGATGGCGGCCTCTCAAGTCTTAACTTTTCAGCATCAGTGTAACATAGATCGGAATGAGTTGTTTTATGCCGTGCATATGTCATGTCGGTTGGGGAGTTGCTGTTTTGTGTGTCTTTTCTTATGCACATGACTTTCACAAGCATAGCTCGAGCTAGTTGCAAGGTTTTGGCAATAGCCGCCAAGTGTCCGCATATGTCTGCCTAGCTGTCGTATCTGTGCGACGCAGGGACCATCCAACACAGGTGTTCTACTGTGATACCATCATCAGTGATATGGCACAGCTATAGATAATTCTATCAGTAGTACTGCCATGGAGCAGACCGTTTCGTTCCAGCCTCAGACTGTCGGACGAACCAGAATCACAGTCGCCACAAGCACATGTTCGTCCGTTAGACTTCACAGTAACCACTCCTGGTACCTTACAGTACGTGACTCCAGTTGAGCTGGTATGCAGCTGCATCAAAGTGATGTGCAAATGAGCTGTCGTCACACTGCCCAAAGACTCCGGATGGTTTGTCTGCTTGCCTGATGACTGCTCTGTTGCCTCGGCGCTGCTGGGTCCTAGATCTATCACTGTGCAACACAACGATTTCGGAGACTCGGAGGTGCTCAGAGCCTTCATTGGCCTACAGATCCCAATGGTCTGTACTGCATGGTGCAGCGCAGGACATGACTTTCGACTGAACGGGATCAATGAGCAGGAGGCAAAACGGCATTATAGCACCACAGCCGCGAAGCTCACCAGTTGCATGGCTAGCTGTTTTTGCTCAGAGCTCGCTACATGCAACCAATCCCACTATCAGCTTTGTTACTCAGCATGAAGGTACAAGTTGCCTGTGTTGGTGAGATACAAATGCAGTCATGATCCTTTGCTGAAGCCGGGTGAATATTCACACCTACATCTACAGCATGCCAGAAGACTCAGTGGCTCCATGTGCATGCCACAGTCGCACCGTGCCCTGCCACAACAAATGCTTACGGGATGCCGCTCTTTTGCATGCTTGCTACCGTCAGATCGGCGCATTTATTGTGTGGGCAGCTGTGGGCACAGTTGTCATCATCAATGTGGCAGTCATTCCTGGCACCATGATTGCCTAAGCTGCCAGTCCTAAGAAACCAATTCGGCCATGGTGCATGTGTTTTATGCATTACCATACTTGTCTGCCTCTATGTTCTATCACTTTGTGGAGCATACCCCTGCAACGGTGCTCATGCACTGCCAATCCTAAACGGCCATGGGCTCAGATGGACGCGAATCGGTGCTTACAGACTGCTTTTGACGCTGGCTGGTTGCTCAATCTACCTTTCTTTTCCATGGTTTTTGCAGAGGGCTTTCTGCACACTTCGAAATCTGTCCACCCCGTAACATAGCACACAGGCTGCTGTGCGGTTTTGGTCATTGCGCTCTGCAAACCATGTAACACGCATGATGTTGGTACTTCTACGCATGTCTGTCTTGACATCAGCGACATTTCATTCTGTCCAATCATGAGCGTGAGTTTGCTGTCAATCTGCAAAAAGGCCCTCGGATGGGCCCTGCTTCTTCAGCAAAACATTCAAGCTCTCAACAATGGAACATAAGCTGATTTCTGCCATGCAAAGCAGTCTGCCGCCATACTGGCTGCCTGATATGGCCGTGTGCCCGACACGTGGACTCACACGATGTCGTATCTGGACAAGTACGTTTGGCGCTCAACTCAGTTCTTTACACAAACTCACACAGGTTCAGGCAAACTGCCTCTGGTGGTCAGCAGTCTATCAACGTGTTGCAACAATCACACGAAACGGTACAAAACAATGCCGACCTCCCACTCCAAAAATGGCAACTTTGAAAGACATCTTGTCTCTCCTACCCACGAGTTTGGCGGAACACTGAGCGCTGCCAACAAAGAGCTGCTACAGCACTCTCAGGCGAGAGCTGCTGATTTACTCTCAGGCGAGAGCTGGTAGCTACTCCAGTGGAGAGAACTCTTGCAGGGCCTTGGCTTGGTTCTGGTTGCGGAGCTGGCCGCACGCCGCAGCGACGTCAAGCCCCCGTGTCACCCGCACAGTCACCTCAATCCCACCGGCCTCGAGAACCTTCCGGAACCTCTCGACCCCGCTGCGGCTGGGCCGCGAGAAGTCGCCGTCCTCGACGGGGTTCCAGGGAATGAGGTTGACGTGTGTTGCGAGTCGGTGCTGCTTGAGCACCCTCGCGAGCTCCTGCGCCTGCAGCACCCGAACAAATCAAATGGACGATGGGAAAGCATGCTGGTGGTGGTGGTGCACCCAAAGCACCCAAAGCACCCGAAGCTTTGATACACCCGAGGCTTTGACGATGGGGATGATGTTGACACTGAATCCCCAACGAGGACTGTCAAGGATGGGGGCAATGGGGACAGTGGCTCCAGTCAAGAATGGGGACAATGGGGGCAGTGGTTGCAACCGGCAGGTTGAGCGCTGATGGGTCAAACAGGCAGCTCAAGCAGCAGGTTCCAACAAGCAGCTGAGGCTCTGAAGGGATGAGCAGGCTGTACCATTGTGGTGCCTGGCATGACAACCAGCGCCACAATTCAGGCAAATCACACAAGCAGCCAGATCTTTGAGGATGTGCAGCAGGAGCAGCAGCAGGTGCAGACGGTGCTGCAGGGGCAGATGTAGAGCTGGCGGACGCGTGACTGACTAGACGACAGAGGTGTTACACGGAGAGCAAAGCAGCAGCCCAGCAGCAAAAGAAAAAGCACGCGAGTAGCCAGCCACACCAGCAGGTGCAGGCACACGAGGTGAGGAGAGGGGGGAGGAGAGGGGGGAGGAGAGGGGGGAGGAGAGGGGGAGGAGAGGGGGGAGGAGAGGGGGGAGGAGAGGGGGGAGGAGAGGGGGAGGAGAGGGGGGAGGAGAGGGGGGAGGAGAGGGGGGAGGAGAGGGGGGAGGAGAGGGGGGAGGAGAGGGGGGAGGAGGGTGGCAGCGTACCTGGTAGGGGCTGTCATTGACGCCACGGAGGAGCGTGTACTCGAAGGTGACGCGGCGGGAGGTGGCGCGGAAGTATGCGCCGCAGTCGCGCAGCAGCTGCTCAATGGGGTACGCACGCGCTGAGGGGACGAGCGACTCCCTGCACGGCAATGCAAAGTGTGGCCTGCCATGTTGCTACGACTTCCATGCTGCTACGACTGCCATGTTGCTACGAAGAGTGAGCCCTTTGCAATGCAACTGTTCAACAAATAAAAATTTCTATTGAATGCGAGTTTATGATAAACCTCGTCCCACAGCCATGCAGTGTGCACATCTTGCACCCTCTCGCTGTTCAGCACATAGGGTGTCCCCATGTGGACATCGTGGGTGACGAGTATGTGTGCGAGCTCGCACAGCGAGCAGGTTGAACGGATTGACAGGCATGTTTGCTGGCTGGTTTTTTGGTTGTCTGGGTCAACCATGACAGGTGTGGTGTGAGCAAGCCGTGTTGTGTAGTCAGCACACGGCCGGGGCGATCAGCATCTTGTGAAGTAACCCGGGGGATCAGCATCTTGTGAAAAGATATTCTCATGGGCAGCCATGCCGCACTCGATAACACGGACCAAGATACTGGCATCACCTCCCCGGATGTACGGCCGCGTTTGCCGCAGCAGTTGCATGCTTCCTTCACGCTCTCCGCCGGAACTGAGCACTGCTCAGTGAGCAGGGGTGACGCTGGACTGCTGCCGTGACACAAATGCTGCTGCGTGCAGCATGCTTCGACAGTGAGGCAAGCAGTGAGGCAAGCAGTGAGGCAAGCAGCGGGACGATTCACACGGGAAAGCTGTGGTCTACGCCGCAGGTTTTCGTACAGGGACAGGGTGTCGTGCACACGCAACGAGCTGAACCGCTAGCGAGCTGTGCTGCTGTGCATGCTGTCACGAGGAAAGGACAGGGTCGTGCCGGAGCTCCTGATTGGGTGCATGCAGCGACACGGCCAGCACGCATTGCAGCTTGTGCTGTGCGAGCCTCTCCAGCTGCCGCGGGACGCCGACGGTGGAGATGGTTATGTTGCGAGCGCCAATGCCGACGCCTTTGTTGATGAACTTGATGGCGTCCGTGACGGCCGTAATGTTGAGGAGCGGCTCGCCCATGCCCATGAACACTGCACAGGCCAGACGATTGAGGAATGGGGGGTTGCATATGATGAAGGCTGGCACGTACCGGAATACGCAAATGATTCGGAATACAGAACCGGGGTATACATCCCAAAATACTTGGAAAATGCGGAATAAAGGGTGGCATGTGACATGCTACGGTGTCAACGCATGCATGGTCCTCGCTCAGCATACGTTTCGCTGAGCTACGAAGCAACAAAACTTGGTGCACAGACAGTGGCGAGTGACGAGTGTCCAGGCGGCGGCCGCACCGACGTTGCTGACGCGGGCGTCGAAGTGTTCCTGCACAGTGAGGACTTGGTCCACTATCTCGTGGGCTGCCAGGCCCCGCGCGAAGCCGCCCTTGCCTGTCGCGCAGAACGTGCAGCGCATGGGGCAGCCGACCTGCAGCATTCTGTCTATCTCTTGGGACCATGACATGGCATGCCATCAGCGGTGGCTCAATGGTACGCGTTCAGATTCCATGCAGTGGTGTGACTGCCATGCAGGAGGCAGTACTAGCTCGGGCATGCACCATTGCCCGGGACTGCATATTCAGCACGTCACAGTGTTGTAATGCTCACTTCGACACTGTGGTCACATGAATCCTGTTACCGCTGAACAGTATGGCTGTGGGGGCTTGCGTATGTGAGGCAGCTCGTCCGGCGACGGTGGCAGTCAGGCTGCATGGATGGGCTTCTGGCATGGCTTCGTGCAGAGGCGAGGAAGGCCTTTGCGGCGGTTGCTGTAGGGCTGAAGAGAGAAACGTTACAGGGCTGATAGCTAAAGGAGCATGCCTGAGAGGATACGCAGGCGGTCAGGCGAGGCTTGGGAGAGTCCGAGGGGATGCCAACCGTCTCCACCACACGGCCGTCATGGAGCTGGCGCAGGAACTTGCGGGTGCCATCGGTTGCAGTGACCTCGCTGAAAGCGCGGCTGCGGCCCGTGGTGATGTTGGCTTCTGTCAGGTCCGCCCGAAGGGTCTTGGGTAACTGCAAGCTGGCTCAGTGCATTGAGCTGGGCAGGTCAGGCCGAACCATGGGCCACCGCGTTGACTGCTGACTGTCGCAAACAGATGTGTGAGGAGTTGTTTGATGTCTCGAACTGAATCAGCAGCATGGGACCAGGCAAAGCGTATTGAGGCGGCACCTGATTCAAGTCATTGACTGCAGTAGCACCGTGCATCAAGGCATCATGGATTTGCTTCCCACGATACTTGGGATGTCCAAGATCTTCGCACAGCTGTGCCAGTTGCTCTATGTTCTTCCCTAGCAAGACGGAGTTGGCGTGGGTGCTGAAGTCGGCCGCACGAGACGTCGCGGACTGAATGACTTGATCAACTAAATCTTGATCTTGCATCTGCCAGATGCCTGTGTGGCGTGATCGGCATTAGATTGCTGATAAACAAAGTGCACAGGCACAAGCGCGGCTGTTGGCTGCACAGCCCCGTGGATCCCGCCTCGCACCGTCCTTGATTCCTTTCTGACGTCCAACAAAAGTTATATCAGGAGACGATGCGTCTGGTGACGGCGGATGGACGACATTGGCAGAGCCGGTCTGACGGCTTTGAACCGCAGGGACGGCAGCCGCTCGAATCGCTCCGCCTGTGGCTCCTCGTACATGAAGCGACTCTCGCCGCAAGCAGTGCTTCATGGCTGAGAGAACCGACTGATACAGTGCTATGTTGGACAACCCAGTGGACCCCAACGCAACTTGTAGAGCAGAATCGGTTTGATCAGTATGCAACGTTCAGACACTCTGTGCTATTCGACCACCTCGTTTCGAATAAAAGCACACGCTCTGCTGCAATAACTCTGCCAGCAGCGTATCTTGCATCGTCATCGGTGAGACTTGCCGGCTTCCTGAGACAGCGCTGTCGACAGTCCCGGAAAGCAAACGCACTGGCGTCCACATGTGGCTACAGCTGGACTCGATCGAATGTGATACCGACAGGTCCGACCTGATCAGGCCTGAGAAAACAGGTGGACCGCCCTGTCCACCATTTGCTCTCAGAGAAGTTTAAGCACATCTGTGTTTGGGAAGTATCAAATACCAGACTTGAGGGGTTCAACATTCAGCTGGGATAATGCAATGCTGCAGGAGATCGACCATCAATTCAGTCACTACCAGCGGAAAAGGAACGGGAACAGGAGCGACTCGGGAGCCTTAATATGCATATGTAGTATGTATTTGTGTAGCACATCACCTACAGCTGCCAAAGGACTGCCTATGCACAAGCACACTGGCCACGACCTGCATTGCAAATTTTGTCCCAACTTGCAACACATGCATCTGTGCAAGCAATGCATGCCACCTTTGTAGTGGATGCCACATGTATGCCACCAAACAGCGTGCACCACACCCCTCAGGCTTTGCAGGGCAACCTGCTAACCCCTTGCACAGCCACTGTTAACTCCAACTCTTTCGGAGCTAAGCATGCAGCAGCTCCACCACGGCGGGTTCGGGCCTGCCTGCCTGCTCCACCACGTTGTGGAGCTTATTTCTACCATGTTTCTCACTGCACCACGGCAGTCCGCGCCATGCACCAGGAACGCCACCGGGCCCGGGGTCTGCCAGCCTGTCCTGCTGCACTCATTTCTGTTAAAGTTTTTGTCTTAGTCTATGTTTTAATCGCAATGGTCCGCCTGCATATAGGCCGTGCACACTTCTCTGTAACGTTTCTCACATCTCTAACGTTTCTTACATCTGTATATCTTGGTCACTACAAACAAACCCCAATACAAAAACAAAAACGGCCTGCTGCAAGACAGATCAGTGCGGGCGACTCGGCGCACAGTCAATTAGCATCAGCATGCCTTGAAAGCAGCTGTCTCTGCCTCCACAAGCAGCAGCACCGCACCGATTGAGTACATCCACCCCCGCCCGAGTCCGCAGCACCGCTCGGCCGTGCAGCCTGCTCAGCTCATGAGCACGAATGCACGCTCATACGGGTGCTTGCTGTCAAACACACGGCTCATCTCTCCCCCCTCCCCGTCGTCAACAGCACATGCTGCCACACGCATGCATGCTGCCCATGCATTGTTGGAATACATTCACGCTCTTACGCTGGTATGCACAAGTACGACCGCTGCACAAGCGGCCTGCAGCACCTACAGCCCAGCATCCTACAGTCTGGAACCACCTCTGGCCACAAGGAAACACTCATTCGTATTGACCGGTCCAGCACACGACTGGCCGCAATCGATCCAGCGACACTCGATCAGGCACGATCAGGCGCGCTGCCGACCACACAGCACAAAGCACGGCCCCCCGCATGCTGTACTGCACCCGCAACACGCACTCGCCGCGGGGGTGTGCTTGGGTACGACCAATCCCACGCCTCTGCGCGATTGCAGCACAGTAACACACACAAGCACCACTCCCATGCCCGCACCAGCGGCAAGCGCTGCCGATGCTGCCTGCGCACACAGGCAGCATGCACAGCACGCAGCGGCGATCCCTGGTGCCAGCAATGGGTCCACTCGCAAAGCCGACAGCAAGCAAACTGATACACAGTAACACAGTACATTCAACCCATTACGCTTGCCCCGTCGCTGCTCCTGCACCCCTAGCCCATAGTGGGTGTGATGATAGGCGTAATGATGGGCGACAGGAGCGCTCTCACCGCCGTTAGAGGTCGTCAGATCGCAGCACATGCGGCCTGGCCACTCTCCTAACCACGGCCCACAGCTGCAGCAGCAGGCAGGCGCAACATCAGCCGCACAGGACAATGAGAGGCGCCTGCCTGCCGCCACAGTGGCGCTCGGCCACACACCGCTGGAACCCAGCAGCCCACATGCCGCCCCTTCCCCGGCACTGTTCATTCGCCAGCGCAGTCCACGATGACATCAGGGTTTACCGCAAGCAGGCCCAGGATCTCGTCCCGCAGCGCACAGCGCGGCACGAGCCCCAGCACGAGCAGGCGGATGCGGGGTAGGCCACAGGCGGCCTCGATGATGGCAGCCGCGCCGGCGCGGCCAAACGCGCAGCCGGCGATTCGGAGCTCGCGTAGCCCGGCCGTGCCGCTCGCGGCAGCTCCAGCCGCGATGCCCGAGGCGATCGCCACGACACCGCCGTCGCGGAAGCGGTTGCCGCTGATGTCGAGCTGCTTCAGTGCCGGCAGCCGGCGCAGCGCGCCCGCCAGCGTGACCGCGTCGGCTTCGCCGAAGCGGTTCTGCCGCAGGTCGACCGCCGTGAGGTGTCGCAGGTGCGGCAGCGCTGCGAAAAGCTCTGCGCCGGTGCAGCAGCCGCCGCGGCCGCCGACGCTGCCGGCGAGGCTCAGCACGCGCAGCGCGGGCATCTGCCGCAGGAGCGGCTGCCAGCCGGCGGGCCCGCCGGCGGGCCCGTTGCCGCCACGCAGCAGCTCTGCGAGCCATGCTGCGCTGCGGTTGAAGGGCAGCGCGAGGCTGTCCAGGCGGAGCAACACGTCGGCGAGCCGGGGCGGCGGCGGCGAGTCCGCGGCGGCCGCGGCGGGGGCTATGGCGACGAGGCGCAGCGCGCGCAGCGCGCTGCTCGTGGCGCTGATGAGTCGGTACACGCCCGGCAGCGGCACGGCGCACCGCCAGAGGGAGAGGTGGCTGAGGTGCTGCAGCCGCGAGACGCCGTCCGTGACGCAGTGCAGACCCGCCATGTCCGTGTCCAGCTGCTCAAACGTCAGAATCTGCAGCTGACTCAGCCGGCCGACTGCGCTTCCGAGCGCCGCGACGTGCATAGAGCCGTCCCTGCACACCGGCCCGACGCACAGGCGGGTCAGGCTCTCGCACGCAGCTAGGTGCGGCATGAACATGGGCATGTGATACGGCTGAATCAGGTCCTGCTCCGCCCCGTCTAGGGCCGCGCGAACGCCCAACGCAGTCAGCTGACTCATCGTCCACCTCAGCGGATGTTCCGCTTTCTCTAAGTCCCACACCTGGGCCCCCGTCTCCACAAACTGCCCCGCCGCGTGGTCTATACGCGCGAGAGTCTCGGCCGTCAGCGAACACTCCAGCGCCTCCAGCCTGAGGCATGCACCGAGCCCATGCACAAGCGCATGCATGCTGCCCCTGCCGAGGTCGCAGCCGGTGAGCTGAAGCCGCCGCAAAGCCGGCAGCCGCAGCACTGCCGCGATCAACTTCCGCCCGGTGTGCCCCTTCGCATCCACAGCACGCAGCACAACATCGGTCAGCACTGTGGCAGTCGGCAACCCCTCTGCAAGCGCCAGGGCTACCTGCTTGCCTGCCGTTGCTTGCTTGCCCGCCGTCTCGGTGTCGGCTGCGGCCGCTGCGTCCTGCTGTGCTGTGCTGTGCCGTGTCAGGGTGCACTGCACGCGCAGGTGGCAGAGGTGGGGGAGTCGGCAGATTGTGCGCAGTATGTCAGCGCCGCTGCTCGTGCTGGGCGGCTGCTGCGGCGATGACGCCGCGTCAGCGACAACCGTCACCGACACCGATGTGACTTGTGCCGCGACGGTCTGGAGCACCGCGGCGAGGCCGAGCTGCGGGCGCAGCATGCACAGCGTGACCTTGAGGCTGCCGCGCCGCGCTGCGAAGTTCACAAAGGTCTGGACGACGGTGTCACGGAGGGAGGTGTCCATCTCGGCGTCCACCTGTGGCCACCCCAGGTTCGGGGCGTGCGGGTTGCGTGGGCCCCGCTGCTCCAGAACCGACAGAAAGTCTGGGTGCGACTCCCAGGTACGGAGGGGAAGGTGCAGAGAAGGTAGTAGCGCTGTGCGCAGGCAGCAGCCACGGAGCTTGGCGGGGACCTCTTTCAGCACCTGCGCAGCTGCGCAGGTGATGCACATGCATTGCGGGCGCATTCGTGCAGCATGCATGGCAACAGAAAGCACCACAACTGGCATGAAGCTACACCTCATCATGCTACCCATCGCGCGGTGCATGGCCATCTGGAAGATGATTAATCGGCGTGCATGCGCCTCATGCAGAGTGTGAGGAGACGCGCGGACAGACAGTGAGAGCAAAAAGAGATAACAACGTGGGGCGCTGCGGGAGCGTTGCGCATGAATACCAAGCACGTCTGCAGCACGCTGCACAGAGTATGTGCTGTGCTCTTTGTCCGTGTCACACAGAGCACATGCTGCCGCGCTGTCGTGCGGCGCGTGACCTTGGTGCTTGCGGTGGCCGGTCTGTCTGTTTGCTTGTTGCCTGGTCTGTTGCCTCGGCGCTGCTGAGTCCTAGATCTATCACTGTGTAACACACACAGAGCACATGCTGGCGACGCGGTTGTACACAGCACACAGCACAGCACGCAGACAGCACGGGGCGTGTACGCACCTGCATGAGCCAGGCATCCCATCCCATGTGCCGTGGGACAGAATACCGGGCCCGCGGCATGGACGCTGCTGTCCGGGTCACCGAGGATGGGGGGCAGCCGTATGCCGAGGGCCTTGTGGACACGCGCGGCGTGCGCCAGGGCCATGACATGTGGGGTGACGCTGTCCTCCAGGGTGTGGCATGCCTGCATGCATGGGGCCACGTCCATGCATGCGCGCACTCTCGAGCCCCGTAGCCACATCTCAAGCGATGCATGGTTGCAAAGGCCGCGGTTTTGCTGTGGTGACCTTACGGTCGCCCGAGCCTCCACTGCGGGGGAAGCAAATCAAAACAAAACGAAACAATCTCGGTGGATATACGTGCCGAATTCAATGTGCAGCTACCCAATGCACAGATTGCATTTCAGGCTCCCACCTCACGTGACGTCCTGTTGGAAAGTGCATTACGTATGCAGTGCACTGCAGTGCTGATATACGGCCATACGATAATGTATGCCGTTTTATGCATGCCAGGTCACAGGCACAGGAAGCATGACCTGCATGGTGATGCCGCCACATGGAGCCGATTGCAAACGCATGCATGCACGGAAAGGCAGCTGTTTGAATGCAGCACCATGGGGGAATCGAACTACGGTAAGGTGCAGCACCTACCAGTGCCATGTGCGGGCAAATCCGCAAGCTATGCTACTCAACTTACTCAGTTGTCACTGTCCTCATGGATACGGCGATGTAATCATACATACAGTACAGACCAGCGTACAAGGTGGTGCCGGTTGTGCACGAGACATATGACAGGCTAGGGTCGCATGCCATGCAGTACTTCAACACGCTGGCAGTGTCGTTGGTTGGGCCGTTCAACAAGAGAGCAAAGGCTCGCTGGATTGAGAACTCCTTGCGGGACTTCAGTGCGGCGACAGTGAAAGGAAACGGGTTTGTGATCAGAAAGACCATGTCCAGGGTAGCACGGCTCACGGGTGCGCATTTCGTTCCATGTGATCGCCTGGCCGGCTCGCATCTGCTGGGTAGCATGTGAGTCTAGACTCTAGTTGTATGTTCGCTTGGTGCACTGGATCGGAGCCCCTCGATGTAACAGTACAGACCAGCGACCCCACCCACCACATGCCCCCAACATTGACAACGATGACCGATCCAGACCAAGACAGACCATCCCAAAAGGCTCCGCAAACGCCTTCGGGGAAGGCCTGGCCAAGCTCGGCACAGCCATGACCGATGCCCCAGACCACGCCGCAGCCACAGCTGCAATCACAGCCACGCTGTGGTACCCAGCCGAGATCCTGACCGACGACAGCCACAACGGACTCGAACGCCGCATAGCAGCACGGAACCACGCCCACGGCAAAGGCAGGGATCCCATTCAGTATGAAGAACGCCGCAAGAAACCCCGCACCAACCCAGCCAAGCAGACATCCGACCAGCGCACAGCAGCCTGCATCCACACAAAGCTGACCATGCACAGCCTCTCCCGAGCAGCCGGATGCCTGGACCCCGGATCCATCGTCCAGCAGTCCACACCAGAAGATCTCGCCCATCTCCAAGATCTCCCACCCCCAGTAGAACCAGCCCAGCCACCTCCCATCGACAAAGCCACACCACGCATCACTGAGGACGACCTACAACGTGTCCTCGGCAACCTTCCAAACTCGGCTGCACCCGGCCTGAGCGGCTGGACGTACGAACACGGCAGATCCGCCGCATCCGCCAGCATTGAGGCCAGAGATGCCATTCTCCCCCTCATCAACCAGGTCATCAGCGGCCAGTTCCCGCAGGTGACAGCCCTCCTCAGCACCAGACTCGTCCCCATCCGCAAGCCAGACGGCGGCATCCGCCCCATCGCCGTCCAAGAAGTCTGAGTCCGCATCGCCAGCCTCTGTGCACTCAGAGCATGCAGCGAAGTGGGCCCCAGCCTTGCCCCACTGCAGGTTGATGTCAGTATCTCCGGCGGCGCTCAGACCATGGGCCATGCGCTCTCGTCTGCCGCCGTTGGGAATCTCGACACCGTCATCCTGTCAGTGGACTTCAAGAACGCATACAACTCCATCCACGCCCAGTCCATGCTTGACGCACTCCACCAGCGCGCCCCACAGCTCCTCCCATACGCCATATGGGCCAACACAGCACCAACCCAGCACCACGTCATAGGCGCCCCACCAGGCACAGCCCCGATCACATCGACCAGAGGTGTGAAACACGTCAACCCCCTTGCCAGCCTCCTCTTCTCACTGACTTTGCAGCCGGCTCTCGAGAACCCCCAAGCTACTGCAGACCCCACCGACGCAGCCCTCCTTGCCTATGCCGATGACTGCAGCATCCGCAGCACCCATCATCAAGGCCTTCACCACCCTGGAGGAACACGCCCACCCGATCGGCCTCCTCATCGACCGCAAGAGTGCAGCCACATCCATCATCAATTGAAACGCGGCCCAGGCCGTGGCCGACGCCACAGGCGTGCCGCTGCGCCCACACGGCGTCACCTGCGCAGGCACGCCGACCGGCCACTCCCCCTACGTCAAGGACTACTGCAACCGCCGCGCGACAACCGCATGTGCGAAGATTAATCGCCTCTCTCTCCCCCCCTGCCTGGCCAGGACATGTTCCTGCTGCTCCGCGGCTCTGTGCAGCTTGCCCTCACCCACCTAGTCCGTGTCGTCGCATGGGACTCGGTCAAAGACGCAGTGCAGCCGCTGCAAGACATGGTGATGGCGGCACGCGGGAGATCATGAACCAAGCGCAGATGCCCGCCATCGCCGAGGAACAACTTCGCCTACCGCTTCGCCACGGCGGATTCGGCTTCATGGACGTCACAGAACACGAGGCAGATGCAGCCTATCTGTCCAGCGCCGCGCTGGCGCATGACGCCATGCGCGATGGCCCCCCCGACTTGCGCCCATTTGCTGACGGCGACGTTGCCAAAGGCCTACAAGAACAATGGACAGCGTTGCGTGCGGCGATGCCGCCGGAGGCGGACTGGGGCCCAGAGGAGCTCGACAACGTCTTCATCGCCACTGGCCTTCCCGGTCTGAGCAGAAAAGTGACCAGGGCAGTAGCGCAGACACAGCACGACGCGCTGCTGCACCAGCTGGGCAGCACCCCTGGTGGTGCAAAAGACCTTGCGCGCATGCGCAGCTGCGCCTGTCGTGTTGCCTCACTGTTCCTGGATTCCCTCCCAACCAACCGCATGCTGACTCTGAATGAAGGGGTCTTTGTGCATGGGATGCGGTTCAGGGGCGGACTTCCCCCCTGCCGCCATTTGATGGGGAAGTGATATGTGATTGCAATGCTCGGGTGAAGCCCGGCGACGTAGATCATGCCATGACATGTCGACACAATGCCGACTGCTGGACGTTGCGCCACAACATTGCCGTTACGGCTTGGCGCCGTCAAGTAAGAGCGGCAGGGGTGTCCACATCAATTGAGCCTGTGATGCGCAGCCTGGACAGACGCTACAGGGACAACAGTAGGGGGGAAATCCTAGCAAACGGTCCGGACGTAGATGTGTATGTGCTAGATGTCAGCTTCATCCACCCATCTGGGGTGGCTGTGGTGGGGAAAGCATCGGGGGCAAAGGGGCACGCGGCCGCCGTACGCGAACAGTGCAAACTCAACAAGTACAGAGAGAGTGTGCAGGGATCGTACAAGGTGGTGCCGGTTGTGCACGAGACATATGGCAGACTAGGGTCGCATGCCATGCAGTACCTCAACACGCTGGCAGTGTCGTTGGTTGGGCCATTCAACAAGCGAGCAAAGGCTCGCTGGATTGAGAATTCCTTGCGGGAGCTCAGTGCGGCGACAGTGAAAGGAAACGGGGTTGTGATCAGAAAGACCATGTCCAGGGTAGCACGGCTCACGGGTGCGCAGTTCGTGCCAGGTGATCGCCTGGCCGGCTCACATCTGCTGGGTAGCATGTGAGGTTAGAATCTAGTTGTACATTCCCTTGGTGCGCTGGCTCGGAGCCCCTCGATGTAAGAGTACATACAGTACATACTTACATTCGCTTGGTGCACTGGATCGGAGCCCCTCGATGTAAGTGTACATACTTACATCATACCCTTGACTGCAAGCCTAGATCTAATGGGTGTACCATCGGATCATGTCAAGTCAGTTATGCCGCAGCCTGATGGCACTGTGACGGACGGGCCCAGTGCACCCAGTCCATGCCATATGTGCGCAGCTGGCAGTAATTTTGGGCCCTTAAGGCTTACTGCCACCTCTGAACACATGTTCTGGAAGGCACTGGTGGTGTGTGCAGCCGTGCAAGTGATTGTTTTTGTGGTGAATACGACAGTAAAAGGACCATAGACGCCAACAAAAACATGCCACTCTTGAAAGGTCTTGCAAGAGAGGACTTATGGCTCTGGGGCCCCATGGGGGCTGGTGCTCTTGGAGCACAAACAAGGCCTTGCAAGGTGCAGGACACTGCAGACACATGCACGCTCCTTTACATTATGGAACATGCAATTGGGAAGCAGTGTGTTTATGTTACACTGTGATAGATCTAGGACTCAGCAGCGCGCCGACGCTGCAGCGCCGATGCAACAGAGCAGTCAACAGGCCCACTGGGAAGCAGTGTGTTTGTGCGGAACGAACACCACTCAGCTTTGTGTGGAAGCCACGGGCATCGTCAGGCACAAACGTCCCCAGACGGCAGCTAACCGCACATTACCACTTTATACACATTGATATGCCCGACGCGTCGCGAAGTGAGATGTACAGCGGACGGGATGCATTGTAAGGGACAGTCTCATGTTCCGGCCTGATCCAACTCAACTAGAGGCGGAAACGATTGTGGCCCAGGGCCGCACACGCCATCACACGCGTCTGTGAAAAGGAGCATGCAATAAATCAGTGATTTACAGAACCGTTGCTGCTATTGTTCTGCAGCGAGCGCCTTTGTGAGCGCCCCGCGAATGCGCACGCACAGGTGACCTATATAGGCGCTCGCACAGGTTTGCACCGCCACGCACCATGCACTCTTCTAAAATATTGACAACGCCATGGGAAATTTCTGCTGGCAATCGATAATGTCTCGCTCTAGGATGTATTCGATTCCGTGACTGAACGCAGCTGCCCACGGGCTCTGCCTGTTGGATCCGGAGAGCCTGCTAGCCATGCAGCGCAAGCTCCAATGTAGCCTTTGCAGCAATTATATTCGCAGCTCGATTGCTGAAACGGCGACATTGGAGATGCAACCGGGCTGGATGCATTGCGAAAAAGCTCACTAAGCACTATGGAGGGCGGCCACAGGCAGGGCAGAGGAACGGGCCACCTCCAAAAATGACAGCCTGGGGAGGTGTGCAGGTGATAGTTTGACAGGTTGCGGGTGGTTTGCGTGCGTTTCCGTGGCACCAGCAGTTCATTTGGTGGCAAGTGTGTTACACAGTGATAGATCTAGGACCCAGCAGCGCCAAGGCAACATTTGGTGGCAAGTGTGAGAAATCAGGCGTTTTCAGGCGTCCGTATGAGCAGCAGCCAGCACCAACCACAGTGGAACCAGTAACAAGGACTTTCACAACAGCAAGGCATCCGTTTTTGCTGCCGGTTGTGGCTAGCATGTGGGCGAAATGACAGCCATCTCCTGGAATGTTTCTCTGCTTTTGGCACGCTCTCTAACCCCGAACGTGGCAGAAAGCCACAGACAGTGGAACGTGAAAGAGGTCGATGCCAAGGCAGTGTTGTACGCAAGAGCAAGGGCAATGTCATGACATTACGCATATTTATGCGTGTAACAGCCATGAGCGGAAGGTGTTGTGGGCAAAGGAAGCGGGCGTGCGGTGAAAGTGAAACAGGCGCAATGCCTTCACACACCCGCAATCGCAACGACGCATCGCTATGTCAGCCCGGCATCTGGGATTATTTGCAACGGTGGTGGCTCACGGTCATCACTCAAACGAGGCTGGTAAAGACGTGCATTGCAACGTCACACCGTCTGTGTGCAGTCGCACCCGAAGGGGTTGTCGGTTCTGAGAAAAGCGTAGGCCACACCATACAAAACGCCAAAAGCAGCACAACAGCATGTCCAATTTGAGCTCTTAGCCCAGCTGATGTCCTCCATCGTTATTTGGCGCAGCGTCGACGTTGCGCCAGCTGCTGCGTTGGTGATCGCGCATCGGGGCGCGCAGGTTTGGGACGACAACGTCATCGTGGATGCATAGCGATCTAGGGTGACACGAAACGGTTTTGGAGCAAAGGCAGCCAGGTAACGGAGGCATTCCATTGCAAAAAACGGCAGATGGGATAGCTAGAGCTGTCAAAGCCGCTGAAAGCAGGGGCAGCATGCCAAACGCAAGTGCTTACGTACACAGCGGCTGCTGCGTGCATGCATATTTAAGCAAACGAAGGCCATCGTATACTGCCGGACTTTTGATATGCCAGTTGAGGCAGCCAGAGCCAGAGTGGCCAGAGTGCACAGGATGTACGTCATTGTAGTGGTCCCCTTTCCACACACTTGGGCGCACATGACCAACGCCGATCGTGTTCCTCAAACGATCGAACTGCCGATCGCGGACACCGACGGACACTAACATCGTGTGGATGCGTGGGTGTGATTGTGTTGGTTGTGTCGGTTCGTTTCGACTTTTTGCCTGAGACAAAAGCTTGTTGCTGTCTGCCTTCGAGGGGTGTTGGCCGTCTGCTTTCCTGCTGTTGCCCTCGCTGCCGGGCTCTTGCTTTCATCTCCGTGTAACACCGAGGTTGCGTCTGCCGTCGTTGTACTGTCAAGGAGGTAGAAGTTACACTGGATGATGCTGGTCACAGAATTAACACAGACTCCCGGAAATAGTTCTGGCTGGTGCCAAGGGCCTCATCAGACGGATCATGTGTAGCTCAGCAGTGAACGGCGATCACGAGCGTAGGGCCCCTAATGTAGTCCTCGAGGGTGCAACTGTCTCAACCTGCTTTTTTCCATCACTAGATTCAGAATAACATGAGTCTGGATAACGGGACTGGCAATCAGACGCAACCTCGGTGTGACGGTACATAGTCGAGCTATGCATCCGTCCGAACATCAGACCTTTTCGGATGCACAGCTCGACTATGTAACGTCACACTCGGAAGCGGCCGAAGCAAGCTCTGGAATGCACAGATCGTTCCAATGCTCTCACTCCGGCCGGTCTCTGCCCGGTCTGCGTGGCCCGCGCGCCATGACGAGGCTCGAAGGAGGATATGGCGAACTCACGCGATAGGCGGCGTGGGGCGGTCGGGTCTAGTGTAACGCGCTGCCCGCAAGCTCCCTCCAATGTCCGTTTTCTTTGGTGTTAGGGGCATGCTACATGATGCTAATAATTTTAACCTGTGTTCCCCACAAAGCGAGTAACGTTCGTAGTACAGTGCCTCATGAGGTATGCTCCTTACACCGGTCAACACATGGACGCTCCGGCATGCATTGCCGCTCCGTTACCCCGGGCCAGGGGGCAACAAATTGTTCCAGTGTATATTCAAGTGTATACATTCAACCTGCCTAGGCTGTGATGCCACGTTGTCATCAAGCTCCTGTATTTTTGTCCCCCCCCCCCCCCTCAGAACGGCAGAACGTTCAGGTCGGACGTCCTATTATGGAAGGCTCTGCACAGAAACGGGGCAGAACCAAGGAGAGATTAGAAATATGATGACCCGTCTATAAACGTGTGTGCGTGTGTTAAGCAAGCGGATACCGGGCTGATCCTGTGATTTGAAGTGGCATACCACTGCACAAAAATTTGGACGGTGTGACGATACAAAGCTGTACGCGCGGCACCACAAGCCTCTGTAGCATAGATTGGTAATCTGTGAAGCGTTAGAGTGCGCCATGCCCGTGGTCCATGCATAGGTTAGGGATGGCTTGGTCAGTCATCCTCACACCATGCGCACGGTAGCATAGGGGAGGTTGTGGTAAGTGGTCACCAACACTGGCCTACGACATAACTTGGTTGCATGACCAGGTCTCGTAAGCCAAGGGCCTCTAACGGGCGTGTTGGCATGTGTGGGGATTGGCAACATAGCACATGTGCCAAAGGCAGGAGTCACACACAGGTCGAACACTATATAAGCTTATGGTGTGTTACACAGTGATAGATCTAGGACTCAGCAGCGCCGAGGCAACAGACCAGGCAACATGCAGATAAACAGACCGGCCACCGCAAGCACCAAGGCCACGCGCCGCACGAGCAAATGCCAGAACGAACTAACGCCAGCGCGAAAGCCGACACGCACACACCACGCAGTACGACGCAGGCCATGCGCACACCAAACACACAGCTAGCACTCGCCGGGTCCACAAGCGGTCATCGACTCGACACTAGCAGTCTGCACGGGCGCGACAGCGTGCGCTACGGCCATGTCCGAGGCCGCGAGGCACCGGTTCCAGGATCCGTAGCCTCAGCCAGCTCGGCAGCCCGAGCGGTGTCCGGGGAGGGGCGCAGAGGAGAAACGGCGGACGTGCGCTGGGAGGAGGGAAGAGGGAGGGAGGGAAGAGGGAGGGATCGGGTGCGGGGGGGGGGGGGGTGGGGGGGCTGCAGGGTGAAATGGGTGGAGGGGGGGGCTCTCGGGGCGGGATGGGCGAGGGGGGGGGGGGGGGGGGGGGCGACGCAAGCTTATGCGCGATGGCCTGTCAGCGCCGGCAGGCCGTCTGTGGGGACAGGAAGGCCCGGCAGCAGCGCCCGTCCGACCAGTCTAGCACGGAGGGGCGCGGCCGCGCGGGCTTGGCGCGCCAGCGCGCGGCACAACGTTGTGGACAGGTCGCGCATGGCATTGAGAAGGAAAGTACGCTTTGACACCGCCCCGTGTCCCGCGGCAACCTCCGCGACCGTCTGGAGGAAGCGGTACGCGTCCCGTCCAACCCTGCCATACGTCTCATGCACGAGCGGGATGAACTGGGCGGCACCTGTGATGGCGCCATATTTGTCGCGCTTTTGCCGTGCGCCCTTCTCGGCGGTCGCGCCAGCCTCACGTGACGCACCGCGCACATGCGACCTGGCAAGCGGGTGCATCACCTTCACGTCCAGCAGCGCCATGCGCGTGGTGAGGAATGCCAAGAGGTCGCCGCGCTGCGGAGGCCGCTGCGATCGGGGCAGCGGGGGTGCGGCAGGGGGCGCTGCCTCTCGGTCAGAGGCGAGGGGCGCGTCGCGCGTCGGGGCGTGGGCCGCGGCGGGGGGGGCGGTAGCGGCAGTAAGGGTAAGGGAGGCCGGAGCCGGGGCTTGGGTGCCATGAGGGGTGTGGGGCACGTCCGAAGCCTGGAGGGCCTGCGAGAGATGGGGTGGGGGCTGGACCGGCGCGGCATCGGCTGGGGGGTCCGGTGGCGGCGGCGGCGGCGGCGGTGACTGCGGCGGCGGCGGCGGCGGCGGCGGGTCTTGCTGACACGGCGCGGCCGGTGCACTCGCAGACGGCGCAGCCGGCGGGCGCGTATGTCGTGATCCAGCCATGCACAGGACTACGGAGACCATGCATGGTGGCATACACAGGACTACGGAGACCATGTATGCATGGATGCACGGTGCTGATCCGGAGTGGCTATGGGACGCCATGCACCGATGGCTTACCATATGCACGAGCAATGCATGCTAGATTGCGTGCCGCAGACAATGATTCTGATCGTATCCGTATGAGACGTTTGGTTGAACGCTTATATAGGCTCTACTGATCAAAGTGTAATCACTCTTCTCTGCTAAGTCTCACGTGCTATAAATCCAAAGACTGAGAGCGCACTGTCACAGCGGAGGCCTGTACACCAGCCAGGTATGTGACAGCGCGACCCCCTGCGCACAGCTACACAGTGCTTAGATCCCACAGTGCCTTAGGGCTGCGGTCCACTGAATTACGACATGGTATCGGTGATGTTTGTGGGTATTCTAGCGATGGTTGTATGCTTGCGATAGAGTCCAGGGGTCTACGGCTACGGCTGAGCGTCCCGATGAGCGATTCACACCGCTCTAGCGTTTAGCTGTAGAGTCCGTAGAGAGACTAGAGTACACAGATGCATAACGCTACGGCTGGACTGCATTCTGTCAGGGTACTGGTCTCGCAGAAAGGCCTACGGGTCTGCGTGTCCTGCGACGCACGAAGGTCGTGTTGCAGGATGCCACCACGCCGAGAAGTCCCAATGGCATCTCGCCAGGGATCTATTGGCTCTGACGGCGAGGATGGAGAAGAAGTTCGTCCTCGCCACCACACACGTTCCACAGCGCGCCGCGAGCAGGCCGCGGAGGACCAGTTCGTGACCTACGGGGAAGAACAGCGCGTTGGGACCTACGGGTATCCCAATGCAGGTCCTCTGCAGGCGGCATTGCCGGGAAATGCTGATCCTACGGGGGAAGCAGGAGCTCAGGCTGCGGCGCAAGGAACACAGCCAGCACATCTCGCAGCGCCAGCTGCGTGGATGACCCAACAGATACCGCCTCCGATACCGCAGCCTTCGCAGGCTGCGGTGTCATCAGGAGTACCAGCTACGGCTGGATCAATTGACGTAAGCACGCTAGCGCAAGCGCTGTCGCTTGCCATGCCCAGGCCAGTACCGGGGAAATCTCTAGTAGAGAAGAACAGATTTCCGGTGTGGCACTATAAGACTGATCACTTCCGAGTATTTAAGAAGGAGGTAGAGAGCTGGGCGAAGATGGTGGGTGAGAGTAGCCTGCTAGTCAATGATCCGCTTGCTCAGAGCAGCCAGGCTCATGAGCAAGTCATGCACTGGTTGTTCACCACACTGCCAAAGGAGGATAGAGACTTCGTGGCAGACTGTAGTTTCGTCCATGAGGTCTGGTCGTTGCTGCATGCTAAGTATATGCCATCAGTGGAGGTAGAAATACAGAAGCTGTATCACCAGCTCAGCAGTACCCAGCAGGCTGGCAAGCCGCTGGAGAAGCATGTGAATGAGGTGGTGGGCATAGTGAACCAGATGAGAGGACTGGGTGAGACTGTGTCTGATCAGCTGTACAGATCACGGTTGCTGGCAGTAGACAAAGAGTACAGCCTGTTGCAGCCCATGCTGCAGGCCATGCCAGTGCAGCAGATAGTGTCTACGCTGTTGACACATGCCCAGACGAACAGCAAGCAGGGTCCATCGCGATTCCCACGGGACGATCGCGGTGGACAACAGCGCCATGGGGGACGTGGGTACCGAGGTGGACGCTACGGTGGTCGCCAAGGTTCACCCCCACAGGTAGCAGCTGTGGGAGCAGGGGCAGCAGGGGGAGCAGAAAAGAGAAAATGCTTCAACTGTGATAAGCCTGGACATGTGCAAAAGGATTGTCCATTGCTCTCCGCAGAGGTCAAACAATTCCTGCAGAAGCAAGCAGCTGCAGGGCGAGGCCGTGGCAGAGGCCGCGGTGGCCCTCAGGTAGCTGTAGTTGACCTAGATAAGTTGCGAGCTGACTGTGCTGATGGGCCGTCTCCAAACATGCCGTACACTTTCCTAATAGATAGTGGCTCAGACATAAACATATGCTTTGACTATGATATGTTTTGCGAGATCAAGCCACCAGATGTGCCGCAGTGTCAGCCTCTTGACCAGGGCAGGCTAGACATGTATGGTGTGGGCACGATCAGAGCTAATCTGGGAGAGTATGTGAGTGCACAGGGCACTATCACACCAGTAGACATAGAGTTGACCAACGTCTACTGGGTGCCGGCCAGTCCTATCAACATCCTTTCAACAAAGGAGTTGAAAAAGTCTGAGATCTACTTGCATACGGGCAAGCATGCAAACCGGGTAGTGATGCCTGGGTTTCATGACCAGAGCCATGGGTTCCACAGGAACTGTGAGCAGGGTGAGGATGAGGATGGAAAACCTACTCTGACATGGTTCTGTGGGAAAGGCAGGCCGATATGGCAAATGCGACCGGTAGATAGAGGAGCAGCCTGGACAAGTGCGAATAACTTGTTTCATAGGAATGGGAAATGGGTACGTGAGCAGCAGCAAGTTGCTGCGGTGACCGGTGTACCGAATGAACAAGGTTATTCCTTTCAGGTTGATCCATCATTCCTAGTGCATATCGCCTTTCACCATGCTGGCAATCGGGTACTCCAGTTGATGAGAGACAACCCACAACTGTATGACCTGAAGATGCTGAAACCTACGGGGGTAGCGCTTCAGTGTCATGGTTGCCACGTGGCTGAACAGAGAAGCGGCGATAGAGCACAGCATGGGGGTAAGGTGACGGAGAATGCCACCTATGCTGGGGAAGTGTTGCATGCTGATCTAGCAGGGCAGATCAAGCCAGTAGGAATCGGGGGTATGAACTACATCCTGGTAGTGGTGGATGAGTACTCCCGGTACTCCCATGTGATTCCGCTGAAGTCCAAGAGTGGGGCTGCAGAAATGATATGCCTGCTGATTGAGCGAATCCGCACTCAGATCGTGTATGATAGAGAGGTTGGGGTGCGGAGGCTGCACACTGACCAAGGTGGTGAGTTCAGGTCTAACCAGCTGGCTCAGTACCTCGCGTGGCGTGGCATTGAGCACACGTACACTGCCACGGGCCAGCATGAGTCCAATGGAATAGTGGAGAGAAAGATCGGTGTGCTGAACAGGAGTGTGAGGGCAAGCCTGCTGCAAGCGGCTGTGCCTGCATTTCTGTGGCCAGAGGCGTATATGTGTGTGAACCATGCGCATAACCTGACGCCTAGCACAGCTCTAGAGGGTGTTAGGCGGAAGGAGGCCAAGCAGAAACTGGAGGAGAGGCATGTGCAGACCAGTCGTGACCCGTGGTCAACGAATGAGGCTGTGAGAGCTGCACAGTTGCAGACGAGGAGGGCTCAGGCTCAGCAGATGAGTCTGCAGGCTCTGGCTGATGAGGGTATGGCCAGGGGCGATGGGAAGTTTGTCGCCCAGTGTGTGAAGAATGTTGATGTCAGACAGATTGTGCCATATCTGTTATGGTTCAGGAATGTGAGTGAGGACACGTTCCATCTGGTGGTGGCCCAGGTGAAGCCTTTCGGGTGTCCGATGTATGTATATGCTCGGAGAGAGGACTTCAGACACCTGGATGAGAGAGGAGTGCTCGGTTTCTACATGGGACCGGGTGCTGGTCCTCACATGGATAGAGCTTACGTGAAGCGAGGGAATGGGGGAGCAGTGCGTATGTATAGGCATACGGCTTCTCCACCAGCTCTGCTGAGAGAGTTCGCGAAACGTTTCCACATGTCGGAGCAAGCTACGGTGGATCCGGTCATGTTGGAGAACTACGAGCTGGGAGAATTCGAGATCATGCCCGATGAGCATACTCGTGTAGTACCTGACGTTGGTTTCTTGCCCAACATGCAGAAATGGTTGAGATCAACTAGTGTTAGGGCAGTGCGACCACCAGCCAGTCGTGATCACATGATGCCAGAGAGGGGCAGAAATGTGGATTGGGCTGAGGGGGAGCATCCAGCGCTGGGGCACACACACTGGGAACCAGGCAGGCAGTTGCATCGGCGCTATGTGCCGGATGATGAGTTGCCTGAGAGTGAGCCGCCGTTTTCACCGCGTGTTTTGGGCTCTGAGTTGATAGCCAGGCATGAGCGGTGGCACACGCCTGAGATCAGTGAGGCAGTGGTGACAGCGCGTTGCGCTTACACGGCCGAGGACTGTGTGAACAGGGTACCACACTGGGAGTATGATGCGGTTCAGCAACCATCCGGTCCGCACAATGCTGAGATGCGACCGAGAGATGTGATCCCTACGCGGGATAGAGCTGTGCTGGATTTGAGTGGCTGCCGCATTGAGCCACAGGGTAGTGAGAATGATGAGTCTGAGGGGGAGGAACAGCCAGAGGCTGCCAGTGACTCGGTTGAGTCATTCTCAGGGGCATCTGAGCCCTCGGAATCTCGGTCTCGATCGCGCTCGCGGTCACCGCAGCGAGTCCAACGGTCGATGGGCAAGGCGCCGAGTGAGCCACCCCCACCTGCGAAATCTGAAGACCACGGGATGTACAACCGATGGCAAGGGTCAGCGGTGTCAGGACGTGCAGTACGCTGGGAGCATGATGAGCCACGGCATATGCCACAGCGTGTTGATAGTCAGGGGCAAGGCAAGCTACGGCATGTGCCTAGTGGAAGAGAGGCAGGCGGAGCTGGCTCAGGGGGAGAGTTAGCACCAAGTGCCGCAGGAGGCAGCGGAGAACATCTGGATCCACCACAAGAGGTGAGGGTTCGATGGGTTCCAAAACCTTTCAAATTGATTCGCAAAACCTTAAGACCTGCTGTCCATGCTGTGGGAGTGAATGAAAGTGAGAATGCTGCTGTTGAGCGCATTTCCCCGGATGATGCACGTGAGCATGATGATGCTGGGAGCTCCACAGTAGTCCATATGGAGAGTGACGTCGGTGATCTGGCGGATGGAGTGTTTGCTACGGCTGACAGTGTGACTCCTGATGCAGAGAACACGACGGGGCAGAAGGTGATTCCGAGCAGTGGCAAGACTGCTAGCCGCAGTGAGTCCCGGTGTGCAGCTGCTGCGAGGAAGAAGGTCAAAGCTGTGCTGGACGATCCAACGGTGAAGCAAGCCATGAGAGGCTGCCATCGTGAGCAGTGGATCATAGCAATGCTTGATGAGTTGACCTCCTTAAGGGAACATGATGTGTTCGAGTTAGTCAGGTGCCCAGCAGGAGTGAAGCCTGTGACAGGCAAGTGGGTACTTAAGATTAAGCGAGGAGCACAGGGTGAGATTGAGCGATTCAAAGCTAGATATGTAGCCAGGGGATTACGCAAGTTGAGGGCGTAGATTTCTTTGAGACATGGGCACCTGTGGGCAGTTATGCTACCTTCAGGGCTCTGTTGTCTGTCTGTGCTGTAGAGGATCTGGAGACGAGACACATAGACATTAAATGTGCTTTCCTGAATGGTGTTCTGGAAGAGGAAGTGTATGTGGCACAACCTCCTGTACTGGATGATGGGTCTGGTATGGTGTGGCGTCTGAAAAAGGCGTTGTATGGTCTGAAGCAAGCTGCCAGGGAGTGGCATAAAGTGCTTGCAGAGCTCTTGTTGAGAATGGGCTTTGTGAGATCAGCCAGTGACCCTGCACTGTTTATTTGCAAAATAGGACGATGTCTTATTTTTTTATGGGTCGATGATCTGTTGATCTTCGGTCGTAAGGAGCAGATGGATGATGCCATCAGCAGGATCCTTGAGGCATTTGAGGGTCGTGACCTGGGGGAGCTGGGATATGTGCTGGGTATGGAGGTCATACGTGATCGGCCTGCTCGCACTATCACCATAACGCACAGAAAGAACATCAGGGACATGCTGGAAAGGTTCAGCATGAGTGAGTGCAGAAAGGCGCCAACTCCGTTGGTACCAAAGCAGAAAGTGTTTAGTCTGAAGGATGATCCTAGCCAGGAGAAGGCTACTGTCGTAGAGCATAAGAGGTTTATGCAAGCCGTAGGAAGCATCCAGTATGTGGCTGCTGTGTCGCGTCCTGATATTTCCTTTCCGGCCAATGTCCTGGCCAGGCATATGGCTGGGAGTGCGAAGTGTCATTGGGCTGCTGTCCAGCATGTACTGAGATACCTGCGAGGGACCATAGATCTTGGCTTGACCTTTAGTGGCTCCAATGAGGGAAGTGAGGTGTTGGAAGCATTTACGGATGCTGACTTCGCCAATGGTGCTTGCTTGAAGAGCGTGTCAGGAGTGATAGTCCGGATGCATGGGATGTCGTGATCCAGCCATGCACAGGACTACGGTGACCATGCATGGAGTGGATGCACGGTGCTGATCCGGAGTGGCTATGGGACGCCATGCACCGATGGCTTACCATATGCACGAGCAATGCATGCTAGATTGCGTGCCGCAGACAATGATTCTGATCGTATCCGTATGAGACGTTTGGTTGAACGCTTATATAGGCTCTACTGATCAAAGTGTAATCACTCTACTCTGCCAAAGACTCACGTGCTATAATCCAAGACTGAGAGCGCACTGTCACAGCGGAGGCCTGTACACCAGCCAGGTATGTGACAGCGCGACCCCTGCGCACAGCTACACAGTGCTTAGATCCCACAGTGCCTTAGGGCTGCGGTCCACTGAATTACGACATGGTATCGGTGATGTTTGTGGGTATTCTAGCAATGGTTGTATGCTTGCGATAGAGTCCAGGGGTCTACGGCTACGGCTGAGCGTCCCGATGAGCGATTCACACCGCTCTAGCGTTTAGCTGTAGAGTCCGTAGAGAGACTAGAGTACACAGATGCATAACGCTACGGCTGGACTGCATTCTGTTAGAGTACTGGTCTCGGAGAGAGGCCTACGGGTCTACGTGTCCCGCGACATACGATGGTCGTGTTGCGGGATGCCACCACGCCGAGAAGTCCCAATGGCATCTCGCCAGGGATCTATTGGCTCTGACGGCGAGGATGGAGAAGAAGTTCGTCCTCGCCACCACACACGTTCCACAGCGCGCCGCGAGCAGGCCGCGGAGGACCAGTTCGTGACCTACGGGGAAGACAGCGTGTTGGGACCTACGGGTATCCCAATGCAGGTCCTTTGCAGGCTGCATTCCCGGGTAACGCTGAACCTACGGGGGAAGCAGGAGCTCAGGCCGCGACGCACGGGGCGTAGCACGCATATGCACAGCGGGCTGCACAGCGGGCTGCACAGCGGGCGGCACGCTAGGCCTGCACGCTGGGCTGCACATTGGGATGCACACTGGACTACTCAGTGGGCATAGCGTTGCCAAAGGAGGATAGAGACTTCGTGGCAGACTGTAGTTTCGTCCATGAGGTCTGGTCGTTGCTGCATGCTAAGTATATGCCATCAGTGGAGGTAGAAATACAGAAGCTGTATCACCAGCTCAGCAGTACCCAGCAGGCTGGCAAGCCGCTGGAGAAGCATGTGAATGAGGTGGTGGGCATAGTAAACCAGATGAGAGGACTGGGTGAGACTGTGTCTGATCAGTTGTACAGATCACGGTTGCTGGCAGTAGACAAAGAGTACAGCCTGTTGCAGCCCATGCTGCAGGCCATGCCAGTGCAGCAGATAGTGTCTACGCTGTTGACACATGCCCAGACGAAACAGCAAGCAGGGTCCGTCGCGATTCCCACGGGACGATCGCGGTGGACAACAGCGCCATCGGGGACGTGGGTACCGAGGTGGACGCTACGGTGGTCGCCAAGGTTCACCCCCACAGGTAGCAGCTGTGGGAGCAGGGGCAGCAGGGGGAGCAGAAAAGAGGAAATGCTTCAACTGTGATAAGCCTGGACATGTGCAAAAGGATTGTCCATTGCTCTCCGCAGAGGTCAAACAATTCCTGCAGAAGCAAGCAGCTGCAGGGCGAGGCCGTGGCAGAGGCCGCGGTGGCCCTCAGGTAGCTGTAGTTGACCTAGATAAGCTGCGAGCTGACTGTGCTGATGGGCCGTCTCCCAACATGCCGTACACTTTCCTAATAGATAGTGGCTCAGACATAAACATATGCTTTGACTATGATATGTTTTGCGAGATCAAGCCACCAGATATGCCGCAGTGTCAGCCTCTTGACCAGGGCAGGCTAGACATGTATGGTGTGGGCACGATCAGAGCTAATTCTGGGAGAGTATGTGAGTGCACAGGGCACTATCACACCAGTAGACATAGAGTTGACCAACGTCTACTGGGTGCCGGCCAGTCCTATCAACATCCTTTCAACAAAGGAGTTGAAAAAGTCTGAGATATACTTGCATACGGGCAAGCATTGCAAACCGGGTAGTGATGCCTGGGTTTCATGACCAGAGCTATGGGTTCCACAGGAACTGTGAGCAGGGTGAGGATGAGGATGGAAAACCTACTCTGACATGGTTCTGTGGGAAAGGCAGGCCGATATGGCAAATGCGACCGGTAGATAGAGGAGCAGCCTGGACAAGTGCGAATAACTTGTTTCATAGGAATGGGAAATGGGTACGTGAGCAGCAGCAAGTTGCTGCGGTGACCGGTGTACCGAATGAACAAGGTTATTCCTTTCAGGTTGATCCATCATTCCTAGTGCATATCGCTTTTCACCATGCTGGCAATCGGGTACTCCAGTTGATGAGAGACAACCCACAACTGTATGACCTGAAGATGCTGAAACCTACGGGGGTAGCGCTTCAGTGTCATGGTTGCCACGTGGCTGAACAGAGAAGTGGCGATAGAGCACAGCACGGGGGCAAGGTGACGGAGAATGCCACCTATGCTGGAGAAGTGTTGCATGCTGATCTAGCAGGGCAGATCAAGCCAGTAGGAATCGGGGGTATGAACTACCATCCTGGTAGTGGTGGATGAGTACTCCCGGTATTCCCATGTGATTCCGCTGAAGTCCAAGAGTGGGGCTGCGGAAATGATATGCCTGCTGATTGAGCGAATCCGCACTCAGATCGTGTATGATAGAGAGGTTGGGGTGCGGAGGCTGCACACTGACCAGGGTGGTGAGTTCAGCTCTAACCAGCTGGCTCAGTACCTCGCGTGGCGTGGCATTGAGCACACGTACACTGCCACGGGCCAGCATGAGTCCAATGGAATGGTGGGAGAGAAAGATCGGTGTGCTAAACGGAGTGTGAGGGCAAGCCTGCTGCAAGCAAGCCTGTGCCTGCATTTCTGTGGCCAGAGGCGTATATGTGTGTGACCATGCGCATACCTGACGCCTAGCACAGCTCTAGAGGGTGTTAGGCGGAAGGAGGCCAAGCAGAAACTGGAGGGAGAGGCATGTGCAGACCAGTCGTGACCCGTGGTCAACGAATGAGGCTGTGAGAGCTGGCACAGTTGCAGACGAGGAGGGCTCAGGCTCAGCAGATGAGTCTGCAGGCTCTGGCTGATGAGGGTATGGCCAGGGGCGATGGGAAGTTTGTCGCCCAGTGTGTGAGAATGTTGATGTCAGACAGATTGTGCCATATCTTGTTATGGTTCAGGAATGTGAGTGAGGACACGTTCCATCTGGTGGTGGCCAGGTGAAGCCTTTCGGGTGCCCGATGTATTGTATATGCCCGGAGAAGAGGACTTCAGACACCTGGATGAGAGAAGGAGTGCTTCGGTTCCTACATGGGACCGGGTGCTGGCCCCTCACATGGGATATGAGCTTTACGTGAATGCGTAGGGAATTGGGGGAAGCAGTGGCGTATGTCATATGGGCAATACGGCTTTCTCCACCCCAGCTCTGCTTGAGAGATTCGCGAAAACGTTCCCACATGTCGGAGCAACTACGGTGTGAATCGGTCATGTTTGGAGAAACTACGAGCTGGGAGAATTCGAGATCATGCCCGAGATAGCATGACTCTCGTGTAGGGTACCTGACGTTGGTTTCTTGCCAACATGCAGAAATGGTTGAGATCAACTAGTGTTAGGGCAGTGCGACCACCAGCCAGTCGTGATCACATGATGCCAGAGAGGGGCAGAAATGTGGATTGGGCTGAGGGGGAGCATCCAGCGCTGGGGCACACACACTGGGAACCAGGCAGGCAGTTGCATCGGCGCTATGTGCCGGATGATGAGTTGCCTGAGGGTGAGCCGCCGTTTTCACCGCGTGTTTTAGGCTCTGAGCTGATAGCCAGGCATGAGCGGTGGCACACGCCTGAGATCAGTGAGGCAGTGGTGACAGCGCGTTGCGCTTACACGGCCGAGGATGTGTGAACAGGGTACCACACTGGGAGTATGATGCGGTTCAGCAACCATCCGGTCCGCACAATGCTGAGATGCGACCGAGAGATGTGATCCCTACGCGGGATAGAGCTGTGCTGGATTTGAGTGGCTGCCGCATTGAGCCACAGGGTAGTGAGAATGATGAGTCTGAGGGGGAGGAACAGCCAGGGGCTGCCAGTGACTCTGCTGAGTCATTCTCAGGGGCATCTGAGCCCTCAGGATCTCGGTCTCGATCGCGCTCGCGTTCACCGCAGCGAGTCCAACGGTCGATGGGCAAGGCGCCGAGTGAGCCACCCCCACCTGCGAAATCTGAAGACCACGGGATGTACAACCGATGGCAAGGGTCAGCGGTGTCAGGACGTGCAGTACGCTGGGAGCATGATGAGCCACGGCATATGCCAACGTGTTTGATAGTCAGGGGCAAGGCAAGCTACGGCATGTGCCTAGTGGAGTAGAGGCAGGCGGAGCTGGCTCAGGGGGAGAGTTAGCACCAAGTGCCGCAGGAGGCAGCGGAGAACATCTGGATCCACCACAAGAGGTGAGGTTCGATGGGTTCCAAAACCTTTCAAATTGATTCGCAAACCTTAAGACCTGCTGTCCATGCTGTGGGAGTGAATGAAAGTGAGAATGCTGCTGTTGAGCGCATTTCCCCGGATGATGCACGTGAGCATGATGAGCTGGGAGCTCCACAGTAGTCCATATGGAGAGTGACGTCGGTGATCTGGCGGATGGAGTGTTTGCTACGGCTGACAGTGTGACTCCTGATGCAGAGAACACGACGGGGCAGGAGGTGATTCCGAGCAGTGGCAAGACTGCTAGCCGCAGTGAGTCCCGGTGTGCAGCTGCTGCGAGGAAGAAGGTCAAAGCTGTGCTGGACGATCCAACGGTGAAGCAAGCCATGAGAGGCTGCCATCGTGAGCAGTGGATCATAGCAATGCTTGATGAGTTGACCTCCTTAAGGGAACATGATGTGTTCGAGTTAGTCAGGTGCCCAGCAGGAGTGAGCCTGTGACAGGCAAGTGGGTGCTTAAGATTAAGCGAGGAGCACAGGGTGAGATTGAGCGATTCAAAGCTAGATATGTAGCCAGGGGATTTACGCAAGTTGAGGGCGTAGATTTCTTTGAGACATGGGCACCTGTGGGCAGTTATGCTACCTTCAGGGCTCTGTTGTCTGTCTGTGCTGTAGAGGATCTGGAGACGAGACACATAGACATTAAATGTGCTTTCCTGAATGGTGTTCTGGAGGAGGAAGTGTATGTGGCACAACCTCCTGTACTGGATGATGGTCTGGTATGGTGTGGCGTCTGAAAAAAGGCGTTGTATGGTCTGAAGCAAGCTGCCAGGGAGTGGCATAAAGCGCTTGCAGAGCTCTTGTGAGAATGGGCTTTGTGAGATCAGCCAGTGACCCCGCACTGTTTATTTGCAAAATAGGACGATGTCTTATTTTCCTATGGGTCGATGATCTGTTTGATCTTCGGTCGTAAGGAGCAGATGGATGATGCCATCAGCAGGATCCTTGAGGCATTTGAGGGTCGTGACCTGGGGAGCTGGGATATGTGCTGGGTGGAGGTCAACGTGATCGGCTGCTCGCACTATCACCATAACGCACAGAAAGAACATCA